>VXAL01019614.1:110235-128155 GCA_013399475.1 Chauna torquata | reverse complement strand
CCCTTACTTAACACAAATACATGAAATTCAGGTTAATATTTTTTTTTTTTTTTTGTGCGGTAGCTACTCAGCCATATCTTCAAACTCCCTTCTTCTTCAGTCACAAATCACCAAAGGAATGAGTCTGTATAATGTCTTGTAGCCTCTTTACATAAAAGTAAAGTCATAATAAAATAAAATAATAAAAGTCATAAAAGCTTCAGGTTGCTGGAGAGGTGAAGGGAAGCCTTCAGTTTACACTAAGGCTGCTGTAAATGATCCTGACATTACTAGGTGTATTTTAAGGTACTTTTTATAGATGCTGATCAGTATCCTTTCACATTTCTGAAGACAGGTAAAAAACTGCACCCACAATAAAGATATATGTATTCTTGTCCCACTTTGTAAGACAGAAAAGGAATAACAATTTCCTGTTTTGTACATGTCAGCAGCAAGGGAAACTACTGCACAAATTTATGCTCAGATATACAGAGTAAACCAAAATGTTCTGTGAAAAATATGAAGGGATTTTCGAAGTTTTATAAACTTGCAGTTAGGTCAGGGACATAAGTGAGCAAATGATAGAGATCTCTTCAAACATTGTGATTCTATGCAAAGGATCTTACTGAGGTGATAAATGCAATATGAAGGACGCTGTTATGACACAAGTTGATTATTTTCTCTCTTTTGAAATATATATCCTAGAGCAAGAAACTCATGTTTTTAGAAGTTTGGATAAAGTATCTCGACGAACCATGCTTGCTGTTGTTAATTACTTAAGAAGGCAAAAGAGGTAAATTATGATTTTGCAAAATGTTGCTGAACTTTAATTATAACTGTTTTAAGATCTGTGGATGCTCTAGATTAAGAAAGAAAAATCTGGTAGAGAACATGTTGTTTAAAAGAGTAAAGATCTAGTAATGACCTTGTTTTTATTACAGAATAATATAACTGGCTTTAAATGGAGTTATCTATGCTGAAAGAATTTTCTGAAAACTTTTTGTGTGATAAACTTTGTATTGTATGGGTTTGCAGTTGGGGGACTAAGGTAAACTTAGCCTTTGGAAGGCTTTATGGTTGAGTTGGATTTATTTTGTTTGATGTTGGAGAGAAGGTCTGTTACAACAGTATTAAAGTCTTTGTTTAATCAGATCTGTTTCAGGTACAGTTTTTGATGACAGCTTCTGGCTAGATCTGAATTATCTTGAGGTTGCTGTAGAAGCACAGTCTTGTGCTGCTCACTTCACAGCCTTGCTCTATGCAGAAATCTACGCAGACAAGATAAATATAGACAAACAGCAAGAAAGGTACAAGGCTTGAGGATTGCAGTTTCTTAACATTTCTAGTAAAATGGATCATGTTTTGTGTGTCCCAGTAATGTTTTGTTATGTGAAAAGTCATGGAAACTTCAAAAAAAATGTCTTAGGCATGTGTACTGACCTTGAAAATACCTCTGCCAATTCTTCAAAGGGATCCCAACCTTGCTAGTTTGCTAGCTGTGACGCACTCAAAATCCCATCAGTTTAATTACTAACCAGAAAGTGTTCTTTGTGTATGTTCTGGAGGAAGTTGGCTAAAGTTAATGCTTCTAGATACTAAAATGTATTTAATCTCACTTTCTAAATGGAACATTTCTCAGATGCTATTTTTAGTAATTATTAGTGTTCTAGTGGTTACATTATGTCCAAAAGTGAAGCAAGGGGAGAAAGAAACCACAGAATTACGACCAGAATTGTGTGGTTTTAACTTTCATCATTTCATCATTTGTAGTGTAGAACTGGTCCTGTACTGATCCATGTATAGGGAGTTTTCTTATATAAGGCACAATTATCTTTGTCTTCTGGTCTAGCAAGATCCAAATATGGAACTAATTTACTAGCTTTGTTCCGACCACAAATAACTCTAATTCAGTGAACATATAACAAAAGCATGGTTGTAAGCATAGATATTATTTAGTTGTTTTTATTCTTTCTCAGAAGGGAGCATTGATGCTTCAGGCATTCAGAAAAGCCCGTTAGCNATATTCTTGGTTCAGCTGATCTACTTCGCCATTCTGGTAAGAGCCATTTTGAATCATCTGGGGACATGACAGGCCTGATCTTGCCTTTTGGTGTACGTGCCCCTTAATTCTAATGTGTTTTTTAAGCATTTCTTTAATTCTTTGTATGAAAGTTCATTTTAACTTTACTGGTTCAAACATTTCTTGTAGGTCTTCTTTTAAAGCAGCTAGAAGTTTGACATTTGAAGAAGAAAGTCAAAGAACAACTATTACTATTCTGAATGAAAAAAGTAAAGAAACTGGCATAAGTTTACAGGTATGTGTGTGTGCTTAATGATCTTGCAAACCTTCTTACATAACTATGACTAACAGTAGGTCTCAGCTGAAGGCAGATCTAGTTGAACTTCAAAAACTGTATTTGAAAGTTCTACCTATGCTCTAATTCAAAGTGAACTCAATGGCCTTGACAAACAAGTTAAATTGAGTATTTGTTCACATGAAACACACATGACTGGTAAATTTTCAATCACAGCAAAGCAGACTTTGTTCACCAAAAGAAGTGACCTTATGGTGGTAACCAGCCAAGTAGGGTTTTTTTGTTTTGTCAGAGGGAGATGATCACTAAAAATCGATAAGTGAGCTGTTGTAGCAAGTTGTAATAATCACAACCATAGTAGTATAGTCTCCTACAAGTCTTATTTAATACATAAAATCTGATTCAGTAGCCTTGTCTAAGTTATTTCTTTCCTTAGTTCATTATTCCAGAGCTGCATTTTTTTAATATTTCAGCAGAGCAATTAGGTAGTCCTGAAGAGTTTTGCTACACAACAAAACTTTTCTTTCTGTGATAATAGCAGGCTCAGATACTGCATAAAGGAAAATTAAGCAATGGTAACAATGGTACATGGAAGGGACCTGTATTTATAAATGTACATAGTAAGTATAAAATTCACTTGAACTGGTTCTAAGAGAGGCAATTCTTTGTTTTATGGTGTGTCTTCTAGGATCTTCTCATGGACATATATAAAAGCATTGGAGAACCTGACAGCCTCTATGGCTGTGGTGGGGGAAGAATGTTACAGCCATTAGCACGGTATAACTTGTTGTTGGTCTTACGTTCTTTAAAGTCATTCATTTCATTTTCTGAGTAAGGAACTTAAATTAAAAATTTCTCTTTAACTTACAATAGGATAAGAACATATGAGCATGAAGCAGTATGGGAGAAAGCTCTTCTAACATATGACCTTGAGGCAACCCTCTCTCCATCTACTCGCCAAGCAGGGATAATAGAGGTAATCTTATTTTATAATAGTAAATGAATGTGGGAATTGATATCCACTGTATCAATGACATTCATACTAAAAACAAAATTGTTTTAGGACTAGAAGAGATCTCTTTGGTTATCAAGTGCAGTCCCCTGTCATTATAGGTAGCCAAACTGCATGATATAAGACAAATCACTATTTTTCCTGAAAACACTAAGGCTTATTGTCCTTTTGTCACTCACCTGTAATTTCTATCTTGGGCTGTGAAATCTTTCAAAATAAATATTTTTGATTTTATACAAATTTTGGACATCTCCTAAAATGGTGGGATATAAAAAGTAATGCCATCTTATTCTTTAAACCTCTATGTTATGGCAACTGTCTTACTGAAACTTGTATTTCATATGAAATCAATAAATAGAATTGATGTTGTCTTGTTTTGATGACTTAAAATATGTTGCTTTTTTACCCTAAAAATGTTTAGACCAGTTATGTACTAACATAACACAGACATGTCTGCATTTCCCCTCATTTAATTTTCCTGTGTTACTTTTCTTTTCCTACCCTAAATTATTTAGTGTCACAGTTACACTTCCATGGTGTTTCTCCTTCATAATGGCTGCACATGTAACCTGGATAAGTGATTACAATTATAAAGTTATTATGGTCTTCAAATGGATAGGAATTGAAGAGTTGTAGAAAACTTTTTCAAATCCCCACCAGGAAAAACAGTTCATTAAGAAGTAAAACCAGTTTTGGCTTACTACTCAGGAATGATGCAATGGAGAAATGTGAGCAGATAGTTCATTTTGAACACATCGTGGAAGTTTTATTTCAAAGAATGCCAGCCACAGTAGTAGTGAAACCATTTTCCAAGGCCATAGGTATTAATAGTGTGATTAATAGTCATCTTATTAAAAGCTTTTGTGCTGAGTCTAGAAATACTTACGGTTCTGCCTTACCCGCAAAGGTTTCTTTGTCACCAAAGGTAAAACAAATCCTTTCAAAAAACAATTCAAGTTATCAAAGGAGGAAAAACAACTCTCAGTAATTTTGTTAATTACAGGCTTTGCAGAATTTTGGGCTTTGCCACACTCTTTCCGTATATTTAAAAGGACTGGAACATGAAAACACTGAGTGGTGTGCGGAGCTACAGGAAATACGCTACCAGGCAGCGTGGAGGAATATGCAGTGGGACCACATCTCCTCTGTCAAGTAAACCAACTTACTTTTTTCATAGTTCTGTAAGTGAAAGGCAATGGTTTCAGTTCCAAGCAAAAAGAAGAAATTAGGACATAATTTCTGTGATGCAAGCCACCTACTTTATCTTAATCATTGAACTGAAAAGCTGTCGTTTTCACTTAGACCTATTTTGCATGCACGTCACTTTATATTACCCTTGATAACTGTATGCAGTTGATTCTTCTTTTTGTTTGTTCATAACTATCTTTTAATACTTTTCCTAAGTGAAATTTTACATTTTTTATTCAGATAGTAAATGTGTCTTAATTATATATGAGGGTTAGACACTTTTTAACATTTAATGTATAAGCAAATGGGAAAGATAATACTCATTAAGCCATGAGAGGTCATCAAGAACTGAGTAAGAAGACAGCAGTATTGATTCATGGCTACTGCATCGTAAGGAGCATTCTCTTCCCTTGTGTCATGTTGTATACCTAGCATAAGTTATTTCATTTGGCTGGTCAGGATATAATCACAGTATCACAGAATGTCTGAGGGTGGAACGAACTTCTGAAGGCTGTCTGGTCCAACCCCTCTTCTCAAGCAGGGACACCCAGAGCAGCTTGCCCAGGACCATGTCCAGATGGCTTTTGAAGATCTCCAAGGAGGGAGACTCCACAACCTCTCTGGGCAACCTGGGCCAGTGCTCCATCATCCACACAGCACAGAAGTGCTTCCTGATGGTCAGAGGGAACCTCCTGTGTTCCAGTTTGTGCCCATTGCCTCTTGTCCTGGCACAGGGCACCACTGAGAAGAGCCTGGCTCTGTCCTCTTTGCACCCTCCCTTCAGGGATTTATAGACATTGATGAGATCCCCCTGAGTCTCCTCTTCTCCAGGCTGAGCAGTCCCAGCTCTCCCAGCTTCTCACAGGAGAGGTGCTCCAGTCCCTTCATCATCTTGGTGGCCCTGTGTTGGGCTCTCTCCAGTACGTCCATGTCTCTCTGGTACTGGGTGGGAGGCAGAACTGGACACAATACTCCAGGTGTGGCCCCACCAACACTGAATAGAGGGGAAGGATTACTTCCCTTGACCTGTTTGCAATACTTTGCCTAATGCAGCCAAGAATTAGCCTTCTTAACAGCAAGGGCACATTGCTGACTCATGCTCAACTTGATGTCCACCAGGACCCCCAGATCCTGTTCTGCAGAGCTGCTTTCCAGCTGGCTGTCCCCCAGCATGTACTAGTGCCTGGGGTTGTTCCTCCCCAGGTGCAGGACTCTGCACTTCTCCTTGTTGAACTTCATGAGATTTTCTCAGCCCACCTCTCCAGCCTGTCAAGGTCCCTCTGGATGGCAGCATGGCCCTCTGGTGAATCAGTCACTCACCCCAGTTTTGTGTAATCTGCAAATATAGTGTGAACTCTGTTCCTTCCTAGTACAGCTACATCATTGTACATTTTAGGAGGAATATATTCACTACATTTTGATAAAAGCACAAGTTGCAGCATGGATTCTTCAGCGACTCCTTCTGCATTAACCTCAAGTAGTCAGGAGAATAGAGGATAGAGAGATGGGTCTGGAGAACATGCTCCAGGTGCATTCACATGCTCTTCTACTTCCTTGTCTTGAGGTAGTTGTTCAGAAGCACCTTGAAGACTTCACTGACATAATATCCTGTTGAAGGGTATATGTCTTGCCACAGTCGGAACAAACTTCATGTAGGTGGTCTCTCTTTGTCCCTGGCTAGGTAGAAGAATAGATAGATGCTAATCTAAGATGTTATAGTTGTTTGTACAAACCTTTTAGGCAACTTTGATATTCATCTTTAATACAGGAGCAGAAAAAACAACATACAAGATAAAAAGAGAGAATGGGATGGTAAGAAAGAGGAGGGTGAAGGAGAAGAAAGAAAAGTAAAACGGGTGAAATAGAGAAGTGTGGATTGAAGGAATAGATGCAGAAAATGAATTTGAACACTGTAGTTTCTTCCAGCCTTCTGATTTTATCTATTTTTTCCGTTTTAAAAATATTTCTGAAGTTAGATGTAAAAAATTGCTGATTCTAAACTGAAGACGCGTATGTACCATAATATATCTTTCAGCATAATACCGTGAGAATTGTGTTATGATCATCTTTTTATTTTATGGTTGCTTTTGTCTTATTACTGTATAACTGTGAACATATTCTCCATTATTGCAAACGTTTTGACAGTTGCTGTTTTTTCTTTGTTTTAAAAGAACAGATTGAGTTTATAAAATACTAAATTAATTTGAAATGTAAAGGGTTACATTATAATTTTTTATCATGTAAAACAGCAGTTCATCCAGCCATAGAAAATGTACTGGTAAAATATTTATTATAAAGATAAAATTGACTGCTTTGCAGAGAAATGCAATTTCCCTTTTATTTTATGTTATTTTTGTTTTATTTTTTTCTTTAAGAGATGAGACAGGAGGATCAGGGTACCATGAATCATTGTATGATGCTCTTCAGTCTTTACGAGATAAAGAATTCTCTGCTTTTTACAACACTCTTAGAGATGCCAGGTAAACAAAACAAAACAAAAAAAACAGCTATGTCAACATTCTGGTGCTATAGAAAGAGACAGAGAGAGTGTGTGTGTGTGTGTGTGTGTGTGTTAGTAGTCACAAGTTATGTATAAAAGACTGTTGTGGGGTTTTGTGGGCTTAAATGAAGACTCATTCATAGAGTAAAATTAGTTCTTCTGGACTACAACTTAATTTCTAGCTTTTTTAACTTGAATTTGTCTTTTGTGCATATGTATTTGAGTGTTAATTGGAGAAGTATTTCCAATAGTATGCATCCATTACTTAGCTGTCCTCTGAAATGGATTTGAATTCTGACTAGTCTTTTTTAGGTCAGTTATCACGTATGCTTTGGAGTTTATATGTGCTTATCATGTTTTCATTTATTGACAAACTTAATTTTTTGAACTTTAATAGTATTACAAAATAATTCCAGACATAATAGATTTGCTATTGAATTTCTGTCCACTGTATGGAAATTATGTTACGGATACTTGGAATTATTTGTGGATATTAAAAGAAATATAACTATTTCTCTGTTTAATCCATAGGGTGAAGGAAATAGAAGAGCTATGCAAAGGCAGTCTCGAGTCTGTGTATTCATTATATCCAACTCTTTGCAGACTACAGCTAATTGGAGAGTTGGAAAATATAGGTGTGCTATTTTCCAGGTATTTTTTAAGCATTGTTTCATACTGCTTTTTCAGTTTTCTGGATTTTTGATAATCAAGTCTAGCCCACAAATAAAACGACCTCATCAAATTTTATTCCTGAACGTCTCACACTCCACCTTAAAAACTGCATGGATTTTAGCTTTAGTATGGGAAGACAAATCCAGATTCTCTTTATTTCCAGACTGGATTTATTCCTGGTCTAGTTTTAATTACTTGATACTATGACATATTGTATTTTAAGTAATTGTTTTCTTTCCTTTGTTTTGAGTTCCCTGGTGCACCCCAAGGCAGCAACCATATCTTATAGCCTGTGGTTTACTAAAATGATGGAGTCATCCTCAGCTAGTTTACTTTCTAAAAATGTTTTCTTGATCATCCGCATGGTTCTATTGAACATTGTTTCAGTTTGAATCTCTTTTGTTGTGGACCAGTATTGCCATCAGTATTCTAGCTGAATTCTTAACATTGCTTTTTAATAGTGCTGTTAACATCACATTTTTTCTGCCATAGTTGTATCAGTTTGATAGCCTATAGCTGATCAGCAGTCATTTAGCATGTCCAGGGCCTTATGAGCCTTTGCTATTTGCAGTTAATGAACTGTCTAAGAAAATCATACCTACAATGACAACCTGTACAGCTACAATGCCACACTTTGAATTTATTCTTGTTTTAATCTATATATGTCCTGTAGAACAAAAGAGGAATCTTGGTGTCATGGTTTTGGCTAGGACGGAGTTAATTTTCTTCGTAGAGGCTCACACAATGCTGTGTTTCGGATTTTTGATGAAAATAGTGGCGATATTTTTGGTTGTTGCAGAGCACTGTTTGCATAGAGCCAAGGACTTTTTTGCTTCTTGTGCTGCCCTGCCAGCGAGGAGGCTGGGGGTGCACAAGGAGCTGGGAGGGGACACAGCCAGGGCAGGTGACCCAGACTGACCAAAGGGATGTCCCACACCACATGGGGTCATGCTCAGCAATTAAAGCTGGGGTAAAGAAGGAGGAAGGGGGGGACGTTGGGAGTGATGGCGTTTGTCTTCCCAAGAAACCGTTATGTGTGACGAGCCCTGCTCTCCTGGCAGTGGCTGAACACCTGCCTGCCTGTGGGAAGCAGCGAAAGAATCCCTTGTTTTGCTGTGGTTGCGCGCGCGGCTTTTGCTTTACCTGGTGAACTGCCTTTATCTCACCCCATGAGTTCTGGCACTTTTACCTTTCTGATTCTCTCCTCCATCCCACCTGGGGAGAGTGAGCGAATGGCTGTGTGGCAGTTACCTGCCTGCCAGGGCTACACCACAACACTTGGTTTCTGATCTTTTAAGTAGTCCTGTGGCTGTATGCGTGTGATTTGTGCCAGGGGAGGTTTAGGTTGGATATTAAGAAAAATTTCTTCACTGAAAGGGTTGTGAAGCATTGGAACAGGCTGCCCAGGGAAGTAGTTGAAGAGGTATTTCAAAGACGTGTAGATGCGGTTCTTAGGGACATGGTTTAATGGTGGACTTGGCAGTGCTAGGTTAATGGTTGGACTTGATGATCTTAGAGGTCTTTTCCAACCTAAATGATTATATGATTCCTTTGCTGCTGGTTTTTGAAACAAACATTTTTGGTGCTTAATCAAGAATGTTTACAGGGAGGTTTTATGGACTGCTTCTGTTTTTTGAACTATAGATTCTGAACTACCTCTGTAGTTTACTGTTGCTACTCATCTTGCATTTCACTAATACTTAACGAGAATTAATAACAGGTCTTTTTCATTTTGGTGATGACTGCAGATCTGCTACTACTCAACAACTGAATGATATTTATTTGAAATGGCAGAGACAGTCCCAGCTTCTCAAGGACAGCGACTTCCGTTTCCAGGAACCTATCATGGCTCTGCGCACTGTAATTTTGGAGATCTTACTTGAAAAGGAGGATGAAAATACTAAAAGAGAGTGTATTAAAGACATCCTCACCAAGCATCTAGTGGAGCTCTCTAAACTAGCAAGAACTGCTAATAATACACAGGTAACAAATTCCAGGAAAGATCAGTGATGGATGCTTAGTCTTAGCTTATAAAATAACTTGATTTTTCAGCAGTGCTAAAGATTAACTGTATTGTAAGTTTATTCAATTAATCAATTATTTGAGATTTAGAATATGTAGAACTTACGAATTGTATTTATTGGCACGTTTTGTAATTTTTGCTCAGTCATAAGCCACTCTTTGAAGCAGATAATACTAAAATGAAATTTGAGTATGAATAAAATGAAATGAAGTTCATTTTTACCAATGAATGCTCTTATAGCTCTATTACTTGATTTTGGTACAGTTCTTTATATCCAGCTTTCACTTTCATCATATTGTTCTAGTGTTCCAGATTGAAGCTGCAGAAAGAACTCTGTTGCATCTGCACATTGCGTATTGTCTTTGAGGATTTTTATCCTCAAGGCCCATTGCATTGTGTTAAATATCTCTCTGTGAATAACTAAATGGAATTTGCAGTAACAGTGATTTCTGCAGCTGCTGATGCTGAAAACTCCATTTAATATCCAGAGTCAACCTTGGCTCATTCTAACTAGTGCATCTGCAGTAGTAACCCAGCAAGAATTTGTAGAGCAACAATATCCTCCAAGAACCTCTGAAGGAAATAATTGCAGCTAAATAGATAACCTGGAAACGTGTTTAACACTTCACATATGTGAAAGCATATTGAAATTTGATTTCAGGAAGTTTCTAACTCTTTTTGTGAATAATGATGAAATCAATAGAACCGCTGTCTTTGATTTCATAAATTGAGAGGTTCACTCAATGCCTCTGAAATTGTTTGGGAAATTTTCTTCGTAATAATTTTTTTATCTCATGCCTGCCCAGTCGCTAACACTGTATTGATGAGTGTCCTGTAAGAGCCTAAGCAGAAGTTCATATTTTTTCACTTAGATTTTTAGTTACAGAAAAAGATTAAAATTGGGGTGCTATATTTGGGGAGGATTAAAAGATTCTGAAAGATCGAGCCAGTGTGTTTTTGGAAATGCTATCATTCCAGCCTTTTCAGTGTTGTAGGTCATGTACAACTTTTGGAACATACTTTTGGGCTTT
This sequence comes from Chauna torquata, assembly GCA_013399475.1. Taxonomy (NCBI): domain Eukaryota; kingdom Metazoa; phylum Chordata; class Aves; order Anseriformes; family Anhimidae; genus Chauna; species Chauna torquata. The sequence continues at coordinate 117,435 of VXAL01019614.1, read as the reverse complement.
ATCAGTCTTTAAAACCATGTGATGATAACTCCTGCCTTTTGGCACACCACTAGATGACAGCATAAAGTGTCTGGATGTGGGAAAGTTTTTGAGGAAGCACTCTTTGCAGTTAATGGCTTTTCCTCCTCTTTGTTGCCAATACTATCCATTAGGAGGAGTAGAGTGCCGTACAGAATCATCGTACTGACCACTAATTTGAGTACTCAAATTTTCATTTACAGGCCTACTCACATTTTAATTATTTACCTTGTGTAAAATGCTTATTTAAAAGGTTGAATGATCTGGTTGTTAGTTACACAACTTGTGAAAATATACTTTAGCCATGATCTTCAACATGGTTAAAAAATAGTTTGCTCTTCGTGCTATCATGTAGTGATGCTATTACTAAGTAATGAGGATGCTATTTCACTAGTAATATGAGTGAAGAGGTGGGTATACAAAAGAATTAGTATATGACGGTGACATTTTTTGTATTATTTTTCTGAGGTCTCTTTGGATATAATAATAATAATGTATTTATAATTTTAGCTTAGTGGTTACTTCAGCAGATACTGATTGTAGAATTTCTATACCTTATACCTCCAAGTAATTTAAAATGTTAAATGTTGATAGTTTATTCTGGGGCTTGTGAAGTTCAATTCTGTATTCTATTTTTGTTGCAAGTCAGGATTTTCTAGATAGGCAGACAGAATTCGATAGACAGTATATGCTGCACAAGTAGAGCAAATTAAGATGGAGTTTAAAAACAAAACTTGCTATAAGATCCATGTTTTTGACTTAAAGAATTGTTGAGGATCATGGGGTTTTTTTTTTCAGCTTCCAGAAAGAGCTATGTTTCAGATCAAACAATACAATCCAACGCAATATGGAGTTTCTGAATGGGAACTAGAAGAAGCTCAGGTTTTCTGGGCTAAAAAGGAAGAGAGTCTTGCACTGAATATTCTTAAAGGGTTGATAAAAAAATTAGATGCAGATTGGTTTCAGGTATGTGATATATAATATGTTAATTTATGGCAATTAAATTATTTAAAATTGTATTGCCACTTTCTGAGGCTTTCCCTTGCAAGAAAATTAAAAGGCTGTCTGCAATATTACTAAATCTATTTTCCACTCTCAGAATATCTGAATGCAAAAAAATCTGTATTGGCAAATCGTAGCAGGGGATTTCAAAGCAAATCTGTAAGAGTAGCAAATATCAAGAATTCATTATTCGTTATTTTGCCTCCAGTGCCACTACTGTGAAATTCATAGCATTTTAAAATCAGGGATGATTTCCCTTGGTAAAAAATTTAACTTGTTTTAAACAAGCTGTTACAAAGAGGTGTGTCTTCTTGTTCTGTGCCAATAGTTAAATGGACTAATGGCCCAGCAGGGTTGTTTAGGCATATTATATTGGAAACTGTAATAGTGTGCATGTTTCCATTACAGGAAGAATAATATAAAGGATTTTATCTCTTGTCCTTATTGTGTAAAAAAAGATTGATATAGAGAGACACTAATGATATATTTTATGCTAAAGACACATTCCTCTGTTGCAGGCATTTCCCTGATGTCTGTAGGGAATCTTTGTGAAAATGTGGCAGTATGATTTGGGGCTTCTGATTTAGTGGGGGTGAAGCTGTATCACAACCTATACAGAAATTCCAGGCAAATTTTTGGCTGATAAACATTAACTACTGTACCTTAGGCTTCTTTGTCCCTTGAACTAATCCAGTGTCACGGAACGTAGATGTGATTTGGGGTGCTGTTTCACATCTTTGAATCCTCACCCATTTACAAGCACCCTGGGCTGTGAGTTTTATGTTGTACTTCTGAAAATGGAATCTTACCTCAAGCAGGGAAATATCTTCTCATCAAACTTGACTTCAGCAAGTGCCTCTGAATCTTAGTTATCTTAGATCCTTTCGCAAGCTTCCTGAAATATCATACCACTTGATGTGAAGCAAAGACTACACTCACATCTCCAGTTCAGAGCACAAGAACTGAAACAAAAAAACCTTCTCTCTTGTCTCAGTAATGAACAATATGAAGTTCTTAAAAGCACTTGTAAAGAATAGTTGAGCTCTGTAGCTAGAGTACTCCTCCAGACTGATTTGTAGCACAAGAACTTCCAGAAACAGTTTGCTCAGCAGATACAGGACGAGATGTGGATGTCATCGATCTTAATTTTAACAAGGTATTTGGAACAGTCTCCCACAATATCCTCCTTGACAAGCTGACAAGATACAAACTGGATAGATAAGACCACAAAACAAGCGGAAAACTGGCTGAACTGAGTTCAAAGGGTAGTCATTGATGATTCTAAGGCAGCCTGATAGCCAGAAAGAGGCAAGTTTTCCTCTGGGTTTGTTATGAAGTCTGATACTATCTTTCTGACAGAGATCTGTGTGACAGGACTGAGTTCCTTTTACCAAGTTTGCAGATACAGCAAACTGGAAGGAAGAGTCACCAGTCAGACAGATCTCAATAGTCTGGAAGATAGCACCAACAGGAGTTGCATGAGATCAGTGGGAAGTCTTTCACCTGGAATAGAATAATCTCAAGCAGCGATACAGGTAGGAGTCTGACTGGCTGGGGTGTAGCTTTGCCAAAAAAGGACCTGGTGGTCCCAGTGAACAGCAAGCTAGAATAAATTGACAGTGTGTCCTTGTGGCGGTACAGGTGAACCGTGTCCTGGGCTGCATCACCAAGACTTTAGCCAGCAGGTTAAGAAGCGTGGTCATTCTGCTCAGCACTTCTTAGCCCACGCCTGAAGTAATGTGTCCAGTTTTGGTCTGCCGTTCAACAGAGGGGTATGAAGATGATTAGAGGAGTGGAGAACTTGGCACAGGAATGAACATTTTAAGGATTGGTTTTATTCAGCCTTAAGAAGTGAAGGCTCGAGGGGGTGGATCTAATCACAGTCTTCCAACATCTAAAAGGTATTGAATAAAGGTAGAGAAGATGGTGGTAACTACTCACAAAGGTGCACAGCAAAAGAGCAAGATACAATGGGTGCAAGTTGTTTCAAGAGAAATGCCATCTAGATACAGGAAGAAAATTCTTCACCGCTAGCACTGTAACAGCTTGCCCAGAGAAGTGGTGTAATATCCCTTGCTGGAAATTAATAGACTCAAGACTGAGTTTAGGAGAGTCCTAGAAAACCTAATCTAAATCCCTGCTTTCAACGGGAGGTTGAGCTGGATGATCTCCAGAGGTTCCTTCCAGCATGGATTTTTCTGTCATTCTACGGTTTACTTTTACAAAAGCTATTCTGACTTTTCTTTATATTCATCCGTCAATTCTCTTTGTATTTTGTTGTTGTTGTTGTTCTTTGCTAATTTGTCCACTTCTGATAAGAGTTTTACTTACCTATGCTTCCCTGGAACTTCTAAAAATATTGGTGTCACATGTTGCACCTATCAGTCCTCTTATACTAAGGCAGTTTCAAGCAAAAGCTTTTTTACCTCTTTAAGTAGTTCAATTATTTCATCTGTTTCTTACAGTAGGCCTTTAGGAAAAAATATTCTTATCCTGGTGAGATGATACTGTTCATTTCGTCTGTCTGTTCAATAGCTTTTGCTGTTGACACTTCAACAGCAGACAGACCTTTGAATACCTCATAAACAAAGTCTTTGGAACAGGACTCTCAAGATCCTCCATAGCGAAAACAAATGCAATTAATTTTTTTTTATCTATCTTGATCTTCTCAGAGCACTATTTGGTTTGTAACTATTATCTTTTTATTGAGTGGACCGCCTGGTGGCTAGCTGCTTCTAATATTTAAAAAATGCTTTCATAGTATTTGTTGAGTTGTCTTCAAGTTGTTTGGTTTTTTTGGACAGCCTGATAATGTTTTCATTTGGCAGGACATTTTATGATTTTTTTATATTTTTTCTCTTTCACTTGGATAAAACTTCATTTTGTGCGCTGATGTGGTAAAACTGTCTTCATCTTCCTTACCTTTCTGTTTAGCCGTGATGGCTTTCTTGGAGTATTTTTTTGGAAGGTAATAGACTTTCACTTTGAATCTATTTGCATTACTAAGGAATATCACACTTCAGAAAGCTGGAGTATTTGGGGCCAAATTCTCTACACATATCAGAGCAAAATCAAGAGTTGCTTATCCTCTTTTGATTTATGTGATTGCTCCATGAATCAGTTGATAAAGGGCATCCAAAAATTTAGTTCGTCTCATCTTCCAGTGTTACATTTACCCTATCTACGTAAGGAGGTTTTGTTTTCACAGTCTATGATATTCATCAATATTTCACAGTCTATGATATTCCAGTATTTCAGTCAGTGTTGTCATCTTGATCAGGTGGTCTTTAATATGTACCCTATACTAAAAGTATTTTGGAAATTTGTCCTACTGTGGAATTAAAGCAGAGCTTCCAGTCTAGAGGCAAGTCCATTGGAAATCTACTCCATCATCTCCTCATAGCACTTTTAACCAAGTTTCTATGTAGAAGTCTGTCTGAAAAATTTAATGATCACACATAGTTATCACAATACCTAAGTATTTCCTACAGAGTGCACTATAGTACTTCAGATTAAATGGGGATATTAGAAGTAACAATTCTGGAAAAATGCTCTGAATTTATTTTATTTTTATTAAATTTTATAATTATTTTATTTTGGTTTTCATTGTTCAAACTGTCAGGTATTTTAAAATATGCACTCTCCTTTATTCTAACATGTATTTTGATTTAAGGTTATTGACTACTAAATGGATGGATAGTAAATGACATTGTAGATGCATTACATGTAATAGGCCTAAGTGAATAAATTACGTTTAGGAGTAAGAAGTTTTATAAATAGCATACCTGATACATCAAAGGTATTTTTATTTGATGCCTTCCTCTTTTTTTTCCCTTCCTTTTTTTTTCCGCTGAAATTTTCTTTTTTACAGGTGGAGAATAATCCTCATCTGAAGTTGATGTATACAGAGTGTCTGAGGCTATGTGGAACCTGGTTAGCAGAAACTTGCTTGGAAAATCCTACAGTCATCATGCAGAAATATTTAGAAAAGGTGCATCCAGTCTTTGAAATGCACAGTCTCTCAGATAATGCAGTTGTAAAATATTTTGTTAAAATGTCAAGTAAATTTTACAATGCGGCCTTTATTTTTCTGGATTGAAAATACAGATTCTTATAAAAAAAAAAAAACCTACAGTTTCAGATAGTATTATATAACACTGTAATATGATTATATATAGTTTTTTTATAGTATTATGTAACACTGTAATATTAGTCCTGTTTTCCTTTTTCCTTCCACCCCATCCCCATCTTTTCACCTTCAGGACAGATCATTGACTTGATTGTGTTTACAGAATGGGGATTGTATTTGTAACAGTCTTATTCCAGGTGCTGGAAAGTCTTTTTCTTTTTTTTTTTTTAAAGTCTTAGCCACAGTAGTAACATTTTTATTAATATATGTCTACTCTGCATTTCTTTATTTTTAATTTGTGAAACTGTACATAGTTGCTTTTATCTGTTACTTTTTGAATGGTTTCTTCACTCTGATGATTTGAATCAGTGACTTTCACATACAATTTCCTTCTCTTTTTGGCACCTTTTGACTATCTTTTTTTTTCTCATCATCTTATGATATAAGGCAAAACTTAGTTGTAAGGTAAAACTAAGTTTAAAACTTCATGCCTAGTTACTCTAAAAGTTAGATAGTGTAGGAGACTCCGGTATGGTTGTTACAGCTGTTTCACGTATGATAATATTTTTGACTGTTTGCACTGAAACACTCCTCAAAGATTAAATTCACTTAGGAAAAAAGTACTCAGCTTGGTAGGTTTTATTTTGTATGCGTGTATATTCCATCAGAGGCAACCTTAACTAATCTGAACAAGCAACTGGCCCTGCTTGAGCAATGGTTTGGACAAGATGACTTCAAGAGGTCCCTTCCATTCTGTCATTCTGTGATAACAGAGTTTGGTCAGGTATTATGCAGTAGTCACTATTAATCTGATTATCAGCCTTATCATTATTGTAACTTCCCTTTTAGGCTGTGGAAATTGCTGCAAGCCACAATGGAGACAACAGTGATGAGCTGAAGAAAGGAAAGATGAAGGCTTTCCTGTCTTTGGCTCGTTTCTCAGATAACCAGTACCAGCGAATTGAGAATTACATGAAATCCTCAGAGTTTGAAAATAAGCAGGCATTATTGAAAAAGGCCAAGGAGGAGGTTGGCCTCCTGAGGGAGCATAGAGTTCAGACAAATAGGTGAGCGTTCAGATTGAGAGGTGGTTACTATAGAGCCATTAAAGGCTTCATCTTTACTAATTCTCTGTCCGTCAGGGCAAGTGATACAGTGTGGCTCATATCTCTGGCACTGAATTTTTCCTTCTCTTAATAAAACAGTGGCCAAGTCTGTAATGCTTGTTGCATATAGTTTCTGAACTGTGCTTGGACATCATCTAGAAGAATTGCTAGCTGGTGTGGGCCAGAAGTCAGGGAGCATTATACCTGTTAAACAGTATGGATGATCATGGGCCAGAATTCACATTTCTTCCTTGGATCTGTTTAGTTTGTTTGGTAGAAAAAATGTTACAGAGTAAAAATAAGTGCATTTGAGACTTTTCTCCATCACATATTTGGTGAAAGACTAGAATTCATCTTAATATAGAACTCTTAAAAGATTTAGTGAGAGCAATTGCAAGCAAGTGTAAAAATCTGAACTTCTGCAGTTGGAAAGTCCTTACACAAATGATCTGTACTGTATATTCACATTTATATGAAGATTGAGATTAAATCATTAGAAAGAAAAAAGACAGTGACTGAAGGTTTACTTAGAGTGGCGGGTTTGTGTGGACACGCACCAAAAGAATAGCTCCCACAGTTTCGTTTCATACATGTTTATTTTACTGTGCTTATACATACAAAACAAGTAAAAAAAAAAAAAAAATTGGCAAGCAACAGAACTAAAGACAGCCTAGACAGTTCATTGAGAAATAATTTGTTGTTTAAAAATAATGTCTTTTCACATAGGTATACAGTGAAGGTTCAACGAGAACTTGAGCTGGACGAATGTGCCATACATGCCCTAACTGACGATCGTGAACGTTTCTTGTGTAAAGCAGTGGAAAACTATATCAGCTGTTTGCTAAGTGGAGAAGAACATGATATGTGGATCTTCCGACTCTGTTCCTTGTGGCTTGAAAATTCTGGAGTTGATGGAGTCAATGAAATGATGAAGGTATATGTCTG
>VXAL01019614.1:58894-89539 GCA_013399475.1 Chauna torquata | reverse complement strand
AACTCGCCAGACTGGAGGCATAGGAACCATCCCACCACGTCTCCTTGATGCCAATGAGGTCATAGCCCTGCAGGCGTGCGTAAATCTCCTCTTGTTTATTCCCCATGCTATGTGCATTAGCATAGAGAGATTTAAGTTGGACCCCGACGAAGCTGGCTTACTGGCTGGAGTGGCTGGAATTCCTTTGTGCTGCTCTTGAGGTGCTCTACTTCTGACCCGTGACCCTTCTCCAGGCTCTGGGCATCTATCACTGACATTGGCATCAGACTGGTAGAAGTGGGATGGACTGAGGTTCCCCTCCCCCAGCAACTTTGGTTTAAAGCGCTCTTCACCAGCTTGGCAAGCCTGTGACTGAAGGTGCTCTTCTCTTTCTCTGACAGCTGGACACCATCAGCTCCCAGTAGACCAGGTTTCTCACAGTGAGTCCTGCCATCAAAGCAGCCAAATCCCTGGCTGTGGCAGCAGTCCCGTAACCATCTGCTGATTCGCCAGATTCAACTGGCCCTTTCAAACCCCTTCCCTTTGACCAGGAGGACTGATGCAAAAAACCACCTGCCCTCCCAAGTCCCTTACTGCCACTCCCAGGGCTCTGTAATCCCTCTTGACAGTCCTCAAGCTGCTCCTGGCTGTACCACTGGTGCCCACGTGAAACAACAGCGGTGGATACCAGTCACTAGACTGTACTAGTCTGTTGGTGACACCTCTGATAAGAGCCCCCAGTAAGCAGCGGACTTCCTTCAGGAGTGGGTCAGGTAGGTAAATGGGTGCCTCCGTACCTCTCACTGCAGTCGCCCATCACCCGTCGCCTTCTCTTAGCTGCGCTGGGTGTTATGCGGGGAGCAGCTCCAGCCCCCCTGCAATGGGGCTTTCCTTTTCGGTCTGCAGAGGGGTGAAGCGGTTCTGTAAGGGCACCTCAGGCTTCGGGGGAAGGCTCTTCCTCCTGCTGGTCCTTGTCATTGCGAGCTTCCATTCTTCTGTGTTATTGAGCCCCCTCCCTCCTGTGTGTGCCGGTGGGGGAGTTTTTGGCTGTTTGGCTGTGGGCTGTGGGTCCCCTGTAGACTGTGCTTGGACCAACTATCTAACTCCCTATCGGCCTCCCTGATGTTACGCAGCCTTCTCACTGCCTCCTGCAGCTCGGCCACCTGCTGCAGCAGGTCCTCCACCTGGGCACACCTTTTGCAGGCAGGTCTGCCGCCTGTCCCTGCCCCAGGAGAAAGGTCAAGCCCTCCCGCAGCCTGAGGTGCGCACTGCAGCCTCACCCTTCGGCTGCTCCATCTGGGTGGAGGCATCAGCCACTGCTGGGGCAGACAGTGTGGACCCCCCCAGCCGGAGCTGCAGCCTTTGCTCTCAGACATGAAAAATGCAGGTAAATATTGTAAATGTAATTGAAACCTGCTTGCATTAATTAAACTGGTCATTCGGTAAGATGCATCCTATTTAGATTAAACAAGGATGTCAGTCTTCATGAGTGCAGATCTGAAAACGTCCATTGTTCTTACAGATGTAAACAACTGAAAATAATTTTCCCAGTAACTGTGAATTAATTAGGTCACTATTCTGTTACTATGAAATTCTGAGTTTATAAAATGTATTCACTACTGCTGGTTTTTGAGTACACTAAAATGTTAGGCTTCCTATTTTCAGGAAATAATGCACTCTGTTATACAGGTCACTCATTGTACTTTTGACGATATTGCTTTTCCATACTTGCACATGTGGCTTCAGCAATAAAGGGTCAATACAGATACCTTTCTAAACAGGTGGTTCCAAAATCTGCCCAACTGTGCGACTGGTAAATGATGGCACTGTACGCTTTTACTGCTATTTTCATCCCCGTGACCTTAAATTGATATAAGGCAGCAGTTGTCCTGTGTGATGTATATATAGCCTGAAACAGGTCTAAGGGAGTCTCTACCTAATAGTAGCACTTAATAGTGACACTTAAACATTAGCATTAAATAAAATTTCACTTCAGCAAGTAGGTTGAAGGGTGGCTCCCTGGGAGAGCAAAACTACAGTGAGAAAGCTGGGAACTGTGTAAGGCAGGGTTTAGCTTCTCTTCCCTTCACACTTCAAAACCTTACCTGTATCCTGACGATATGAGAAGGCTAATGTGGTGTTCACATAAATGCATGCTTGCACCAGCCATCCTGTATGTTCACACTGTAAATACACCTATACTTAAGCTTTCTGAGCTGCGTAGTGAACAATGCCAGTGATATCTTTAAGGGCACACACAACTTCTGGTTTCCCCTCTCCCTCATCCTTTCACCACTGCTGTACATATGTCCAAAAAAAAAATGTGGTGCAAAGTGATTGCACCCTTTCATGCGCTGGAGAGTTCCCTCTTTTCAGCATCATAGCTGTTCTTCCTCTCTCTCCTCTCTCCCCACCCAACTTGACAAATAACGCAACACATAACAGATTTGAGGTTACTGTTTGGTTCCCTCAGTTGCTGAGGTATACCACCTACGTGGATACAAAGCAGAAAGGAGCATAAGAAAATGCAAATACCTATAAAAGATCCCCCTTTTGAAGCAACTTCTCTTTCTGGATTGAGCTGTAAGTCCTCTGCTCTTTTAAAAATTCGTTCTGCACTATTTTTCTTCACAGACAAGTAGGTGTTTGTTTTGTTTTGTTTTGCTTTGTTTTTGTATCATGATGCATGTGTGTGTGATTAAAAAGGAACTAAAATTACGCTGCACTTGTTCCTTTGGGAGAAGGAACGGGTGGAGGGAGACACTGCATGCTTTTCTAACTACCGCAACACAAAGTTTTCCAGTCTCCAGCGACAGGGCATATGCAGTTTGTACCTCTAGACTATATAGCCTGAATTCTAGTTATCGATGTCACCTCTCTGTTCCAAAGGACTATTCTACATATAAGTGCAGGAAAATTCTGCCATAAAGAACAAATATCTGACTCATAGAAATTTTTCATTATCTTGATTTGTTCACTCAAAGCCCCTGTTTGGCTCTGCCCCCCCCCAGTATTTCCTTTCACAAAAGCACAGAAAACTGAACTGATGGATCAGAAATTTTGTGCTCTGGAATTTAAATAAGTGGTGTAGCAGGAATGAAACCATTATCTAAAATGTAGTTGTGTTTCTGCATCAGAGCTGGAACTTTTTTTTGTAGAAAGCTGGACAGCTATCAGGCATAAGAAGTTCTTCAGCCTGTGATGCCTTGATCAACATGATGGAATAGATTTTTCTTGTGGGCAAGATTAATTTCTTAGTATTTGGAAAAATTCCTTTATGCTGTGTGAGATGTCAACACCTAAAGTGCCAAAATGGCAGCTGCCTAAGCTGTGTGAAGACCACACAGTTGTGATTTTGGTACATCATTTAACAGTGGGAGGTTAAGTAGTTTTTCCATGCCTATTACATAAGCATATATATATTACTGAAGTACCTATTTAATATACTTTCATCGTAATAACTAACTAACCAAATAAATAAATAAATAAATAAATCTAACTGTATGAAGAGACTTTAGTCTTTTAATTTCTCGCTGGTCCCTCATATGAACACACAGGCTTATGATTCCCAGGGTTTTTTTTTAACGATTACAGCTTTTTTTTACAGTACATAACCTCAATAAAGGGAGAGAAGATTCCTGGTTCTATGTGAATTTTTTTTCACCTGGACAAGGATCTTCTAGATTCTCACCAAAGGTGTTAAGGCTTCCACATGAAAACAGCTTTGCCTCCTCTTATTTTGTCCCAAAACTACCTGCATCTGTGACAGAGTTCTTCAGATTTCCCATAGAGATGGATTTTATTTATAGAAGACAAAGAATGTATTTACAGGTGTTTCTCAGGTCTCTGTGGCCACTACAGAGAGAACGATAGCTTCGGAAACTTTATCTAGAAGTGCTTTATACAGACTTCAGACTATATAAAAAGAAACAAATAATTAGGTAGTAGTACTTCGTTTCTCATGACTTACCTGAAATTTCCAGAAAACTTCCAGTCATTGTACCCATGAGTTTACCTTTAACTGAACAATCTGCTGTTGTTTGTCCCGATAATAACTAAATGTGCATACGGTCAGTCAGTCAAAGGACAATGTGAAATTACATAGTTGTACAAAAGCTGAAGCTTGCAATATGCATGTTCCACAGTGTATCTTCCACCTCCACTGTCCTGTTCTTTGAGGGAATTTACCAGCAAGGCTGTATGCCATAAATTTAATCAAAACAATCATAGATAGAGAGCTGTAGCTTCAGTACTCAAGTCTCAGGCTCTGCCACCAGCCCCCTAACATATCACGGAGGCTAACACTTGTCAGCAGGAGAGTCTTTGCTCAAGTACTTCCCATGGGAAATTTCAAATCAAATGCTTTCATGGAGGAGAGACTCCTGGAGTACTCCTGACCTGTGTTCAAGTGATTGGTACTTCAGGACTAAACCAGTACTCCTCTTTTAAGATTTTCATTTGATGATGCTTGCCAAGAAATAACTCTGAAATAACTCTTAAATTATGGAAATCTTTAAAGTGAAAATAACATCGGCTAGCTTATTCAATTAAAATTTAAAAATTGTCAGTTACTCTAATCAGACATAAAAAATTAAGCAGTATCTAACCAACCTCATTAGTATCTCTCACTCTGCTTTCCTTCACATTGGTCTGCATTTTCTTTTTGTCTAGCAGACTATCTGACTGTGCCTACAGATCAAGTCCAAGGATGGATCACTGTCTGGCTCTCTTCTGAGTACCACATGCATTTATTGCCTTAGGTCACAGTTGCTTTGTACAAGGTTTTTGGTCAGTTTATCAAATAACTCTCTTGCAGAATATCCTGCAGTTGTTGTTCTAGGATGACGCTGAATACTGCGTTGCATGAACAGGATGTAACATGAGTTATCTGGGGGTGTTTGAGGATGTAAAGCCTGTTGGGACAGTGTGGGGTTGGGAGGAGCCAAACCTCCTGCAGTGTTACCCGCCGTCTTTTTCGGACCCTGTTCCTGGACTGAACTGTCTTCCAAACTAAGGCGGAGTATTGCTCAGAGAAGGCTAGCTGGTGCTGTCCAAAAGACAGCCCAGAAATGAGATGATTGTTAAATGCTTTGGAGAATCAGGGATCCAGCTTGCTTGACATGTGGCATGCTTCCTATCCCTTTTTTTATTTAGCAGTATAGACACAGACTTTAGTTAGAGCCAAATCCAAGATGAATTACACAGCTCTTCCAGGCTGAGAGCTAATCCTTCAGATGGTTGCTGTCCTTAGGCTTCATCTCCCCTAAAATGGGTATTGACTGCAGCAAAATATCCCCTTGTAACAACCTTCCCTGAGCAGTGCTTCTGGCACTCTGTTTTTCTGATTTGTCAGGACACTAATTCCTAACCAGGACTGGTTTAGTTTTCTTGCTACCTTGCTCCAGCTACACTTACTCTGAAGTTAGAAGGAAACCCATTTATACAATACAAATGTATCTCTTTTTGCAGAAGCCTCTACATTTCAAAACATGAAATCAAATAAACCTGTTGGGGAATTCTGTGTGTGGGAGCAATGACATCTTAAATATGGCTGAATTGGTAGGGAGACTGGCTAAATGAACCTGTTACACTCTAGCATTTCAGCAAAGGCTGTCAGAAGTAAAGCAAATGGTCTTGGACAGAGGGATAGAACAATTGCAGTTTACAAGTGAACTATGAAAAGCAGTTACGTAAATGTTTTTGAAACAGGTTAAAATAAAAATTCTTGGCAGAGATAAGTGCTAAAAATAAGAATCACTTTGGAATAACTTTTTCAGCTTTCAGTATGAAGCTGGTGCGCTAATGTATCAATCTACTGTGTGGAAACCTTATGCTGTGTGCTGAAGAAATTTGTTCCGAAAAGGGAAATTATTGCAAATATGATTTAGAGCAGAACTAGATTCCATTGTCATTTGTGTTTCTAAACAGCAGAGTCCACTGTAAAGAAGCTGACATTTGCTTTTTTGGTCAGGCACTGCTTGTTTGGTCAGCTTCTATCACTGAAAATGTAATTAGACTTCACATCACAATGAAGTAGAGCAAAAATACAAATGAGTAGTAGCAAACTTACCATTTAGGATTTGTATCCATTAGAAAAATTTCTTCCTCAGAGAAAAAGTGAGCTCACTAGTGCTACGTTTGATCCCAACGTGAAGTCTTACAGGATGCTTCTCTTACAGGAAAGGGAAGAAGAGATTCCATTCTTTCTAAGTTATGGTGTGGAATCTGAGACAATTTGTATGGATCATGTTGTAACTTAAGAAACTGGAAGTCTAAACAATAGAGTGGAAATGCAGGTCAAGACATTTAGGCATTTAAAAAAAACATTGCCTACACCTGCTACAAATCTTTATAATGCTAACTTAATTTTTTTTTAAATCAAAGCCAGAGACAGTTCTTTTTTTACAGAAATGAAGATAGAAGTGAATTAAGTTTCCCTGAGACTGCACATCTAACCAGCTAGTTTCTGTAATTATGAGACTTAATCTGATAGCATTGCTTTATTTTTTACTTAATACTGCTCTATTATTAAAAAATATTTCTCATAAAATCAGACTATACTTGGCTTTTAAGTACAGTTCATTGGCCATTTTTTCCAGACAGCACCATGAATCCTAAATTACATCAGTTTCAATTATGTAAGTGTAAATGAGAACAGAATCTGACTCTTCAATTCTGTTTTGTTTTGTTGTTTTGACTCACTACCCTAATCAGTCGATAATGTGTGTTAACACACCTACACATTGCATAATACGCTAAGTATATCATACACACTAAAAGCCCCTTGGCTATGTCAAAACACAGAAACTGAGGCCTAACTGATGCCCTATCAGCACATAGCAGTCCTACCAGTGTAATTAAAACCAGTTTTAAACTGATTTATTTAGGTCTGTGAAAACCACTGTGGGTACAAACCACCATGTGACACACATCTGTTTATAATTATCTCTCATCTGTTTATCTTAATTCAGTCATTTACATGCAAGGTCTCGCAAGGCACTGACAGTAAGTGAGGTATTGTGTTAAGGTAGGCATTATATGTACGGAAAGATAACAAAGACTTTTGAGGCTGTGGTTCTCCTCAGGACATACGATGATAACATAAAGCAACAGTGTTCTGTCATCATTCAGTTCTAAATTAGCAAGCTTCACTTTACACAAAACATGGAAGTAACCTTGTGGGCTCCCTGTTTGCACTGTTCCTACTGTCCTTGTCAACTCTTTCCTTCTAACTTCCACAGTATTGTTTGAGTCTGTGTTCTGACAGTTTCAAAGTATCCTGCTCTCTCTCTCTCTCTCTCTCTTTTTGATTCCAAAAGCCCGTAACAGCTCTGGCTTTCAGCCTGTCTCTCTGGTACTTCACTGCTTCCTCTTTTCACTAGAGCATCTGCATTACAGATGTAGCTGAGGGGTCTTTTTATAGCTTGCTGCTGTAAAAGAACTACTCATCACTTAATTAAAGGCATACTTGAAGCTTTTTTAAGTTAAATGATATTTTAAAAAATATATGTATGTAAAATCATTTTAATAAATTAATCTGACGGTATAAAAAGAAAAATTCTTTTTATATTTCTATCCTATTGCATTGTCCAATTACTCTTTATTAGAATGTCTCAGTAGTCAAGTGATCCAATTGACTACACATAGGGAAATTTCATGGATTTCTTAGCTGGAGGAGGAGGCTGTCACAACATGTCCAGTACATAAAATAAGTCATTTACTTTGAATGCTGGCTACTGCAATGCATTTAACATATCCAATTTATGAATAACTCATTATTTTGCTATTGCTCTTCCGAAGTCTTTCTATGAATTAATTAGAATTTACTGAAAAATGCTTTATTAGGAAGAAAATTAGGGTTTTCTTTTGTAGGATACTCTATTTTTTTATAGTATGAAGGTGATTTGTCCTTGTGGAATAATACGAAACAAGCCTTTTTCCTGAAAGACTTGTGAGATCACTCCTACAAATGGATGTCTGGCCTTTGTGATATTTTTTTGTCATATGAAAGATGACACGCATTTCCTAGTACTGGAAGTACTAAATATATGTAGAACAAAAGTGCTTCGAAGAACTGCTTTTGCCTTTATGAGATTGCCTGTTGTTCTTCAAAATGTAAAATCAAAACCAAAATAAACCTACTTCTAAAATTACGGTAAATACACATGCAGTAGTATTACAACCCATACTACCAAAATCATAGATCAACAATAAAAGGCAACAACAAATGAAAATCCTACTACATCACACCAAGCGCTGAAACAACTTTGTATCTTAAAATAAGGTTAGTTAATACTCAGAGTAATTCAAACTAAAGATAAAGTATACAGAAATTGTGATGATTGCAACAGTTACATATTTCAAAACACGCTTCAATGGACTATTAAGGCTTTGGGATTCTGCTGACCGTCTTGCTACATATTGCTATAGAGCAAGATTCCTGGCAATAGTTGTATATTTGACTTGATCGTGGAAAGAAACAGTTTTCTTAGGGAGTGTCATAGCAACAGTGACTAGCGTTTGCTTTTTTTCTCAAAGACGAACACCACCTGTGTCTGGAGCGATGGCCAGTGAACTTCAGAAGTAAACATTGAATCATAACTGTCAGTGATGAGCCCAGCAGCACAAAATATTTGCCTTTCACAAGTACTTTTACCTGGAGTTCTAGCTCACTGCACAAGATGGTACACGGATTTTTTTTCTCTAGGAAGTTATGAAATCCTTCCAGGTTAAGAAAAACAACTCTAACTTCACAAATAGATCTGTTTCATAGGTCTCGTGGGACAGTACTCAGAGCTGTTTAAACACATTATTTAGGATGCTGTTCAATGATTAAACTGGGATGAATATGGTATAAATAAAGCATTATAATTGTCTCTCACTTGTAACTTCACTGATTAACTCAAATGACACTAAGGATCTTGTCCATGATAACATTTTTCACAGAATATGTGAAATAAAGTCCCAGAAGACACATGGGGCAACTGTGAGGAAAAAGGTTGGAAAAACCTTAGGAAATATTAGGAAAAAAACAGTTTGCTTTTCTGTTCTTACTCTGACAGAAGGAAGTCTCCACTGTTCTCTATATGCTTGTATCAGCCACTGCCATCATCCGGCTCTTTCAAAAAATCTTCTCTTGCAGCATCTGCCTGGGGTTCAGTTTTGTATAGGCATCAGGGTTTTGGGCAAACATGTCTGCAATATGTCCATGAAGTCTACAAATGACAGTCTATATAAGAAATATTTGGAGGAAAGTCAGCCTGTAGAAAAATAGTTACATTAGAACATGATAAAGCTTGCTTTTTTTTGAACAGATGCATCCTTCAAAATACACAAAACAACGCAAAATTTTAACAAACTTGGATAAAGATTCAATATATGTGGAAATTTGTAATATATTTTCTAATGGAGTAGAGAGGAGGCATCCATATGTATTTCAGGTGATCAAAACAATAAACAAACCATCTGCATTTCTTTAAAACTATTAAGTCAATTGAACTTCCAGGTGATTTACTGTGTAACTGCACTCATTTGATTCAACCTATCTTTTGGTAAAATTGCTGTAATCAACCAACACACACTGGTCTCTCTGTTATGGTGTCAGAAAATACACTGGAAATCTTGATTCCATCCTTCAATTCTTATCTTGCTGAACAGAGAGAAATCGAAAAGTTCCAGCTATCTTCTTATCCCAGTGTCCTCTCTGGGTGTTTTGGAACATCTTTGGTGAGAAATGGCATGAAAAAAATGGGAAACAGGTTGAAAATCACAGGAGTCGTTGATAAATACATCATGTGTGATCTCCCAGTGCCAAGACTCAATCTTTCTCGATGGAAATTATTTTGATGAAAGGTAATCACATCTGCTTCTCTCATCCTTTGGGAAAGAAACATAAAAATATTAGGTGTCTCTGTAAATATACCACAACTAATACAAGTTAAAGTGATAGGATATAACTAGTTGAAATAATATTTTTCCTTTTCATGTTTGTCGTGGTGCAATCACTTTGTAAATGAGGAGTAAGCTGGCTCTGTAATTCCCGCCTGTGTATTTCTCCTTACTTCATGCTAGCTCTTACTAAAGGGGAGCATCTTGTAGATAATAAATTGACCTGCCACCCTGGCCTCTACACTACAACTTGAACAGCGATCTAAGTAGTGTCTAATGCTTCATTAGCATTGTGTGTAATTGATGTGAGATGTATTAATGATGTTTTGATTCATAAGGCAATGATAAATAAGGAGGAGGAAGACTGGAACAGTGTCCTGGTTTTGGGTGGGATAGAGTTAGTTTTCTTCATGGTAGCTGGTGTGGTGCTGTTGATAACACACTGGTTTTAGTTGCTGCAGAGCAGTGCTCACACAGAGCCAAGGACTTCAGCTTCTTGTGCTGCCCTGCCAGCGAGGAGGCTGGGGGTGCACAAGGAGCTGGGGGGGACACAGCCAGGACAGGTGACCCAGACTGGCCAAAGGGATGTCCCACACCATGTGGTGTCTCGCTGAACAATAAAACTGGGGGAATTGGCTGGGGCGGGCTACCGGCTGCTCGGGGACTGGCTGGGCATTGCTGGGCTGGTGGTGAGCAATTGCATTGTGCATCACTTGGGTTTCTCCCTTTTTTTTTTTTTTTTTCTTTTGTATTAAACTGTCCTTATCTCAACCCATGAGTCCCCGCACTTTGACCTTTTTCAGTTCTCTTCCCCATCCTGCTGGGGGTGGGGTGAGCGAACGGCTGTGTGGGGCTGAGCTGCCTGCCGGGTTAAACCACAACTAACAGGAACTAAATAATTACGGAAGAAAAGCAAAAATTTAGTCAAAGTGGTGAGCCAGACAACTAGGCAATAATGTTGGCAATCAATTGGCTTCCTTCCAGCAATTTCAAGTGTTGCAGCCCTAATTCTTAATTCTTTATTAAATACCTTAAAAGCATACCACGTTTACATAAGGTTATGTTATTTCAGGTTATTTAAATATTAAATATCAAGAGGCAAGTATTTTATGCCTAAATCTCAGCAGATGCACGTACCAAGGCATTTCAAGTTAAAGAACATTTAAACATTTACGTATTATTTTTCAAACCTCACTGAAGTCAGAAACCTATGCACCACAGGCTCACTCTGTAGCTAACAGAGCTAGAAAGCCACTTCCCCACAGCAATTTTACAGCAGCTAAGATATTAATAGCCATATGGAGATAATAATTTCTTCCTGCAGACTACATGGGGACCTTAACAACTATGCTCCTTCCTGATGTATCTCTGCTAAGTGACTAAAGACAGGTGGAATAAATCTGGCCACTAAAAATCTGCCATAAAAATCAGGCTCCGCTGAAATCAACAGAAAAACTGGCATTAAAATAACTAGAGCTGTGCTCTTAGGAAGGGCAGACCACCCACAAATCTCTGAGTCAGTGAGATTGACAAGTACTCAGGACAGCAGAGACTGGATTCACAAATCTAGTTCTAACCACTTTGACTTGTTCAGCTAAAAACATTTAATCTATGCATATGTACGTTTAAATTTCATTCTGTGGCAGTTCTGTGTATCCAGAATGAATACCACAGTGAATGTCATGTACTGTAAAATGACGATTAGAGCACCTAGTCTGGATTTGATGAAAGCACCTGCTGCAACACCTAGCAACTCTGCCTGCAAGTAGAAAAATGATAATCTACAATGCTTCCATCCTACTGAGAAATTAAGTCAGAAATAGTATATTGCTGTGAATACTCTATTTCAATTACTTGGTAGTACTTGCAGAAACAGGCTCTTGGTTAGGTTTGGGTCCATTACTAGAGAGACTAGAAAACATGCAAAACATAATGAGGTTTCTAGCAAACAAACAAAGTTGCTTAAAGAATACACCAACAATAGTCTCTCAGGAATAAGCAAAGGAAGTCAACTTGGCCTATAAATATTTTTATAATTATTAAACAGCTTTCAAGTGGCTTACAAGAAATGAGTTCCAGCCCATTATACTTACTTCTAAAAGACAGCTGTTTACGCTTTTACTTTGATGCTTAGCTTTGTTTTCCCTTGGATCATAGTTTCAGTTGTTTTCAGCTTCACAGTGCGTCCACAACTGCAGGACTCAGAAAAGACTGGGGGCAATCAAAAATACTGTTTGATTTATATTACTGTAATGAGCCTTTTTTCGCAACACCACACAGCAAACAGAAAACAGTGAGACAAGCTACTGTTGGAATAGAAGTACCTGACTCCGCACTGCCCAGTGTAACTTGAGCAGTGACACGTCAGTAAGCACAGCCTGTATCTCTGAGGGTCAATGTACTTCACCAGAACACAAAGATCTGTTCCTCTAAAACTTACTAGTTCTTTGCTGTGTTGGATTATCTAAATCCTTCAATTATTGCAGTTGTCTTGAAAAAAATCACTGTGTAAAACTCAGCTCTTCTTCTCCAGCTTGTATTTACAGAGCTTATCCTAAAAATAATGTTTTAATTCTACCCAATATCCTTTTCTTTCTTTTTTTTTTTTGAATGAGATCGGGTCGTCACATCCAGATCCTTCCTTGAATCCTTTTCTAAGCCATCATTAACTACTCACAACTCTTGAAGGTACATTTTCCTCCAGCAATACAGCACTGCCCTTCTCCTGAGGAGAGCTGTCCCTCCCTGCCTGAAGTCCCTGTAACGGAGGGTGTGTAACAAACACAGTAACATCCACCGCTGATCTGTGTCTGTTGGTTAGAAAAGCAGGGATTCCTGAAACACTGCAGTGCAGCAAGTTAGGGTAAGCAACCTGAGCTTGCAGATTGTTTTCTTCTCTTCCTTGGTCTTTGTCAGTGAGTTCTTAACAAGGGATACAATGCCAAAACCAATGGTATTTTGTAATTCTGTAAGGACCTTGAGATCTGCCATGGAACTAATATATGGAAAGTAAATTAAAAACTAAAGTCAAACTCGAGGACCCTAAATAAAAGACACAATAAGTAATTCCAGACAGCTCTGGACCGGGCTTGTGCTCAGTGTGTTTTGTCCCAAAACTACCAACAATCCAAAGACAAGGTGAGATTGACACTGCAACCAGAGAAAGCAGCTTTCCAAGTAATAACAGAAGATCCAAGCAAAGCTGATGCGTTACGGTCCTCTGTTGCACAAGCAAGCATAAATAAGGACTGGTCCTTACTTGTGGAAGAATGACCTCTGCAAATGCATGACCATGAAGGAAAAACCAGAGATATAACCAGAAGTGTGTGGAAGGAAACAAGCAGAGGTAACTGGAGGCAAAGTGAAAGGGAACAGGTCTGTGAGCAGGGCCCTGTGAGCTGCCTCTCACAAGAGCTGTTCCAGAAAACTGACTGGTGTATTGTTAGACAGCAGAAAGGATACGAGAGACGGACGTGAGGCTGAACAGAACACCACAGAATAATTCGGTGATTGTCCTTAAGGCTGGGAAAAATGGGATTTCTTAACCAATGTTAATTCGACCTATTTTCCCCTATATATAATGACAAGATCTTTAATTACTTATTATAGACCCTTTTATTTTCCACATAGACCCCTTGTCATCTACAAATGTACCAGATATATATGTTGCTCTAATACCTGCTATACTTGTAACTGTTAGAAGAACCAGAATAATCTCAGCCAATAAGAGACTATCAAGACCCTATAAGCGCTTAATTGATTGTAATATTTTATCTGAAAAATGGAGACAATTAAGACATGTGAAGCACACCCACTTGGGAACCTGCTTTTCTTTGTTTTTGTCGCTAGCCAATTGATTCCAGGAGTTCATCATTCATCAAATTGGACACTCATCAAGATCAGAACAGCAACGTTTTGCTCAGGAAGCAGGACAGTGCTCAAAATCTTGTCTTTGCTTGCCCAAACTCTATCATCAGGTGTACTGCTTAGACTACCTGGACATAGGTATTTTCCTGGACATGCCTGGAAAATGCCTGGACGTGGCATTTTTTTCAGAGATTAAGTGGGCATCCAAGAATCCTGCAAGTGAAAACCAAAGAAAGTAACATGGATAACCTTTCTAGCTAAAGGAATACAAAATCCTATCACACTCTTTCACCGAATCTGACTTGTGGTAAACAGACCTAAACATAGTGCTGATCTTGTCTGTGGTCACACCTGGTGACTGAGGCTCGTGTCACACAAACTAATCAGAGCAGGAGTGCATCTTTTCCAAAAAGCAGCAGAAAGGATTAAAATTGACAGAAAGATAAGAATAAAATACAGATTTCTTGAAAAGGTAAATGACATACACGTTTCTTAGTATAGGGCAGAAAAGAACTACCTAAGAAAAATAAAAAAGTATTGTTAAAACCATCAATAAATCTAAGCAGCAGCAACAACAACAACCACAAAACATGTAAATTGAAAATCAAGAAGTTTCCTGACAGATTTAAACACTAGACTGGTAAAAGTGTCCAGTAATGAACAAACCTGCATTATCAGCTGTATAAAATGCATAAGTTAGAGTGACATCTAGGTGTCTAAACACTACGATTACAATTCTCATAAAAGTAGAACAACACAAAAGATACAGCCTCTGGTTAAAAGGAAAAACTATCAATGTTTCTGCTTCAATAGGGTTAATCACAGGCGGTGATTAAATTGCTTATGATCTTTTCCATTTTTGATGCATAAACTCAATTTCCATTATTGTTAATGAGATTATGCACTTCAGTGAGTGAAGAACAGACTTGTAAGTGATGATACTTACATAAGCCTCACTATAAGAGGGGGGAAAAAAACAGATCGAGTTTATGCAAGGAAAAAGTGTTTGTTTTTTTTTTAACTATGTGTGAAGATCTCTGTGAAAAAAAATCAGAAAAAAACTATAGAAAATTATTCCAAAATGCTAATTAGATGACCTGCATGCTGAATATTTCTTGTTGCTAACTAAACATGCTTAGACCTTCTGTCTAAAGACATTGCCTGTCACCATCCATCAAAATATCTGGCTTTGGGGCATATTGCTAGCCAACACATTTATTGTACCTTCACACTCATTTTGCTTCCTTGTTAAAATGTCATCATAACTCTACCACACACAAAAATGAAAACAAGTAATCTGTAAAATAGCTTACTTTCCAAAAGGTATCAGTTTAAGAAAGCCCTAAGTGGAAAAATTGATATTTAAGATCTGTAGCTGCCACCTCTCATTTCTGTCTGTCATCTCGGGTACACAAAAGACGGTGCTTTTTAAAAATGTTTGTACTGTATTAGAAGCTCAAAATTTACTAAAAAATCCTAGGGTTGTCCCTCTACTCAGCCTTGTTTATCAGACGTGGTACTTCCCTCAAAAATCTTAATAACCTTCATTAAGAATATGGCAAGCTATCCCAATGCCACCCTGCATTTCTGGATTCATTTCTTTCTGCACGGTGCTTATTTCTACCTCGTTACTCTGTCGGACAGGTATTTTTACGAGCCGAAGGTCCCGCCACTACATGACAAAGTGCTTCCTTCACTGATGCCGATTTGATGCACTGTAGCTCGTACTGGGAAACGCGACGTGGCTGCCGGCTGTGGGCCCGGGCACTCTCTGGGCCCCTCTCCCCCCGCTTCGCCTCGGCCCCCCGGGGCCCTCGGGGGGATTTCTCCCGCTCCCTCCGTGCCCCCTGCTCCGGGAAGCGATGGGTTAAATGCGATCAGATCAAGGCAGGCAGGGAGTGTCCATGCCGCTGCCCCCGTCCTCCTCTGACAAAGCCTCCCTCTCCTCACACGCGGCCTGTAGGAACAGCGGTTTCCAGCAGGGGAGGTAAGAGCTTTATTAGCTTGTTTCAAGTTCAAGGGCGAGCTCGCAGGAAGCAAGCGCGGTGGAACCGATTCCTCCCAGCACAATATGCAGGGAAGCAGGGGAGCAATCTTGTTTTCCGCGAGGTGCAAGAAAGGAGGAGCGGGTGACTCACTGAGCGCGGGCACTGCCCCAGCGAGCCCAACGCGCTGCAGGCGGGAAAGGGCTCAGCACGCGCCCGGGTGGCGGCCGTCGTGGGGGCAGGGGGCAGCTCTCCCGCGGAGCCTGCTCCCTGACAGGGCTCCGGGCTGCGGCGGGGCGCCCCGGCCCTCCCTGGCTGCGGGAGGAAGACAATTCACGGAGACTCAGGACGGCTTCGTCGCAAAAGCGAGCTTTTTAAAGTTACGAGGGCCTAAAGACGACTGTTTCAGAAAACAAAGCTCTCTGAAATACAACCGCGGTGCGCTTACCAGCCCTTGAAAAGACAGACTGCGAGGGAATGGGCGTACTGTGAACACTGCTGGGTGACATGGAGGGCAAAACTGCCAGCTCCCCTTCCAACTTTTTAAGCGTATACCAAAGTGAGATGACAGTATTTAGGGCTTTTGCTTACTCTCCTGTTGATTTTTTTGTCAACAGAAGCAGCAGAAAGGTGCTTTTGCTTGTTTATTTTTTAAAATTTGATGCTTCTTTAGTATGGGGCTTCTATTACTGTATAGCCCAATAGTTTAAATTATCATCAAATCATGAACATTCACGATGGGAAACACCGGCTGGTATTTTCCCTGTCAGAAGGTGTCATTTCTCAGAGTAACATAAGAAGAAGGAAATAATACTGACAACAATGTAAGTTTTGCCATTGGTTTCAATGGCAGTTGAAGACATACAGTTGAATCTTTTGTTCAAGGTCTTTTACATGGGTATGTATGACCCTTTGTATGGTCATGCAATGTCCATCACTTTAGTAAGTAATTGGAATCTCAGTTTCATAAATCAGAGATTATCGGATCATCTAATCTGTCCCTTTATTTCTGGATGGCCCAATTTGTCCCATGATCAGATAGGTATTGTAGGAGCTCAGGTACTACCTCGACTTTCTTTGTCAATAATGTGAAGACCTGATAGATGGCTTCCAAATTCACATAGTCCCACGTAGAGAGAATTTTAAAATTAATCAGAGAAACTAGAGAGTTTTTTTCATTTTGGTTTATTACTGCTTATCACGCAGCATATTATCCTGTATTATTAATCGAGTGCAAAACATAAATAAAATATTTTAAAATAAATCTTTAAAATATAGTTAGTGCTGTAACAATCAGATAGACAAAAGAGAAGGAACAAATACATGCACTGATTAAGCCAGGAGATAGTCTCAGCCAAATTTTTGTCTTTTATGTAATGAGATTCAAAATCCTTGAACAAAGAACACGTAAAGCACAAGAAGCACCCTCCCTAGATTTACTGATGTCATTGCAACTTGGTTTGAAAGACAAAGACTTTGAAACAGCAATCAAAAAGCTGTGCCAGTAATAGAATTCTGTTTGAAAGTAAGCCCAAGCGTGCTAACTCGCAAGATAGCTTTCGAAAGGTGCTCAGGCCAGTTTGAAGAGCCAGATCTTGCCAGAGGCCTTCATCTTCATCAGTACTCCAAATTAAAATTTATTACAGAAAGTAATTATGTGTAATTTCATACTAAATTGAAATGCAAAGCTAAATCCAGACAAGTATTAGTTAGACAATATAGGAAGAAGGCAAATGTATGTACATTATTACACAAATGGGTAGCTGCAAAGATATTATAAATATGTGACATTGTTCATTGGAAGAACGGAGAGGACCTGTACTAAGTGCTAACCTAGCTGAAAATACAGGGGCTAGTTTCTTTTCTGTGGGCAAATTTTACTTGGGAATAAGGAAATGCCAGGAGAGGTGGTGTGGCTCTCGGGTCTTGAGATGCTAAGGGAGGGAGAATCTGCTAGCCCCATGCCAGGAGCAAGTGTTCCTGTGAAGCTGGAATGCTAATTTTGTCCACTTACCACTCAAGATTTGTTTCTTTGCTCATAATCCCAAATGAAAGTCTGCCTCAGCAGTCAATGAAAAATTTATTCTTCATGAATTGATGGTTTTTCAAGCAAGGAAAGAGGAGAAACTATAAGTTTTGATTCCATTGAATTACAATCTTCTTGGTGTGAAAGAGAGCCCTAGCTTACTTCTTTCGGTCTTCTATCTCAGGCAACCCACTTTAAGTCTTTGGGCACTATCAGAACTATTATTTTGGGCACTATTATTTAGTCAGAAAATATTCCTAGTGAAATAGCTGAGTTACAGGAAAGAGAATTTAACCATTTATTAACTTGCATATCATTTCTTACTTGCTTTAGGTTGTTGGCTACTCTTGACAAATGATGGAATGATTCAAGAGAATTGGTTTAGGGGACAGCCTGACAAGGCATTAAGTCACTTGAAATAGGAAGCTGCTCAGCCAGAAGATGCCCTGCCTCTCAAACACGAAGATATTAAAGCTATTTTTTCATTTGTCTATGAACAATCACTTCTTTTCACTCACTGTTTTCACTGGAGCAGGTAACCTTGTAGACCTTATTTTTTATTGCAAATATGGATGCAATGGGCAAATATTCGATGCCATTTACTCAATCAGAATTTGGCCTATGTGAATATCATTTGTGTCCCCTGTCAGAAGTGATTTTATAATGCCTTCCTTAAAGAGATAATCCATCAAGGAACTGATGTCAACTGCACCTAGTAACCTACTTAACAGATCCAGTTTGACAACTATTACACATTAGTGCATGTCATCAAAGCAGGGTGTAACTTATACTAAACAACTATAGCAAACACATTTGATAGTGGACCACAGTTGCTGGAGAAGGTTGAAGGGGATAACTTACAAGCAGAATAATTGTTTGGCTTTGGAGTAATTCATCTTGTGACTGGAATGGAGAAACTCCTGCTCATGAGGGTAGTGTGATCCATCAAATTCAAGTAAATGGTTGAGTTTGGTAATGGTACTTACAGCTGTGTGTTCATGAAGGTCTTCACAAAGATATCATTTCACTTTGGTTTGTGAACAGACATACGGCAATAACTGTTTCTGGAGGAGACTTTATTCAGATTGGCATCTTCAGTGGACAGATTGCCAGATCGAGCTGATCATTTTCAGTTTTACAGGGAGAAGCCAATTTTCCTGTGGGTCTGTTCATTTTGAAATAAAAGATCCAATTGCTAGTATGTGTTTCTGTGACTAGAATGGAACTGTGCTGAGTGAAATTTAATATCTTGCAGAAGAGTAAATAGGAATAGGCATTGTCTTAATTCCAGTGAACGATTCACTATACATATAGTATTGTTAGTAGTCAGCAAAAAAATGCAGTTTTTCTGGATCCTTGGGAAGGTCTTTTATTTGATACAGCATTTTATCCCAGGACCATTTCTTTTCTTGCAGGTAATTAGAAGTTAGAAACTATTTCATAAGAAATGCTTGGAATTATTCTTCATCTTATATATGTACTACTTGCATTTAAGTATTGCCAAATATTTACGATACATTATGAAGTCATATCTGCATGATCTGTACCGCCTTTAAGTGACTTTTTTTTAAGAGTGAAAAGATAATCATCACTGAGTACAAATAAGGTATTTTGAATTTACACCTAATCTTCAGCCTCAGTTACAGGAACTTTTGAGTCAATGTGACTGTTGATTACCTAACAGACACAAGTGAATCTTAAAGGGAATAGAGGAAATGTCGAAGTATGCAAATAAAATGGAATAGCTGTGGTGTGAAAAGGCATGCTGGAGCTGGTCGGTGGGTCCACATTAAAGTGGCTATGTTCATAGGGCAGAAAAAAGCAGAATTTATTGGCAGAGATGCGCCTTGTATCAGCAACATACATTCCTGTCATTTTTTAAATAAATCACCTTACCAAACAGCAAAAGTAAACCATCTTGAAGACATCTGCCAGAATGATTTGAATCTCTATATAAAATAGAATTTTTCTTGAGTGATTATGCCAGAGAAAAGATGTTTTCTTGACTCTTCCATATCTTATATTTTAGGGGATAAAGTTTTATTGTATAACCCTGACTCTTAATTTCACTGTTGTGAAGTTCACTATTAGTGTACAGTAATACAGTATAGAGTATCCCTGTAGAATCCCTTTGAACTTATTTTGCTTATTAAGTTCATGTCTTCACTACAAAATATGTACCAAAGTATCTGTATCACCCATCTTTCTTTAAAAGAGTTAACAACTTCTACCAGCAGATCATTTTTTTTGGTTTGGCTTGGGGTATTATTGGTCTTCTTAAAAAAAAAAAAAAATCATTACATGAAATGAACAGTACTGACAAAATGATCTTTTTCCTGAAGTAACAGCTCATGGTTTTGGCCACAGGAGCAAAAACATCACTTGGAAACAAAACCAACTTTCACTCTAACCCATTTTCACTCTGTCAGCAGATTTCCATGTCAATGTAACACTAAAATCTGTTGCAGTAGTGAAAAATTTGGTGTGAGTAGCATGCAAGCTCAAATCAGGTGTTGCACCTGAAGGGTGCTAACTTTGTAGCAACCGTTTTGGTTTATCCTGGCCATCCAGTCATAAGGTGGCCTGTCTCTACAGTGAGGAGTGGTATAACAGCTTGGCTGGCCATTGAGGGAGAAAAAGAGAGTAGCTAGAAGTGTGGTTACTGTTGATGTGAAGGTAAACAACAATGTCTGCTCATGCTTAACAAACCTCTCCAAGTGGCATAAACTATAGTGGACATCATGGTCTTATGAATATAGCTTGAATTGATCAGCTTTTACACGAGTTCCATCCAGGATAATTTATTTCACAGGTTTTTAGCAGGAAGGTAACCATATGAAGGTCTATCCTACTTCACGTAGACCCTTCTGGTATTCTGCTGTCTTGAGTATCTCTGTGCTACATTGTGAATGTGTGGTACAGATGGATCCTGACGGATATTTTTAGTGTTGGGAGTGGAGTGGGAATATATCATGCTCACTCACCAGTGGCCTACACTGAGTATGCTGGCATTTAAGCATATGTCTAACTTATAAAGTACCTTAATATCTCCTTTGCTTAAAATTAATTACTTTGAATGTTCATAACTGTGTTCAAAATCTTTCGTAATTGTCTCCTATGCGTAAGGTCTATAATCAGCTTGTTGGAAGGTCAGGTCTTGCAATTTCAATCAGTAATGTAATGCCAAATCAAGGTATCCTATTTCTGTTGAATCCCCTGTGTACTGCATGGACATGGTAATTTTTTTGTGATAATATATAGTAATAATATAATATTAATATGTAATTTTATAGCCTTGTGAGCCAACATTAAAATATCTGCATAACTTAGTCAATATTATCAAGGGAATCATAAACATGAATAGCATCAAAAGTCTCAACAGAGGAAGGCTTCTTTGCCTCTTGGAGACACTGAAGAACCAGATGCTTTTATCCTCCTGTTACATGACTAGATAAAGGCTTCTTGTATGACTGAAATGTAGTTCATAGAAGGATTTTGGTTGAAAGGGACATTTGGAGGTCATGTATGTCAACCCTTATCTCCTTGGAGATACCAGTGTGAAGGTTTTTTCCTTACATAATTGGAATCTCCCATGTTGCAGCTTGTGTCTTGTTTGTATGCCTTCTGCTGTGTACCTCTGGGAAGAGTCTGGCTGCATTTTCTCTACATCCTCCCTCTGGAGTTCAGTAAGGTAATCTTGCCCTTGCCTTCTCTTTTTAAGGCTGAACTAACCCTGTTTTTCAGCTTCTCTTCACACATCATGTGCCTCAACCCCTTTAACATCTTGGTGGTCCCTAGCTGGATCTGCTCCATTATGTCAATATATTTCTTGGGCTGGGGAGCCCAGCACTGAATACAGTACTCCAGCTGAAGTCTCACATCTGCCAGGTGGAGAGGAAGAAACATCTCCCTTGACCTGCTGGCCACACTCTTGCTAACACATCTCTTGCTTATAACCACTCACATGATGGGACTTGATTAAGGCATCTGCTACAGATGTCCCCAGTGTCTTCAAACAGACATGCAAAAAAAAATCCCTTCTCCCTTGTTCTTACAGCAAAACACAAAATTAGTGCCATAAACCTCTACAGTATAGATTTTCTTACATGATCAACAACTCAAAACAAAAGCTAAGCATTAGTACTCATATAGCCTCATTAAAATGCTATAAAAATATCCACAGACAAGAAGATTCTAGTGGTTAAATCTTGTGAACAATAATATATTTATACAAAGTATTGCACTTCATCCCTGCCCTTACAGGACACTTTTGAAAAGGAGCTGATAATATCCTAGGTTTATGTAATGCTTCTTTTCCTATTATCATTTCTTTGCAAGCTTCTCAAACATGCTCAAACAGGTGATGTATGTTTTCCCTGTCAGCTCTCCTCCCTAACTAAATAATTTACTTTCTAATGTAATAAATGTCGGGCGTATGCTTCCCAGGATGGATGCTTGAATCTAACATTCCATCAGGCAAGCTTTGATTATAGGGTTTTAAAAATTATGAATCTACAAGGCGGATCTGGAACAATACTGTCATGAAACTAATATATTAGTTATCTTGAGGTAAATCTCAACAAACAGTCTAAAAATGTGCTGAATTCATATCTCTGTTATGGTCAACATCATGATTTACTGGTTCTTATTTCAAGATGAAATTGATGTTGGGTATTTTCAAATGTGGATATCTAAATATATTAGGACACGTATGACACCATAAAAGGATGATTTTTTTGGCGTATTCATTGTATGAAGCTACGGTTAAATTTAAAGGGATTTGAAAATAAGAAACCTAAGTGGACTCAAGTAAAGGCTCTGCAGACCAACATTTGCAGAAGTCAGACCCCTTCTATATAGATGCCTATGTTTGAAAATGTTGGCCCTGGACTTCAGAACATGCTATTTCAAACAAATCCTGACTCTATCATTAGTGATAGTTTCGTGACAGTGTGTTAAAACTGACTACCACTGACAAAAGCAGGACGAAGATTTTATTATCTATATTAAATCCTATGTTGTGCATTAAAAGCTGAAATTACTGCAGCAAAAATCAGTGCTGTGGTATGATAAATACTTTTTAAATTACCACCAAGTGCTAGGTGTGCTAAAGATTTACTCAGTGCTGTTCAAGAACTACTATAGAATAATAGAAACTCTAATGTTATGTATGCAGCTCAAAATACTGTGCAACATACGTATTGCACTTTACTTGTATGAACAGGTTTTACTGAACATTTAGCAATTCCTGTAACACAGCAGGCCAGTGAGTATCATCCTGTCATCAAACTAAAATAGATCTGACATCTTTCAGGCCTGGAGGGGCAATTGTTATGATTGCTCATCATTAGAACTTAAATTGCATATAGTACCACCAATGGAAACAAGAGAGGCTTTGCTTACCTTCTTTTATCTTCGGAAGATCTGTAGTTATAAACTGAACCAGATTTTCTCAAATGACTAAGCACGTTTTATGAAAGTTCTACCATGTCTCTACTGTTCTTTAACTTTGGCAGGAAGATGAATGTATTCATATTTTGGGGGGTATTTCTTGCCTCTAAGGTATAAAGGCATCTTTACAGATGCTTTCTGTGACAAACTAGTCTTTGCTTTGAAGGGATGCTTATTACAAAAGCAAGTTCTTTTTGGCAGAGAATTTAATTTTTTTTTTTTCCCTTTCTTTGAGGGAAAATAGGAGGGATGAAATATTCCTGTTTATTTATATTCACGACCATATACATTTTATCTGATTCTTCTTCCAGTTTGAATGACTTATGTTTCAAGCCAGGCCAGTTTTCCTACACAGGTATTTGCAAAGAACCCTAACGTATGTATCATGACTCCCTCTGTTTCCTCATGTTTTTTTAAAATACGAGCAGATCATTTTTGGACTTCTGCTTTGAAATATGTATGTGAGGGGGAAAATTTTTTTGCTTCATCCATCTGGTATGCTTAATTGCCCTTGCTGAGCACAACACTATATAAATACTGATGACTATAAAATGAAGATAATATAATGGATAATATAAGATCATATCATAAAGTAAAAATGACTGTACACAGCGAAGGAAAGAGGAGCACATACCCATCTTAAATGTCAGCTTCAGCAATGGAACCATGTTTCTGAATTTTGATGTAGAAAATTTTATGTCAGATGAGATGAATGTGTATTTATAGTCTGAAGTCCTAGGCCTGATTGTCATTCCAAAGAAAAATACAACTACTACTTATACTGGCGTTAGAACTAGAACAAAGAAGTTGACGGGTAGAACAAGATGTTTCAGTTTTTTTCTTAACCAGTATAACGTAATAAATGACTGAGGGACAGTTGCATTAATCTCTTCAGAGACCTGAGTTTTTTTCCATATTTAGTGTGCTGAAAATCCAGTCTTACTTCCTTTTCTAGTACAGAATTTATTTTTAATGTATTTTATGAGAGTAACTTGCAGTGTTACTTGGAGTGTTACTCGCAGGAATGAAACCCACGTGGAGGTGTACAGCACTGAGCTTTGGACGCCTAAGCAATGAGATGAGTCCACAATCTTAAGATATTTCCACTCCTTTTTGCACAGGGACAATTAGGTATTCAGGAAAGACATTATCTGAGTGTAGCTGAGTAGGAAGGACGCAGATGCCACATACAGTTAGAAAGCCACATAAAGTTAGGAAGATCTCAGTAGGCAGAATGCAGATGCCACATAAATTCAGAGAGCTGAGGCATTCTGAAAATCTGTTTCCTCACAGTGGTTTTGTCACTGTGTCAACACCAAGTATCTTTGTGTTTGCCTCCTGGAAGAAACCTTAGGAGCAAGGTGAGAGGCAGTGGGATGGTGATGCAGGTGTCTTTCAGCCACCTTGCTTGCATGATTTCTGCCCAACTGAACTCATGGTTTATTTCATATGGATTTGTTTTCCTGTCTGCTTTTACTGCTTTTCAGTGCCCTACATTGCAAAGTTAATCTGAATTTAAGTAAGGTGCCAACTTTGAATTGATTTTTACCAGAAATCTGCAAGCTGGCTTTACATCTGGAAGCCAGACGTTACGTGTTGGCCAGTTAACTATTCATGGTGGGAGAGGGAAGATGTGGCATTGGTCTCTCCTTCCAGGACTGTTTATACATTTTCAAGTAGACAGTTTCTTACGTAAAAATCAGCAGAGGCGCTGGGAGCAGCATCCAGGACTAGGATTTTTCCTTTGCCCCACCTGAACGCACACTTCATTGCTGTTGTATGGCCAGCTCCTTCTCGCCCTGTGAATTTTGTATCATTAGCTTCATGGTTTCACAGCTTTGGTGGAAGACGTGAAGAACTTGTCTCCAGTCTGGAGCTAAGGCACTCTGGAAACATGGCTTTGAATCAAACCAAGGAGAACAAAGTTGTCTTCCTGATTGCTCAGTATGGCCTTTAACCCCTAAACTATTACAGAGAAAATGCGGCATAGGTTTTTCTACCAAAACTATGATAGCTGATCTGCTGTCCACTGAATTCAGTGTTCTCAGTATAAGTTTAGGTAGGTTTGATCTAAATTCAGAAAATGGATAAGCTCCCTTTGGGGACTTACGCACAGGAAAAGTAGCCCATGAACCCAAGTGAAAAACATGGTGACATCTTTAGCCTTACACAAAAGTAAAACCTAGGTAGTCTAAAACTTCACTAACAAATTTCAGTTGCATGAATACTCAAGTAGCCTAGAATACTGTAGACTGTAGCTGTTGAACTAAGAAACCAATTTTTCGCCTAGTCCTCACCTGAAGTTCCTAAGACCTTTCGTGGATCTGTGCCTATATTCAGAGACATGGTCAGTAGCAAGGAATAGATCTTCAGAGTGGTGTCTTGGCACTGCAAGCACCGTGACTGTGATAGCTGTGATAGCTACACGGTCTGCTACAAAGCAGCATTTAATTTTGGTGATTCACAGCCACTGTGCTTACAAAAATATTATTTTGATCTTTCCCTCTCCTCTCTATTTTCCTCTGAAATGATAAAGATTAAATCGTGTTCTCTATTCTGTCATACATCACAGAATGATCTGAAAGCAACACCAGATTTGATATTGTAAATCTCAAATATTAATTTTCTTTGGCTAGTTAGAAAATTGTTTTGTATACAAGAAACAATCTAACACTGAGGTAAACTTTATGAAAAAGTCATAACACTGTTTTAGTATGTTGCAAATGCTCCTTTAGAATAACTTGCCCTGACTCATGGAAGATCTCTTTTGGATGACTGGTTCCTCATAAAACTTTGGTAACTCGCTCCCAGCTGGAATATCAGCAGCACTGTGCTCGTCTTCCTGATGATGCAGCACATCACACAAGTCCCCTAAACGCTCCCCACTGCAGGCTCAGCATCTCTCTGGTAGTGGTTACGGAGACAAAACTGTGGGAACCAATGTCGCAGATCAGAGTCAGTGTGAAAAAGGATATGTAAATACAGTAAGAATACATAACTAAGAATGTCTGCTAGTGCATAAGTGTCTTAGATTTCACAGCTTAAATCCTATTTAAATTCTTGCATTGTAAGTGGGTGATTTTCTCCATCCGGTACAGTTACAGATCTTCCCTTAAAGGTTTTTTCCTGTGGCAACTGCATACTGAATCTCTGTCGTCAGGCTGAGGTACAAGATCCATTCCATCCCGTATTTCAGGTTTGCTGGCTTGGCGTTCAGCATATTTCTGAAACATGTAAACAACATTTAAGAATGCTGAAAGCACCAAGGTATAATTCATGAAACAGAATTTTCCTCCTCCCTTCCACTTACAAGCTTGCCTTTATCCAGGCTTCTTATGTCATTGTTTACAACCTGTTTACAAGATGTCTTTATAACACACCTACTAATAGGCTACATTGCCTCTGAAAGCCTCCTTTAATGTTTTCCCATGTGCTATGATTAATGTTAATTTGAATATTGTCATTATTTGTGCCTCTAACTACTTTATGCAGATAATATTGTCATTTTTGTACACTGAACAGTGTCAAACTTTGTGTCAACCTGTGACTGCTGAAGCTGAGCTCTACCTCTGTAGAGCAAGGGAGGAAAAAGAAATTAGCACTTTCAGAGAACAGAAACTTAAGTTTCTCTGCAGATTTGCATCTCCTAGGGAAGCAACGACTATCTGACCTGCGTCACCCCTCACAACTCTACAAGCTGTATTTCCACAATTTCTTTTCCTTGTATTCATTGTTATGTAATACTGTGGAGTAGCTAGTAAGTGGACAAGTATGAAGGAAAAAAGAAAGTTGTGTGCAGATTATCTCCTACCTCTATTAGAAACCACGTACCAAGTGACGCTGAAAACTGACTGTGGGGATGGGGGCAAAAAAATAAATGAATCGCTCATTCTTTAAAATAACTATTGTCATGTTGCCTCTTTAATAACGAGGCAAGTTTCAGCAAAGCTCTTTACACTGATCTTCTAGGAATAATGTAAACAATGTCTGTTATTGATATAAGGACTGAATATGAAATGTGTAGCATCAGTAGCCAGAGCAGTTGAGGAAAAGTAACAAAATGATCTATTGTACTAACCTGGAGCACTTTGTAATAGTAGCAGTAAAGCCTGTGAGGCTGAAGTAATTCTCTTGCCATTAATTGTCCTTCTTTAGCAATTTTTTGTGCTTCTTCATCATTTTCCTGGAAAATTGAGAAGAAACAGGAATGAATAATACCAATCAGTGAGTTACTCGAAGCCTTGCTGGCATTAGTAGTTTTATCAAAGGGGCTATTCAAATCTGAACTTTTACAATTACTGGTACACTGCAAAGGCACACTGGTTAAATTTCAGATTTTTTTTGAAAATACTGGATTGCTTTTATGGTTTCAATTGGTAGCTTAGGGCTATCAGTAACAGCTTTCATGGATAACTGTACAATTTCAAAAACTAAGTTGATTATTGCTCCACTGTTTTGTCCAAGCCACAAGCCTCTTCAAAAGCAGCTCTGACATCTCCCACGCATACTTAGTTACACAGAAGACAAAGCTGCAGCTGTTGTCCTCTTCTATGCAGTGCAATTCAATATTTTCCTTTTAAAAATAATTCTGATTCACATTTAAAAGTGGTATAGGTAATGCCAGCATGAGCACTTGAATTCATGTACGTGCTCTCAAGTTTTTTATGTCTGTATTTCCGAGCTTTTAGTATTCTCATCTGATTCTTTATGAAGAACTACAGCACTCTCAGAACAGAATCTTTTCCTATGTTTTCAACCTAATAGTTAAGCTTAAAACACAAGTGATATTTTCAGTCACAGAGAAAGCTAGCCTCTTATTCTGAGCATATTATATAGAGTAGTGATTTTTTGTACATTCAAACAAACATGCAATGACTTCTATTCTAGTCAGAACCTGAAAAAAATGAGAGAATTAATTAAGTAGTATCTAGGATTCTGGGTATTTCTTTGAAAATTACCTGCATTAGTCAGTATACTAAGGCTCTGACTCATGAAAACACTTCTGCACATACTTAAAATTCTCAAATATTTCCCTGAATAGAGATGGTTACTTGAATTACGGCTTTCCCCTCTTAAAATGTACTCAAAATGTACTTCCTTTATCCCAGGATCTCAGGAGAGAGTTTATGCAAAATATGTATGCGGAAATACAAAAAGAAGAGAGTAATAAGATAATTTTTTAACATATTTATTTACTGAATCTGTAATAGGACTTACCTTAGCCCATTTTATTTTCTCTAGCAAGTCCTCCAACCTTCTCTTAACTGGAACGTAATGTTTCCATGGTTTTAATACAGTATAAAAATGTTCGTAGTACTGGGAATCTTGCTTCAGTACTAGGCTGTCACCCAGCAACAGGTATGGAAACCTGTAAGCTGCTACGGTCCCATCAACATTCACTTGGTATTTGTACTACAACACGAAGACAGAGGGAAAAAATGTGAAACATTTTGAAACAGAATAGGAACACTGATTATACAAAAGATTCTTTTCACAGGCAAGACATNTGTCCTGTGATAGAACAAGGGGTAGAGCTGTGAAGGAATTAAAACTAATCTATACTTCAAAAGAGTAAATTTATTCTCACTTAAAACTATATAGAGTAATCTAAAACATTACAGTAAAAGCAACCACGAATACACTGCTTTGCCAGATACTCTTGGCGGTTACAACATTTCTGATATATTCATCTCTGGAAAAGAACTTCATATGTTATATGCCATATGTTGTAATTACTTTTTACAGAACTCTGTCCCCTTTACTTTTTATACACAAGTTTTATCCACTGTTTTCACATTTACCCCAAGTAAAAACAAAACAAAACAAATTTCTCAATTCTCCACGAACTCTCTTAAAGGGAATCCATGAAAAAAATGTAGTGGCTTTCTTTAGAAGTATGTCATGATATGACTTTGATTATGGGTGGTCTAGCTACCCTGCATGGACCAGTGTTCTCAGTGTAGCATAACTGTTTTGTTTACTGAATGGAATTAGCAAAAGTAAGCCTTGTCGTTTTAGTTGGTAAGAACTTGACAGCAAAATTAATTCAAGATTGTAGTTTTCTTGCTACCTTAAAGAAGTCAAAGAAGCCCATCAGCGGAACCTTTCCCAGCTCTTTTTCTTTTTCTCTGAAGAAGAAATATCCTGTTATTCCAGCATCTAGTAGTTCTGGATTTTGCTTGGATAGCTTGACAAGATAGAGACGTTCTTCTCTGCTGTCTCGACCTCTAAATAAAGCTTGCTCAGTTTTGTTTTCCCAGAACGGGCCTATGAGTATTGAGTGATACGATAAAAGTGAATAGTAATGAAATATCCATGATATGTTTAGTGCAAATAATAGGAACTTGCTATGACAGTGGCATTACACTCAGAGACATGGTAAAACAAGCATGACTTCTTGTAACTAACTTATAATCATAATCAGTTATTAATCACAGGGTTTAAACTCCCAGTTCTGGCCTGAATTTTGGAATGAGAAACTGAGCAACTTTAAAAAAGAAAAGCAGAGAATTGCTGTTGCACTCAACAATTTTACATTTAAATAACCTGAAATATCTTGAAAGTTGTATAAGAAGCTGTAATCAAATTATATAAGTAAAATAATAATTAAAGCATTTCTCTATCCTTAAAGACTGCCGCAATGACCAAACATTCTTTAGTAAAATCCACTTCTTTCACCCAGCAATTTAGTCAGCTCTTTGAGAAGTCACTTAATGATGACATATAAAGGAAAAAAAAACAAACAAACCGGCTATGCTGTGTCCTCAAGATACTTAGTAAGAGCCTGAAAGACTTCGTCTCTGCTTACTTCTTTCTTTTAAAAACATTAAATATGTGTCTTTCTCCATCCTTTTGCTGGAAATTTCCTTAAAGGACATACTGAGGTGGAGTAGCACCTTAATCATGTCCTAACTGGAAAAGCAGCTGTACTAAATGAGTAAACACAGACTGCATCAAACTGATAACGTAATTAAGATGGTTAATTTAAAAACAAAGTAATAAAGAAACTGTGAACTACTCAAACAAAAAGAAATACCTCCTCACTCAAGTTTTACTCCTTAGGTATTGTTCGTGTCATTAGCCTGATCCCTAGATATTCATGAACTTCCTGGGGGAAAAAATACACTTGTCAGTAAAACTGACTCTTCCTTCAAAGCTAGAAAAACAATTCAGAAGATCCCACTCTGAACTATTTTGTATACAAATAATATTTTCTTAGCTGAAAGAGGCTGCAGCATAGTACTACTTTGACACTTTCAGGATTCAAATTCATTTATATTTAAACAGAACATTGGGTCACATCACTATCAGGAAAAGGATTACTATTTGATTAGAAGGAGTGTATTCAAGTCCTTTACTGAGGAGACAGGCCTTCTAATTATATTTACTTTTTTTTTTTTTTTTTGACCAGTCACAGTAGCTATCTTCTGGATACCTTTAAGCTAAAAT
>VXAL01019614.1:9892-48950 GCA_013399475.1 Chauna torquata | reverse complement strand
CCGCTCGGGGTCCCGCATGGAAAGACGGGGGGTGGCGGAGCCAGGGCTGCCGCCGGCGGGGGCCCGTGCTGCGGGCTCCGCGCGGCCCTGCCCGAGGCGCGCTCTCCCCGCTCCCCGGCGGGCTGACGGCGGTGGGCAGGGTGCAGCGGTCTCTGGACACCAAATGCAGTGCCCGTCTCCGAAACGCAGAAGCTGTTTGTGCGCTTTCAGAGGATCGGGGGGGATGCAGTAAAGCTGGCGTCAGGATGGGGAATGACCTCCGGACCCGTCTGTCTGTAGGCAGGCGGCTCTCACCGGCTGCTCTCAGGCCTTAGGTTGTCCTCTTTGTCCGTGAGCACTCCGCAGGCCAAACCGAAGAAGAAGTAACCTAGATGTCTCCCCCAGCAATACGTTACCTATGTTTTATGATACAGCTCAGCTGAACAGCTGGCATTGAGTTTAAAGAGCAAATTGTATTTCTCTAAAGCTTATCAATCGTTACTGCCTGTATCACTTCATATACAGAGACTGCTGTAAAAGAAAGAAAAATGCAAACATAATTTAAAATTCCTCCTCGCTGTTTCTAGGATTTCCCATAGTGACTGCATTCAAACCAAAGGACAGACCACAGACACCGTTGGGACGCTCTGGCACGTTGCTCCGGGCCGCTGAGCTCACCTTCCTATCTGGGGGAGGAGGCTGACGGGGCTCTGCCCCACGTCCCGGTGCGGCTCAGGCACGTACCCACACTCCAGAGCTGAAGCGTGCTCATAGCTCCTGCCGTCTAGATGTTGCAGTTGGGTTTCATCCGGGCTGGAAAGCATGGTGGATGGGAGGGAGAGATCACGGTATTGTTCTCTAGAAAATGGAAAGTTTTGCAAAACGAAGTAATTTCATAGATTTAACAGGATGTAAAATGAATAAATGGGGAAACCCCCCGATGATTTGTCTCCTAAAGCTGTTGTATCATTTTCATCAGAAGCATCTTTGCTGCTACTAGGAAGTAGTTCAGGGTGCCAGTAGATGTGGGGGCTTACAAGACTGTAAGAGAATTAAATGAAGCTTCCTTGCAAGCTTGGATTTTTCAGATGCAAAACAATGAGGGCATGAATGAATGCCGCATGTTTTTGAATAACATGAACTTCAAGTCTCCATGCATACAGATCATGAAAAACAGGTTCTTTGAAAGTGGAATTACCAAGTCTAGTTTCCTCCCAGCTTTCGCCTTTCAGTCTCCTAAACTTCACCTCAAATTACCACAGATTTCCACCAACATACCATATATGATACACCCAATGGGCAAGAAAAAACATGTATAGTGTTAATTTGGAGTTATATATTTGATTATTGGCTGTCCAGTACCTCTCTGGCTGCTCCTTTCAGTGAAGGGATCAGCGAGAGCTGCTTTCCTTTTCCTCTCCACCAGTTTGGAGCACATTTCTGGGCACGGGAAGGAGAAGAAGGTGACTGGGAGCAGTCAGCCTGGACTGACCAAGGGCCAACCATGCCTGGCTGACCTGGTCGCCTTCTGCGATAAAATGACTGGGTTTGTGGATGAGGGGAGAGCAGGGCATGTCATTTAACTTGAACTTAGCAAAGACTTCACTGTCTCCCACAACGGTCTGGTATCCACATTAGGATGTTATCGTCTGGATGGGTGGACAACCAGATGGGTAAAAAAATGGGCTGGGTGCTTGGTTGGGCTAGGAGGGTGGTGGTTAATGGGTCGTCTCTACCTGGTGGCTGGTAACAAGGGCAGCACCACAGGGACCTGATCTGGGGTGAAATGATGGGGTGCTCCAGCAGTGAGTCTGCAGATGACGCCAAACTGGGGGACCAGTTGGTATGCTCAAGGGCAGGGCTGCCATTCCGAGGCACCTGGGCAGGCTGGAGGAACCAGCCAAGACTTTTCAGCAGTCTCAGGATGGCTGCAGGGCCATGGGGACAGGGATGGGCCATCAGCCCCCAGGAGGGACCCAGCTTGCTGGGGCTCATGGCCAGGCAGGACAGGACTGGGGGGAACTGGAGACTGACATCCCACAGTGTCACTGTGGCAGGGACTGATGGCCCTGGGTGGGCTTGAATGGGGTCCTGGTCTGTGGCAGGGTGAGGGGAGGTCCTAGGGAAGGGGGTTGGGGCCTCCTGGTGCCCCCGGGGGCCTCAACCAGGAAGGAGGCCCCACTGCGCTGGTACAGGCTGGGAGCAGCTGGCCGGGAGCAGCTCTGGGGGAAAGGCAGCGGGGTCCTGGTGGGCAGCGAGCGGGACATGGGCCAGCAGCGAGGCCTGGCAGCAGCAATGGCTTGGGCTGTGTGAAGAGAGACTGAGGGAAGTGGTCGTCCCCCTTGACCCTGTGCTCGTTGGAGTACATCTGGGTGCTGCATCCAGTTTTGGGCTCCCCAGTTCAAGACATCTATAAATTGGATCAAATTCAGGTGAGGCCACTGAGATGGTGGGGCTGGAGCACCTGCCGTGTGAGGAGAGGCTGGAGGAAATGGGCTTGTTCAGCCTGGAGCAGGGGCAGCTTTGGGTGGACCCAACAGCACTTTCACAGGCTCTTCACAGGGGTGCAGGGCAGGAGGACAGGAGACAACAGGTGTAAGCTGAAATGAGATGTTCAGCCTGGATATTAAGAGAAGCATTTTCCCCATGAGGATGTTCAGGCATAAGTTGCCCAGAGAGGCGGTGCAGTCTCCATCCGTGGAGGTTTTCTGACTGCAGAGCTGAGCCTGCTGAGAGCAGGAGGCTGGATGAGAGATGCCCTGAGCTCCCTCCCAGCCTGAGCACTCCTGTGATGAAGCTAGGAACATTCTGCCCCTTCTTTCATGTGTCACGGAGATTGGTTATTAAGTTCACAGGTCATCTGGGGATATGAGCGACGTAATGGGTGTACCGAGATAAAGACACAAACACAGCCTTAGCACATACATAAACTGTTTTTCCTTACGAAACCAGGCTGAGGGACGGTGTCACTGAGCTCGGGTACCACATACACTGGCTGTAGTAATTAAGGTTCAAAGTCAGCGGTGAGTCTCACACACAATCACACTGCACGTGGCAGTCAGTCTCCACTGAGGTCTAATTCTGGCTGAAATGATTTTCACGTGGATCTCATTGCCTTGTAAAACTACTCATCAAATACTACCCTTGGCCCTACATGGCGTATCGTCTCCTCAAGGTGAGTTACAGGTATATGGCTGTCTAAGGGGTTAACACGTCTCCGGTAAAGGTACTACTGCTGATGGAAAACTACTTGTCTACCAGAGACTCATCAAATGGCAGAAAACTAAAGGCAGCAGCACTGGTAATTGACTGGATCATGAGCTGCCAAGTGCTACGAGCCAGCACCACGGCAGGCACAGGGTGCACATCGCCCAGCCGGGCACGTCCTCCGTGTGTGCGAGGCAGGACCGAGCCACCTTTGCCTAGAGCTGTGTGACGAACCAAAGCTGGACGTCCCCTTGTAAACCTCCACGACTGGAGCTCCTGGCACCGTTTGCCAGCAGCACCCTGGCAGCAATACTAAAATGCTGCATTTTAGCATCGGGGTTTTTTTTTTTTTGGATAAATTCTCTACGGCATTCCCAGTAAGTGAAAAAATAAACACAGTACCAATGCATTTGTTCATTTGAGTGCAGTTTATTGCAAACAAGTACTTTTAGGTATGTAAATCCTATAAATTATGAGCATTTATAGAATATGCTTTTGCCAAAGAAAAAGCTTGAAAGAGTGAAAGTATCAAAATCTGGTTCTGCTGTACTGAATGGAGCTGATCGCTGCTCAAAGAATTTTTCTCCCTGTTTTCACATAACTGGTTTACAGAATAGCATCATTCAGCATCAACATTAAATTACAGATCCTCAACAGGCTGCAGTCATGCACAGCTGATTTATTACCAGAAGCTGTTTTTCTTTATTTGCTTACATTAGATCAAGCTGCCTGATTTGCTGTACAGCAAAGCAAATGAAAAAACTTTTTTTTTATGCCAACGAGGTGAGAACTTAATCCGAGTTCTATTGAACAGGTAGAAAATATTTACAAATAAAAATGTTCTAAACCATCCACTTCTAGTCAAGCAAAACTGTATGACCATTTATTTCCCTTGTAAACATTTATTTTATTATCCTATAACTTACATAGGCTGGTATGCCCAGTTTTTAGACTAACATATTTTGCAGAAATGTACAGCACAAATTCCTCACTGGTACTCAGCTGGTTTTATTGTCTTTCTCTACAGGATCCTGAACACATAGAACCATTTACAGAAAAACGTAATTTCTCCTTAGAATACCACATTTTACAAGATTACAGTTACACGGCAGTTATTTCCTTCCAATACTGCGTATGTCAGCATACGCTCACATTCTTCCAAGACAGACATGTTGTAGAGATCAATTCTGACCATAAATACA
This sequence comes from Chauna torquata, assembly GCA_013399475.1. Taxonomy (NCBI): domain Eukaryota; kingdom Metazoa; phylum Chordata; class Aves; order Anseriformes; family Anhimidae; genus Chauna; species Chauna torquata. The sequence goes on along the minus strand of VXAL01019614.1, from coordinate 44,562 downwards.
TAGTTTATATTAGTTCTTTTATGTACAACAAAAGACAAATTATCCTAGTATAAAGTAATAATACTTATATATCCGTACAGATTTGAATTAGACCCACTTCTTTAACGAAGTTTACAGTATAAAAAGTAAGGATACCAGTTACCTACCATAATATTTTCATCTTTTAGTTTCTTGTGGAGTATTCAGTGAGACAAGCACTGCTTGTTTGGCTTAAAATATATTATTTTAAAATAGTATACTGTCCTTCCAGTTACAAAAATATAATTATGTCCTACAGAAGTTTTACTGAATTAAAAAGTGTATCAAAAATACGGATCAGCGTTTTAGACCACACGTGAAATTACTAAAGTAGAAATAAATGTTGTGTAATTATTTAAAAATACTATCTTCTGGCTCAGCGAGCCACTTCTGATTTCACATAAAGACAGATCAAAGCTTAGTTAGAAACGTAATGGCCAGGGATGAGTTTTGGCTGCTGAGTAATAACACTACATTTATTAGCGTGGCTGAAGAACAGCAGCAGGAAAATACTTGCAGCCTTTCAGTTCAAGGGAGAGAAAGTTCCACGGTGACAGTGGGAATGCTGGGAAAATACCAGAAAGAGGCAGCAAAAGGCAAAGAGCATTTTTCATCAGTTTTATTTACCCCACGTGAAAAAAAGGCCGGTTTGTGGTGTGCAGCGCCCAGCAAAGCGCTCGCTGCGGGAGGTGCCAGCCCAGAGGAGCCCGGCGGCAGCACCCGGCTCACCGGGGACAGCTCAGCACAGGGCAGTCTCGAGGTGCATCAGTCATGTTTGTCTGCCCACTGCTAGGACAACTTAGGATTCAACCTATGAGGTTTGTATAGGAAATAACGAGGGTAAATCCTTCTGTTTTACATGGTTTAAAGTGCCGGATTATTAATACATATTAACCCGCTCCTAGATCAGAGGCAGAAACTTGGCAATTCATCTCAACTGTAGCCAAAGCTGTGTCAGTTGTGAATCTCCCAGCACCCACGTTTGAAAAGCACATTTCCACGCTCATCGGTGTTAACATCTGCAGCAACTTCACATTTTCTCAGTAGTGAAAATTACTATTACACTAAGCAGTGCTATGCCCTTTGCGCAGCTGCCAGCACTCCTGTAACGCACAAGGCTCATTGCCCTTGCAGTGCAGAGGAGGAAATTCCTGGTGTGGAGTCCAGGAATATGCGACATTGCCACTGCCTGGCAGAACAACCGCCACGGGGACATTGCTGCAACGCCTCCCAGGAATATAGAAAAAGAGCATTCCTACAAAATATGCTGTAAAAAGTGAATAATTTTCATTTTGTGTGGGCGTTTGTTAGGTGGGATGGGTCAGCATTATTATGCTTGGTCTGGTAAATGAGAGTTGGAGGAACGTTTATCAGCACTGTAACCTGTTGGTTTCCTATTAACACTTGTAAGAAAATGTAGCTAGAGCAAGAATTTATCTATTTCAGCACTGTTCTACGTAGCTGGCAGCAGCCTGAGCCACCGCTTGCTGACTCAGAGGAAAGCCATCTCTAGCGCTACACTGCCCAAAGCTCTACAGTTGTTTACCTTCTATTATTTTGGGATGGATTTTTTTCCTGCCAGGAAAAACAACAATGGTGAAGCCACATATTTAATACAAAACTCAAATGCTCAGCTAAAATAAGCTAATAACTTCTTTGAAACTTAAAATTACCGGTTTATAGCAGCACAAGAACTGGCTCAATGCATTTTACATGTATTTGCCTGCCCAAAAACTACTGAGCTATCTTGCCATCGTCGTACCACAGGCTGTCATAGTTCTGATTCTTTATCTGTCTCGTCTAGGTAATATTCATCATCTGTGGTAGTATCAGTGTCCGAGTCTGAGTAAGTAGCTGGGTCTTCCTGATAGATGTCGGTCAGCTCTTGGGGGGATGAAGCAGCTGATGATACTTTGCTCCCAGCAGAACTTGAGCTGAAAAGCTCAGCTCTGTTTATGGAAGGGGTCTCTCCATCTCGGAGAGCACCAGGGTTATTAAGAAGGCAAGGTCTCCATAATCGCCCTTCTGTGAGTGACCTCTTGATATTCTCCAGGAAAGCCAATTGTTGTTCTTTGCCAAATATACCAAATTCAACAGAAGGATACATCAAATTCCTAGTGCTGTAACATTTTTCATCGTCTGAGGCCCAGTTTTCATTTTCATCACAAGACAACAGCTCTGAGGAAGATTTGTATCTCTTCCCATGTATACTATCTCTTGGTAGAATATTGCTTCCAGAGGCAAAGGTCTCACGGGAATCTTGAGCACAAATCCTCTCAGAAAGGTGACGCTCACGTCGATTTTTTGCATGACTCTTGCCCAACAGATAGCTACGCAAGTTAGCATTTTTTAAGCTATTGGACTGAGAGGTATTTTGATGCTCACCAAGCACTGTCTGAGAAGCCAGGTTTTGCTTTGGACATATTTCTGCCTGCAAGCAGTTATTTATAAATGTGTTTGAGTTTTTGTCAGTTAAAATTGGCAGAGGAGGACTGCAAGCACTACTGCGAGCTCTTCTTTTCTCACCATCCACTGAGTCTGATGTAGTAGCACTGGGCGAGATGGGTTGGCTTCTGTTTTCTAATCCGAGATCAAGTATTTGGGAATTCTTATTTCGTGTGGCTACTGCTTTATCTGGAAATAGGGTTGTAACACTTGGCCTATTTTCCACGTTCACTGTAGTTTTTTTGGGACTGACGGCTTTCTTCTGGGTGTATGAGCTTGTAAAAGACCTCCAGTTTAAGTTGTTAACTAGCAAAGAACGATCATTCACATTTTCACTCTTATTATTCTCAACTATTTTTTGTATTTTTTTATTCCTGTCAGGGTCTGGACTGTGATTCTGATTTTCATTTTCAGAGTGCAGAAATGACTGATGGCAATCTGCTGAAACCAGTGAGTCAGGGGACATGCTGACCTCTAAAGAAATGGCATTTCCATCATTCTGTGAGAAAATATTACTTATGTGTGGTTTGGGAGGTAAATTTTTACTTGAAAATTTTCGACTTGTTTTGCAAACAGCTGCCAGTTTATTTTTAATTGAAGGTCTGTTTTTCCTTTTTTCAATATCTTTGACTTTGTTTCTTGTGTAGTCAGAGAGAAGCTTGCTCTCGTTTTCCGCACTCTCTGTTAATTTTTGGTCTTGTGTAACCCTGATGACTTTATCTTTACAATTAATGTTCAAGCTATCTTCACTGTGCCTTTCTGATTCCTGCAAACCACTATTGTCTTTACTCATCTGAGTACTCTGCGAGTTTTGCTCTTTTTTAATGTTTGAATTCTTTAACTTATCTGTATCTGTGCTAACCATTTTGTCTAGCTGAAGTAACGGATCAGCACCGGAAGCTGTGCTTACCTCAGATGCTTTGTTCAGAGCCTCTGAAGGCATTTTGCTGCAAGAGTTTAAATCATTTGCATTATTTCTTGAACTGTCGGCTCTTAATTGCAGTCCACTGCATTTATTATTATACAGAGGGGTGGTTTGGTGTAGGAAATTTATTCCCTGTTTGACTTCAGTACTGTCCCCATCTGTGTCCTCTGCAGGAGGCAGTGGCACGTCAGCACACTCTGTGTTACCAATCCTTCCACGAGAACTCTTCTCCCTTGTGTGGAGAAGTAAACTGTTCTGATTTTTATTCGTCCTTACTGTAGCAGGCTGACACCACTTTGCAGAGTTTCCCTTCTGTATACCATTCTTACTTGTTGAAGCAGAATAAAAAGAATTCTCTAAATGTCTGTCTGGTTTGGGAGGGATTGATAAAGTGGACATTAGTGGTGTGGCTGTTTGAGAAATGTCCTTCTTTACTTTTAGATGTATTTCCGTATTTTGGTCGTTTGAAGCATCAGAAAGGGCCTTACCTGAGCTAGCCACTATTGCAATGGACTGTGGACAACCGAAAGAAATGTCTTTTGTCACTACATCAGAAAGCATACTGTCTGTTACTGAAAGATCTGTTGAACTATCTTTCCTATTATTAACCATATGCATTGACTTTGAAGTACATACCTTCTCAGAGCCAGGAGATAAGTGGAAATTCTCTTCTTCACTGTCAACAACAGTTTCTAAGTTCTGAGGTGTGACCAGAGGAGAAGATACTTGGTCAGAAGAATAGGAAGGCACCTCTTTTTCCAAAGTACTGGGGAAAAAAACATTTGCTAAATTCATGTGACCTTCGTTCTTCTTGTTTTGTGTTCTTGGTGACTGCAAATTTTCATAGGGAAGAGGTAAATCTGCATCATCCTCTGCATTATCCCTGAAGAGGTTACAAAATGTTTTTGAATGCCTCCGTGGTAACGTGTAATAAATTGAAACTAGCTCATGATACTTCACATGATCTTCATCAACACAAACTGTAAACGTGCTTGTAGTTTTATATTTCTGCAAACCATTTCCCCTTTCCTTACAATCTGAAAACACAGAGGATTCTCTTTTGCTTAGATGTTTACGTCTATCTGTCAGTTCAACTGATGTGCTGCCACTGACTGTATCATTAGGACTTCTGGTTAAAGGACTGGGGTAATCTTTATCTCTGCTACTTGTAGCAGCATTTAACGGTGCTGATGTTAAAAAGGAATACTTTGATTCTGAACAGGACACATCTCTTTGACTAGAACAAAAGGCATCAGCTCCACTTGGAGTTTCAGACCTTAAACGATCATATGTGCTTCTTCTATTTTCTCTAGGGAAAGAGATGGGTGCATCTGACATAATACTACCAGCAATGCTAGCTGATTTTCTAGGTAAAGTGTAATAAATAACAAGTGGATCAGAAGATTTGAGGCTGTTTCTGCTAGGGGAGCCAGTAATGCTGCAGCTACTGCTATGTCTCAGCAAGCTGTCTTGCCTGTGAAGCCTTTCAATACAAGATGAATCATTCCTTATTTTCCCACTTTCTTTTTCAAGGCACAAATAATTTAAACTATGTTCAAATGTCTTGGGGTCTCCATCAAAACTATGTGTATAAATATTTCCAGAACTTCCATGTTGCACAGAACTAGTATTGAATTGTCCATTACAGTCCTTAGTAACGAAAGTGCTTGTATTTTGTGGTGTTTTCTGTGAAATCTTTTTGGTAACACCTATTCTGCTCACTTGAGCTGTTTTTCCACCTCCTGCTTGAGATTCAGTAACCGTGCAATTTGCTGAAGAGTTGGTTAGTGTTCCTAAACATTTAGAATTGTCTTTATGAGAAAGTGCTTGTGGAGAGCTTTGTGAGGAACTAGATGAACAGTGAGGAGGCCAGGACAACATGCCTTGACAGTCCGGTAATTTTTCAGTGGACGGAGCAGAAGCAACATTCAGCAGTGAAGACAGTCCCTTTGGAGTAGCTTGGTTAACTGCTTCTGCACTCTGATTATCCTGTTTGATGCTCTCTCTTTTTCTTGCATAATGCAGATTTTGTTCCCATTCCTTCTGACTTAGAACAAAAGGTTCCTTTCTGCTCTCATCAGCTGGCAAAATACAGGGAGGCTGTCTGAATACACTGTTGGGTGGGCAATCATTTTCCTTCATCTGTACATTTCTTTTATTGCTGTTTGATGCACCCATTTTTGCAGTATCAGTTCTGGCACTGACTTGGGTCTGTCTCTTTGATCTCAGTGAGTTAAAGAGAGATGCATCACTTTGCAACACGGCAAAAGCAGAGTTATTTGAGGGAAAACTCTGGGTGGTGATGTGGTTTGTATCTGCTTGTTGAGAAACAGACTGTAACGGCATGTCTTTAGTATCCACTTCATCTGGCAGTTTCATACCTTCAACCTTTTCTAGTTGTGTGAAGTCTGCCTTAGTACTTCTTTGGGTAGCAATGACTGAGTTCCTGTTCAGTCCTATAGGTTTTGTTTGGTCTTTCAAATTAGGTAAGACTGATTCATCACTTCTGGTAATAGATGAAGAAACTGACGAGTTGCAACTTAGCCAAGGCTGATAGCCCTCACTGAGTTCTGGAAAAGTTCTACTTGTACTTCTTGTTATTGTTTTGATATTTGTATTTTCTGGAGAATACACGTGAAAGTCATTCTGCAGGTGCTGTGAAGCAAACTTGGCATTCCTTGTATGTGCCCACTGCTGGTCATTTAAATTAGCCATAATCACTTCGAAGTTGGCATCAGGAGAAATAAACACATTATCACTGTGGTATTGAGCAATATCAGTCCAAGAAGGATAGCTCTCTTTCTTTCCATAAGGACAATTTTTTTGGTTTGCATACAACTGGCCATGAGAAGAAGTATCTCTATAGTATGATCTAGAGAGATTATTTTCTGATTTGTATAATGGATAATTTTCCCAGTTATCAAAGGACAATGGAGAAGTAGCTTTGTCAGGGCAACTAACTCTACTAAAGCAATTACTGCTTGAAATAGATCTTCTGTAGTGGTGTTTTGAGTGGTAACATGCATATTTATTGTTTTCTTGCAAAGAGCTAGGATATCTACTATGGTCTGTAGCATGAAACTCCATCAGTGATTGGGTTCTCAACATTTTTTCTTGAGCTGATGTTTGTCCAGGAGAGTCTGGTGTATTGTTCCACACAATAGAGGACAGAGGGATTCTCTTTGGGTTTTGTCGACCAAACTTTGGTACAAAACCATTGTTGCTCTCCTTTGCCAATGGACGTTGTAAACTAGATGCTGACAGCTGATCAGAAGATACCGATGATGGACATCTCCGAAGGGAACATACAGAGTAACTTCTGCCAGCTGTATCTCTGTTCATGTAACTCTTGTGCCTAAATCCACTGTTCTGTGTTATGGAAGGAGGATATAAGCTACCTTCTGAGGACCGCCCAAAAGAAACGGAAGACAGCCTGCTGCTTAGCAGATGAGAGTTTCCATCGATTGCATCACTGTATTTATAATCGTCTTGAAAGCTCTGTTGCCAGTTTATAAACGCATTGTGCAGTTTCCTTGGTCTAATGAAAATCTTGTGTTCATCTTTGGCTCTTATTGTTCTCAGTCCATCTGGGAAAAATGTGCTAGGCATGTCACTCCAGTCATTTCTGTGTTGCCCTCTACTAGCAGTCTGCTTCTTTGAAGTAGGGAAGGCACCTCTACTGTATTGCATATTCGTTGCACTGCTAGGAGAAACTGTCCTGTCCAGTGGATCTTGGGATTGTTCCTGGGCCAGCTGGTCATCCAGATCATTTAGAACTGCACAGGAAAAAAAAAAGATACTTGGTTTTGTTTTCTTTAATAATCTTCTGACTATTTACGTTAAAAAAGTTCTACATTAATAATTAGAACTGGCTTTGAAAGAAGTCAACTTCTCAACGTTCAAAACCTTTTCCAAACCATGCATTCTTCATGCACAGGACCTTTCAGTGGCCACCTATTATGACTACAACGAAAAAAAACGCACTGCTGCATGACTGATCTCAAAACTGCTTTTTATGTAAATGTTAGTCTTTATGCTATTTAGAAGAAAAACAAAACAATCTGAAATCCTTATTCTTCCTTGATAGCTAAATGTGTGTGTGTGGGGGCAAACTCCCCAAATATAGTCTGTAAGCAAAAAATCCCTGAAAAGAATTGACTATCCTTACAAGCAAATACGGACCCTTTTGTGTGATCACAATGTACAGTTATGATCTAACTATAAGGAAACACAAAATTCTGCAAACCATCAAACAAGCATATTCAGTAGTCTTGCAAATCCACTGTTTGTTTCATTTGGAAAACAAGTTTTTCAATAAATTGTAGCTTATTACTTACTCTAAAATGAACACTGAAAATGGCACTTTCTGGATAAAAAAGGGTAAGGAAATAGTTAGGAACCTGTGATTCATTCTAGCAACAAAGCTGTAGTTATAGACAGTCTCATGAACTTGAATTAAAGACTATGCAGGTCAGCTAACCAAGATATTCAGTCAAAGACTAAGCAACAGCAATGTATTTAAAGCTAGAAAGTAAATAAAGTATTAAAGTAAATAAATGTATTTTATTAGCAAAAATAGTTATGCATTTGCTAATTGTATTCTTTCTGTATTTTGAAAATAGCACACATAAAACAAAACCACAAATAGATTTGGCAGTTTTGTTACAGCGTTTCCTAACCCAGTTAAATAAAGAAAACTGACTGATCAGTCAAAACAAATCTGTGCTAATCACACTAGATCATTAAGAAAGCATTGTTAGGTACATATAGGTGGAATAAAAAGTGATAAAAGATACTAAATTTTTCTCGTTTTCTAAGTTTCTCTTCAGCACAGAAGAGAGAAGAGTCCCGAGAGAGTCAGATTAGTACAAGAAAAAACACGAGTTGTTTCTGAGTCTTCCATTTTGAGGACACCAGCCAAGCTACGTAGAGTTTATTCTGTCAGCAGGCAAGTCTGCACAGTTATGATTGATACCCCAAAATGGTGATGGGCATGTGGGTTTCAGAAGAACCACTATCCACCATGCAGCGCTCTCCTCTTCCAGCACTGCCAACTCGCCCACTGCTTCCTGATCATGCTTTCAATCCCAGCTGTGAGCTCTTGTTGTAATTTTAGGTGGCAGTACTCCCATAATCTGGATTTGATCTTGCCTTGCTTCTCAGAAATAAGAAAAAAAGAACCAGCAATGTAAGACTGGTTCTGTGAGGGCTCCCAGAAAGATAACTGAAGGCCATAATGCCTCTTGCTTCTGTGGCTTGAGGCTTTAAAATTCATAGAAGCAGGCCCAGTAATTCATTATCAAAATTATGCATGCAGGAAACTGGTATGAAATACTTCTCCCATAACTATATGTCTACATCTAAAGAAAGTAATACAGGCTCCTGTCAGAATAAGCAGAGAAATGTACGCTTTTCAGGTGTAATTCTTCTGAACTGGATCAGTTCAGAATCATGGATCATGACGTGCTCTAAGAGAGAGATGAGTGGCACATCTTAAGGTGTATGTCAGAGCAGATAGACAAAGCCAGCAAAAAGTAGCCACAATGCTAGAAAGTAATGAGCTATATCGTTGCTGCCTATGTTTTTGCAGAAAATTCTCTGAAACTAGTCACCACAGTCACTTGTGGCAACAATAATATCAGAACAAAGTAAGTACATACACTTACCACTGAAAAACTCCTTCTCTAGCTGTTCATTCCACTCTTGTGTACTTTTTTCCATCATTTCATCTTGTTTTGCATCAAAAGAATGACCACTTGTATCAGTTGACATCAAGGAATTACACATTTCAGCCTGTTAAAAATAGTAAGGCAACGTGATTTTAGTTTTATGTGTATAAGGGGATTTGCTCATCTGGTCCTCATACTGTAGTATGCTTTGGATACATTATTTATAATCATCTCATAATAAGGGGTGTAGTTTACTTATTTTTTCCATATGCATCCTTACTTCATCTTATCTCTTCATTTAAGTTTTCCTAAGCACTTTTTCCTTGACCAGCGCATTTAAAATCTACACACTGACCTCCCAACAGAAATTCAATAATTAATTACCACAGTCAATTTTCATATTGCAGCATTTTCTCTTCCACATCTGATCTATAAGACTGTATAAGTACTACAGCTAAGCCAGCACTTTGAGGGGCTGTGATAAATGACCTTAGCAGCAGGAAAAATGTCATCCTATTCCCCTGAGTTCAGCTTATGAGCCAAACTGGAGAGGTTCGCATCCCATCCACACTTCTCTCAGCTCATGTTCTCAGATGGGAGAAGTGCACACAACTGCTGAACTGCTGCTTTATTTTAGCTGAGACCCTTCCCCGTGTTTTTAATAAAAACCCTTACTACTTTTTAGCTCTCAATATCTGTAATATTTTAATAGTCTAGCTATAACAGTCTATTTATACAATAGTCAGGATTCTCTGAATCCTCATGAGATCTGTGTCTCAGTCACACATTAATAAAGATTATCCCTTTGTTTTTGAAGTATGAGAGAAGGGTGGTGGCCAATTTACCTCCTCTATACTTTTGATTATATACTGTATACCTTCTTAGTCCCCTCTGTGGTTAGACCATATAATTGAAGAGGACGAAAGACATGTTAGTAATACAGGGCAATAAAGTAATTAAAATACAAAATATCATCCTTGGAGGAAATCTGTTTATTTCAACAGAGTACACATAAATTACATCAGATATAAATTTGTTTTTTCATGCTTGAATTGAGTTTGTGCTTATAATACGGAACGTTCAGCCAAAAGATAATTTCCTACTGTCAAAATTCACATTTACATGGGAACTCTGCGCATGGAAATGCTGCAGGAGCAGGCTTTAGCTTACTGCCTGCCCATGTCAGCTACTGTTTTTCACTCTTGTACAACTGAAGGAAAACAAAGTAAACACACTATTTATTCAAAATGAATTTTGATCTGTTTGTACTTTGGTTACAATTGCCAAAATATGTCAAGATTTTGGTCTATGAAATTATTCATGCAGTAGTTTCATCATTAGAAGAGAACTGAAACCTGATCAGAGCTAGGCTTAGGATTACCTAGAAAAGCTTTCGACTTGTATAGTTAATAGGGCAAGTTCATTTCACTGCCTTCAACAGGTTCACAACACATTTTACTCAGTGTTAAAAACACAAACAGCAAGAATACTACTTAAACAGGCATTATATCAACAGTCTAAACAAAGAGGATTAGTATTTGAAATGTCTGTGATTAAAACACTGTTGGGAACAAAGTCAATAAGCTACTCACCGTTGCCATTTCTTCCACTTTCGGAGCTGTGCTAGCAGAATTGTCATATCTGTAGGCAGAAGGATTTAAATGTTGGCTTGGAAAAGGAATGTGATATCATTTTACTCGGTAGTAAATAACCAGCAGCTTCTCTTTAACAACTACCAAAGAGGCATCTGAAAAAAAGACTGCTTTATGAAGAATCCACATCCCTGCAAAAAATTCCTGCTAACAAAAAAATTTGGGGGAAATTTACCATTTGGTTTGGCCTTGGCAATTTGCAAATATTCTACCTGCACAGCCAAGAATGAACTCGACCTACTGGTATCTTGATGCTTGCAACAGCCATAAAGTCATTGTTTAAATCCAGCATTACAATAGGATATTATTAGTTCCTTTTCCAAACAACAGTAACGTAGTAGGTACTACGAATAGCTGGAGTTAACCACGTATAAATTGGTAACTGGTTTTTATCTGAAACTCTATCATTTTTCCTTTTCCATGTTTCCCTACATACATGCCGAGCTGTGCTCTGCCCCTGCGAAGGAGTTAAGACAACAGACTAGTTTTGGTGTGAATTTGGAATTTACTGCTACTCATCCCAAACAGCCTTTATTTATCAATATGTAACACATATTGGAGGGCCCGTATGCTTTCCTTAGCTACACAGGACTGCAAGGGTTTGGCAGAGAACTGGCTGGGGTGTTTGTGAGTAATGCAGCTGTCAGGGTGAGCCGAGAAACACTGCACATCACAGGCATGCTGCTCTGCTGGGTGACTTGCAGACATACAAATGCATAAAGAAACTAAAGAAAGAAAAACAATATTTGACTTCACTGAGTCTATTCTAGTCTACAAATCCTTATTTTATGAATAAGCAAACCCAGACCCTTCAAAAGCCCTGAAGGAAACTGTGCTCAGTTTGTGCTTATTGCCAGTCCCTCCTTGTCTCAGAAACATTTTTTTCCCAGGAAGTTAGCTCTTGAGGGAAAGTGAAGGAGGGAAAGAAGGTTCTGCTCATTCCTGTTTGTTTCAGAGTCTTTTTGAATGACCTTGTTCTTAGGCTCTTAAAACCTTCTTGTGCTCATGTAGACTATTTTATTGTGCTTCAGCAGCAAGTAGAAACCGGCTTGTTGGCAGGTTCTCTGTGGCCAAGCCTTTCCTCCCAAAGTGCTTTGTCATTTGTTTGCAATGTGCTTGCAGGCAGGGAAGAACAGTTGAAAGGTGCAATTTGTTTTTGCTTCTGTAATTGCGAACTTTAAAACCAAGATTCCTCTCTGCCATGGGGTCCAACTGAAACCAATGGAAACAAGCCTGGTGACCTCAGCGGGCTTTGGATCAGGCCGGGCAATCCCAATCTGAAATTCCTAATTTTTCTTTGTAACATTGAATATGAACAGCCACTAATTCAGTGGGTTACCGCTCCCTGTGAATAAGGTTTACAGAATCAGGACTCAGAGGTGTATGCAACTCTTCCTTTAAACTAAAATGATGTTGAATATGTTTTAATGCTTCTACCACAAATTAAGAATAAAACATATGTTTCAGAATTTTTACAATGATTTCCTGCAAACCAAGTTCAATGAAAACCTGTGCTTTAGCGAGTTATCTTAATTTTAATTATATGCATAACAAAAATGTAAGAGCTTTATCAGAAGCTCTCTTCGGCTTCACTGTGCAAATCTGCTCCCTACTGTTCTCCCTGCTCAGTGCTGTGCTCGGTGTAGAATTAATTGCTCCATGCAATGAAGCTTACACGAAGCAGACTCTTCAGTGAAAAATCTCTTCTGATAGTCTAGACAAAAATTACATTTTCATTTGCACCTCTGGCATTATTCTAAATTCCTCCAAGTCTTTGTTGTCACTGTTCTTTGAGAAATAACTGGTCATTGTATCCTGCTTTATTTTTCTGCCTGCCAACTGATACAGACAAGGTTATTTTAATCTTTTCCCCATGCCAATCTCTCCACCTCCTAAACTGCCTCATTTTTTTCTTAACTCTTTCAAGTTTTTCAGCATTTCAAAAATTAAAGTTTTGTTTCCTTCCAAAGAAATATTGTTACACTTTAGGAGAAGGTAATTCAGTTTCTCTTTTGGTTAACGATATTAAGCAATGTTTACATTATTTCACATACACACAGGCACACACTCTTGTAAACATTATCTATTATCCATTAACAGAAACGGCGTTAAATTACTGCTCAAGCTCAAAAATATTTGCCATCAAAAAACCTCATTATTTACTTCAGAAAAGCAAGAGGTTATCTGTAAAACATACTCACTTATACATATATATGTATCTATTTTATGACAACAAAATGTAAAAGCATGACTCTACTACTATCACTATTGATAACAATAATACAAAACCATGAACTGAAATCTGCTGCAAATTGCTATTTTCACTGTGGCACTTGTCTTCCCCAGGCCATGTCTAAGTTGTCTAACGTCAGATTGTAATCCATTTTCTTCTATACTATTCTTATCAGTATTACCTAAGAAGCCAGCTAAGCAACAGACACGTAACACCAATATGCTGAAAACACAATTAAATAGCATTTCTTTTCCAGTATGAATAACACTTACATATTAGCAAAGAGTAAGAACAAATTCAATAACATCAAACACGTTTGAACCAAATATGATCAAACATTTCACTACCTTCAAACTACAGTTACAAACCTTTTATTAGCATCTTGTGTATCTCCACATACGCATATTCTTTTTTGCAGCATCCATAATTTATTCTGACAGCAAAACACCACCACAGCTGATGAAACTGTCTTTCCAGCACAAAAAGGACCCTCTAAACAGCCATTAATGCCGAGCTAGTTAAAAGCTTCTGCCAGACAGACTTACTTACAGGATTTACACGGCTGCCTCCTATTGTATTTCACTAACTCTCCAGAATAACTCTACCTGCTGAGAGGCAGATTATTTCAGAGCTTTGTCTATGCATCAAGCAAACCACATGCCACGGCAACACCTAAAAGAGGGTGGGGGAAGTTTTCAAAGAGGGGCGTGACTAGAAAATGTGGCAATCAGCTCAGTTACACGTCAGGACTGACTTGTTTATTTTTCAAGCTGTGCACTGGAAGAAACCAAAGGCATCTCAATCTAAGATGGGATAGATTTTCTGTAGGGAAGCAAGATAGATACATATTACAAGAGCTGATGCAATAAGCACACACAATTCATTTTTTTAAGTAAGAAATCATTCCAACAGTTAGATTCTAGAGCAAAGCCTAAACCTTTTGCATCAGCTGCCTCGCAGCACGCCAACACGAAGTGCCCTCGAGATCTGACTCTCTGGTACCAAGGTGCCCCTTGGCAAGGGGCTCCCCAACCCAGCGCTGTGTGTGCCCGCAGCCTTGTGCCATGTCCCAGCATACGGGGCATTACCCTGTCACAGGACAAAGGAGGGAGCAGATGACATGTACAGGTTTAGTGTTAAAACTTGGCAAATGTTTTTTTTTTTTTCCTTTCTCCCCTATGCTGCGTTGCTATGTAGAATTGTTACCAGTAAACATCCACAAAGTTAACCTTGCTGCCTCTATTCAAACCTTCCCTTACATCTCTTGTTTTGATACAAACACTCCACAATGGCAAGCTGCTGTGCTACAAAACCTGTGTATCCCACTAATCATCATTTCTTCAGAGGCTTGCACTCCCCTTCTTTGTTTACCGTAGCTGTTCCTTCTCTCAGTGCCGTGCCACCCAGGAGCCCCAGGCAGGGACCCGAACACTAGCCCAACATCCTCAAACAGCGTGAAAATCAGCAGTTTGTGCCAAAGATCTTGCACCTTCCTACTTAGATTGGACATCACTGCACAATGCCCCTTCATCTATGATTGCCAGTCCAAGCATTACCCTAAGATGTGCAGAAAAATAGCAGTATTTCATTCAGGTGTTGGTGGCACCTGGAAAAAAGAACCACACTGGACAAAATTGGGAGATAACACAGCCTAACAAGCCTGAGTGTAGCCCCTATATCCTCTGAACAGTGGCTTTAACCCTGTGGATGGTGAGGGAGAAGGATGCTCTTCCACTGCCACAGCTCCAGCGCTGCCGATGAGCCCATCCTTGGTACTGCTCCAGTTGAAACCAAAGCCCTGATGAAGCACCAAAGACAAAAGCATTGGGAACCACCTGGTTTGCCTGGCTAGAGCTAAGCTCCAGGCCCAGCTCTAAGCTGCCTCTGGGCTAGAAACACTGGGAACTGCTGCAGCAGAGTTGCCTGGAGCCCATACTCCCTGCCACGGCCTGGGAAAGCGATGCTTCCCTGTTGTATCACTGCCATAGGGCACCAGATTCCCATGCGCCTTACACCTTGTCCTCTTGCAGAGGAATTAAACAAAATGCAGCCACTGCTAAGTCTAGGGGCTGTGATACACCCAAAACCTCTATGCAAAACCTGAACAAAACAGATTCAGCCAAGAGACTTTAGCTATTACTTGCCACTTAATCCTTATTCTTCTTACACACAACAGATAATCTCTCATTACATGACCAAGTAAAATGGCAACCTTCCTGGTAAGGTGAAGGCAACAGACTAGAAAATTAATTTTAAACAAGTTTTCTAAACAAAACACAACAATTCACAGACCTTTTAAAGTTAGAAATAATGTATGTTCTTATTATAGCTCACCGTGGTTGCTTCTGCGTCTGGTTTTTCCTTGATTTTCTAAAGGAGAACAGCCAAGCAAAAGGTGATCTGAACCCCAGAAATGAAGCTGAAGTGTTCTTTTGTGCTTGAGGATTTGTGCAGGATGACATTTTAAATTCTTTATGATCTAAAAATATTATAAAAATTTGATTTGTTTCAAGTTTTTATTAAAAACAGCACTAAAATGTACATTAAAAGTTATGTTTTTACAATTTTCTTTTGCTTACCTTTTACACCAGTAAAATACAATTTTACTGACATTTTTGAACAGAGTATGTGACATGCTGGTTTCTAATGACTAACTAAAAGGCTAAGAGAAAAATAAACAGGTCTAAAGTTTCAAAAGGTACTGTTGTTTTTGAGTGATGCATGTGAGAGAAACGAGGCTGACTTTCAGAAAGGAATCAGCACTCAACCATTTGAAAACCAGAAACATTTTAAAACAAAGGTAAATTAGACATTTGAAAATGGAGGTAACCACAATCATTAGTCACTTTCTTCTCACTTCTGTAAGAAATCTTAGAACCCCGCATGTACAGTTGTTTAATGGACTGTGATGTAACTACATAACAGGAATTCAGTATTGTGTATCATACGATTCCTTATGATGGGATTCCCTGGGCTGCTCCAAGGCACTGGAGTGTATGTTTTCTGCTGTAAACTGCCTATCAGAACTGTTATTTTAAATACAAAATATCATGAATGACTTCTTTGGGAAGGTTATGACCTGATTTCTTCAACTGTAACAAGCAGTTGGGAATAAACCCAGTCTGCATGTAGAAGCAGCTGGCAATCAGCGGGAAGGAGAAGACAAGTATTGCTCGCAGGTTAGGGAAAGGAACTGCAGGGTTTGCTACTAAAACATGCCACAGGAAACTAGAGGACATAAAGAAACAAGGCCTCAGTCAGGAATAAGGCACTGCATCTTTTTTTTTCCCATTTAAAACGTCATGTCTGAAACAATACAACAGCCTGAAAATGGCTTATCCAATGACCATAGGAGAAAGCAAAAACAGAAATGGAAGCAGCATCACCGATAAAAACAGCAAGAGGCAGTATTTTAGATCTAGTCCAAAATGAAGTGAATAACTTATGCCACATGACTGAAATCCTGTGTGTAATTGCTTTCACTTCAGTGACAATCACCACGTATTATGAAATGCTGCATCCTTTCCCCCTTTCAGAGCCAAACCTCTTGCTGGCATTGTTTGACTTGACAATGAAGGTGACAGTGCTCTGCCACAGCCAGGATGGTCTAGGGAAGTAGGCAGAGCAAGACTTGCAGGTAGAAGTAGTACCTTTTGTTAAACCAACTCATATGGCTGGAAATAGCAGAGAAGCCTTTGAGGCACACAACCCCTTCTTCAGATCTGAAACAGAAAGCAGCTTTCAAAGTTAAATACCAGAGGAGAACAATCACACAGAGCTCAGTTAGGTAACGCATCAATTAGACCACATTTGAAAGAGAAAAACAGTAGATAGCTGTGGGCTAGCAGGGATGCTGGGGGATAAACTGGCAGGAAAGAGAGGTCTGTTCTAGGGAGGGCTGTAGTTTCAGGAAAATTTTTAGTCTTTCACCTTCCTTTTGAAATACAGTTCTCTTCAAATGATTCTGCTTCTACTTGCTATGAGGCAGATAGGAAGAGCTCAATGAAAAATGTGCAGAAGTGTGAATGGAATAAAAGCATATATTATGCATGAAAACTATCTGGAAGGAAGATGAAAAAGACAGTACAGATGCCATGTTTGGTAGAGAGATCATGGTTTTTGTACATGTTCATTTTGGATGGGCAACAAAACCTGTGAAATGAGATCTCTGGCCATTGCTTCTCAGCCAGTCCAGCTTTCCAGGCTGTGTCACCCTCCCTGATAACCAGCACTGGTGTGCCTTTAGCCCAGTGTGACCAGGAAAAGTTGTCTGCCAACACAGTCAAACCTCTCTCACCCAAACCCAGATTACCTACTCATTCCAAATGTCATTTAGGTGCTTCTAGTTTCTTTAAGAAAACCAGGTCAGGCTGAAACAGTTTTTGTACGAAGCAAACATTACTGCTTCAACTGGGAAACCACCACGATATTTACTGTAATAACAGCAACTATGGGATGAGAATATCAGGGATTTTTCTGTTGTGACTCACGGATCTGTTTTTAACAGAATCTGCTTAAAGACACATACTCATTTTGAAAACATATTTTTGGCAAAACTTTGACATGAGAAGAAACTCAATACAATGTCAGAAACTCCTTAGCTATTAAATTCTGAAATGATTGGTTTGGTGACCATTATCATATAGGTAAGGAACTGGGAAAATAAAACTTACTCGTCTTTTTGCTGTTCCTTAGCTGATGCTCTAATGGTGGCTTTAGCATTGTATTGACATCAATGTTATTCTGAAATTTTTTTCTTTGTATTTCTTCAAACCATTCTCCAGTCACCCCTTGCAGCCCTGTTTCAGACTTCTTTCTCTCCAGAAGTTTTCTAGAAAGGAAAAAAACAGTACAATTTATTTTTAAGCCATTTGAGATATTGCAGGCACATTATTAGGAACTCTCCCTGTTGTTTGTTTAAGTATTTACAGTATATTTCTACATATAGTATGTCTGAAAAGAAGATACAGTGGGACATGGTACGCTCACAGCAATCACATGAAAGACTTTAGTGAGAGCAGAACTCCACAGTTTAACATAGACATTGTGTGACTAGCTTAACTGGACTGCTCATATGCTTGCATTATTCTCTGCCTCAGAGCGCATCCTTCTTCCTTGCAAAATAAGGTAATAATTCATAAGCATTATGAAACTAATTGAAAGTAAGATTAGGTTCAGGTAAGAATCAAAATAGATAATACTGTAACAAAGCAATTCTTAAAATATTTATCCACTCATTTAAGCAGAAGCGGTAACGAGATTATTCTGATTTTCATGAGGAAGCTCACTGAGGCCCTGACAGTGGGGCGCCCATCACACGCTTTCTCTGTAAAGGAGAATAATAAATACTGAGTTCAGCTCATAGGTATACATGTGACATGTTCAACGAGTTTATCACATTTTCCTCTTTCCTTGCTGCATAGTGATCCCGTCTGTGTTTAATATGTATGTATGCAGCTAACAATGATCATGGATGTTCTACCAAGCAGACAGGAGGACTGAATAAGCTACACACATGTGGCTTCAAATGAAGAAGCTGCTTAGTAGCAGGTTCAGTTTTTATACTACGAGGTCACAGTATTGTATTGTTTACCTGGACATAAAAGAATAACGTACACTTGCAAAGAAGTCTGGATAGTGCAACTTACTTGTTTTCAAATTACATTACACAAGTGCCTAAAGTATCAATGCAAATGTGGCAAATCCACATCCCAACCTATTCTGACGGCAACAGAGCAAGACTTCGTGCACAGCCTGGAGATGTAATGCAATGTTTTACCAAGGCACTCATGTAAATCTTCCACCCTAATCTGTGGTAAAACCCATGGACAGGAATAGAGACATACATTCACTCAGTGAACATATGTTATTTCAGTTATCAATTTAAATAAAAACTCTTGTTCTCTCATTGAGACAACACTACTTCACAAAACAAATTGAAAATTAAATAGCTAGTCTGGAAACGGATATACGTCCATCTGGAATTGATATAGCGTGCATTGTCCATACTAGCACCTACTGTTCATCTGGTGGCCTCTGAAGAATAGCAGAGCAGGAGAGACACATTTTTGCTGAATGAGTATTTCCCTTGAAGAAGATCAACAGACACACGCATGAGTGCTTGACATTTCAAATAAACTTATTACAAAGGCAAAAACGTTAATCATCACAGATATTACCGTACTGTGGGAATGACTAAACACAGTGAACGCCATCTGCAGCATGGAAAACAGCCTAGCAGTAATATGGAACAGGAGGAGGAGATGAACAAAGTGCTCTCATGCGCCAACTTCATGACCTCACTCATGTGGCTTTAGCAAAGGCAATCCAAGGCCTCAGGAGGAGCAGAAGCACCAAGAGCCAGCCATGAGGTATGTGGAGAGCGGCTGCAGTCAGAGCCAGCGCCTGGAAAACACGTGTGTGGCCGTTCTGCCAAAGTCTTGAAAGTGATGACTTGCTCCTGCAACCCATCCCCTCTCTTAGAATCATAGAATCATTTAGGCTGGAAAAGACCTCCAAGATCATCCAGTTCAACCTTTAACCTAGCACTGCCAAGTCCACCATTAAACCATGTCACTAAGTTCTACATCTAAACATTTTTTGAGGCCCTCCAGGGATGGTGACTCAACCCCTTCCCTGGGCAGCCTGTTCCAATGCTTCACAACACTCTCAGTGAAGAAATTTTTCCTAATATCCATCACAAACCTCCCCTGGCGTAACTTAAGGCCATTTCTCACAGTCCTTGAAAACAACCAGAATTAATTGGTTTCCTCACCAACACAAGAAGCAACAAAGCACCTTGACAAAGATACAGTTAGTACCTCCGCACGGCTTTGGGATCTCTTCGGTTGGAGGAAGCCAGGCCCGTGCAGGCCGGACGGGTGAGATGGCGTTTACCAGAGTGACACCTAACGGTAACAGCCACAACCGCGCCCCAGTTCCCTGTCCTCCGACGGGCTTACTCACCATGGAGAGTTCTTGTATCATTTACATACAAATATCTACTTCCTTTAAATTTATGCACTGCAGTCGGAAGGCAAAATAGTAAAAAAAAAAAAAAAAAAACCACTCCAGCATCTCCAGCTACTCCAGCATATCAGGCACTGCATGAATATGCTTACCACTGAAAAACATATTAAGAATTTTCCATGCTCTTGACGTTAACATTTAAACGTTGTAAAATCTTTACTGGTACATGTTTGGCATTATCTGCACTCATTCTCTGTGTATGTGCTGCTTTCAAATTGTGCTGTCACCCCCAACTCATGAAAATTGCTCCTTTAAATTGCTCGTGCATATTTGTATTTACATGCAGATGTACACCCATATATAGAACCCTATATATATACAGTTATGTGAGTATAGAACTATATTAATATATGTGCAATTGCAGTATCGTACGATTATTACATATTTCTCATTTGCACTGACTCCAAGCCAAACCGCATCATTTCACTATATACCTGCTCTGTCAAGCCTGCGTGCCCCCTCACGGTGCTAATGAACGATGGCTGCGAACTACAAGGGAAGCCTGTCTCGAGAAACAATTACAACAGAAGATGGTATCTGCTGTCAGAATTGCAATGAACTTGCCTTTGAGGCAGTGCTATTGTTACTTGGATTGCAAATTATATATTGAGACACTGCTCCGTAGGAGTGTCAAAACACCTAAATACCCTCTAAACCAAATATATTAATCCTACTTCCACGTCTACTCCATCCATCCTTCCTCCTCCTTTCTCTCCTGGACACTCTGAGCCACTTCCTGGTGGGAGCAGTCAGCCTAGTTATGACTGGCACAACTACCCCGTAAGCTGTTGCAGGATTAAAGGCAACTCCGTTCCCAGGATAACACACAGGAGCCTGAGCCACAAACCTGAGCAGGCAGCAGTCTGGCATGACCTCATAGACTGTACCTCTTTGACTTTTTCCCATCAATTATCCTACACATCTAAACTAATGAATCACTTGGGACCAATTCCTTTGCAGTGTTTTTCAAAACATCACTTCCTTCTTGGCATAAGCATGTCCCAGTATTTCTTATACAGACTTCTCTAGGGAAAAGTTAACCTATATGGTTGTATGTATTAAGACTTTCATGTGGGTTATCATAAACATTGTCGAAAGAGTGCAGCCTCCCCCAGCACTTCCTGCTAGGATAATAAGGAACTTTAATTGCTACTGTAAGAGGAAAAGTATTTTCTCCACCGTCTTCATACTGAACATGAGCAGAAGACAAACGTGTTAAGACAGCAGAAACCGGGTTGCCAAACAGGACGTTTGGGGACATTTCTGCTGTTTGCAGGGACTGGGGAATTCAATCCCACTTTTTCCCACTTCTGTCAAAGCAAAAGTTGTTGGTTTCAGTAGAAGTGGGATTTGGCCTTAAAAAACTCCTACCATACACCTCACGAGAGAACAGACACAGAGCAGTCATCAAGCATGAGGAACTGCATCAGGCTGGATGATAAGCAGACCAGGGTTTGCTCATCAGATCAAAGTTCTCAGTGTCTGGGAAGACAAAGCTGAAAGGTCTGCACATAAAACCAGTGCCAAAAGCATTAGGTAACAACCACAGCAGGGCAGTTAATGTGCAAAACCAGCCACCTGAAACAAGCTTGTGTCTTTACTTTGTTTATATTCTTCACTTTGTCAGTGAGAAAAGGCTAAGATACTAAAAAACTGAATGAAGAACCAGTTCTTCCCCAACATTTTGTTCCAACTTACCACTTCCCCACTGCTTTATACATTATGCCACATGGGTGAACTGTGCATCTTTATTGTTTATATGATCAGTTAATTTTCTAGAGAACTATGGCTGTTAGCACAGCCATGGATAGCTCTAAAATGTGTATGCAAGAATATTTTGTTACTTACAGGTCCTTTTAATTTTATAAAAACATCATTTAAAGACTTTCTTTCAAGTTGTCATCTTAATTAAAAAAAAGAAAAAGAAGTATTACTGACAATGTCAAAGACTACCACAGGTGAAGTAATTAAAAAAAAACCATCCTATTATCCACCATATCACATATAATATCAAATAAACAACATCATGCTGGTTTCCAAGGAGTGAAAGAAGCTTCTGTATCATGTTAATCCTATCAGGAAGAGCAAAAAGCGTACAGAGAGCCCAGATACTCTTTCCTAGTACATCAGACAGACAGTAGGCCCATTTTTTAAGGTAGTATTCATTCTCTGTAGCTGGTAATTTTGTTTTTCACTCATATTAAAGC
The DNA here is from genome assembly GCA_013399475.1 of Chauna torquata. Classification (NCBI taxonomy): domain Eukaryota; kingdom Metazoa; phylum Chordata; class Aves; order Anseriformes; family Anhimidae; genus Chauna; species Chauna torquata. The sequence goes on along the minus strand of VXAL01019614.1, from coordinate 22,384 downwards.
AATCTTTTGTTTATTTTTCTTTCTTACTGTTTTCTGTTTGACTAATGTCAATAATGCAAGTCATCTTTATTAGTATACGTAAAACAGTACACACAAGTATGTGAATCAGAGAGGAAAACTGACTCCAATGCTTTGGTTGCACACACTACAAGATAGTGGAAAAAGATCTAACTGAAAAAGGCACTTATTTTTTCTTTGGCCTTTATATTTGTAGAATTAAGTATTCTCTGGAAAATCAAGGCCTCCTCTATTTTGATTAACATGTTGCATTAGCAATAATGCTTGAATCTAACCTGCTAGGTCAATGCGAATCAACCAGATTGCATTTTCTGTTCTCCCCAAACATTTGTTTTCTTACTAAGACTTCATACTTTTCATTATCATTACTGTTGCTGCTGTTATTTTTTTACTATGTATTGATTTTATAATGCCCATTAATACACTAAGTTGCCTTCAGAAGACATATTTGTCTGAGTATCTGACCAATAGAACTAAACATAAGTAAGGGCAAGTACATGCCACAACAAGGAAGACCAAATAGTGTGTGTTGGTTCAGCTTTTCCTTCTGACCATGACCCAAATACGAACAAATTTAATGGACTGACTTTCATGGTCTTCAGCAGGCTGCTGGAGAGTCACCTAGTGGTCACACTGCTGGATGGAAAGGAGTAACTGGAAGTGCCAAGGTTCACCTTAAAGACAGAGGAAATCTTTCACTCTGCACTGAACTATAAGGGATATGTTTTAAATCCCACTTTGACCAATGCATCAAGTTGCCAGCTCACAATTATCCCTAAATATTTAGACTCAATGTGCAAAACCAGGAGAAGGAAGTGGGGAGAAAGTGAAAAGGGAATTAATCTTCTCTCTAGCTTTTCCTCCCAGACTGTACATTTTATGAGTCGGAAGTCTTGTAGACACAAATATACCACTTCTGCACATAGTTTTGATACCCACCCTGTAGTACTCTTTCAAGCTGCAAGTAGGGTTACTTAAGCAGATAGCTGCAAACTGCAGATGTCATTTTGTCCCCAAAACGCTTTATTGATGACAGACACCAGAGTCATACATTAAGTCTTGTTATGTGTGTCAGGGATACGGACAGGGAATATGCGCATTAAAGGCAGAACATCTTTCTGCCCTTACTGAAGTCCCACCCTGTCTGCTCATGGGAAAACCCTTCCACTTCCACCTCTCTTCTTTTTAATTAAAAAGTAGAAAAAAAAAAAACACAAAATTTGACCCAGGAATTTTCTTTAGTTCATTATTATAGTTATATTTGTAAAATTCTTGTGGTAATTCACAAAGCTTCAGAACTCTCAGAGCAAAGGAATAATCAGCAGCACCCCATATCATTTAGGTGCCAGAATATCCATGAGCCAAAATAAATAAAGAGCAGCACTCTATCCAATGGCTTTATTCCTTACATTAAAACTGATCACCTGCTCTGAGAATGCCTAATACAGTGGCAAAGTGTACATTGATCACACTCAACCCACAAAGACAGTGAGATTATCAGCATGCACAAAACATTATCAGATTCCCACTGTGTTGAATACTTCCTTCCACTCTGTAATTCACAATGTCTTTTGTGTCTACATTCTTCAACTTGAGCACCCTCTGTACAGTGTTTTTTTTCCCGAAGCATTAACTTCTTATATGATACTATACACAATGAATATACTGCAGACTTCTTGTTCCAGCTGCTGTTTTCCTTCATCGAGTTCAACACTCCATTTCCACTTGAAGCTTTTGCCCCCTGGGCAAGAGCACAAAATGACACCTTCCTTTGGAGCAAAAAAATACAAAAACTTGTAAGGAGCTGCTAGTGTCAGTTACAGGGACAAGGACAGGGTTCATTCTCATGCTGACCACATACCATCCCTCTACTCTGGCAGCCCAGGAATCAGAAGTTCTCAGCTAAAGCTCAAAAATCAGGAGCTCAATGACAGTCTTCACAACATTAAGTTTCTAAAGCACAGAGCACTGCAAACTGAGATCACAGGAGCTGAGGGTGTATTAATCATCTGTCTCAAGCTGTAATAAAGGCTCAAAACATTGCTTTTAACAATAAACCATTTTTCTAGCAGCTGCCCTGGGTTTACAGTGAAAATATTATTTCAGCCTTATTGGAACAAATAGAAAAGGCTGTAAGCATGTATCTTTTATTTGAGTTTATAAATACTTAGAATACAAAAGCTTTTAGTCCTTTGGGCAGCTGGTCAACAAGACTGAATGAGGTTGAATATCACTAGTAATGTCACAGCTGTCAGCAAGTCTCTGGCTTGGGCTGATTCTCTGCTATTTTCTCTACATGGAGCACAAAATAGGGGACGCTCCAATCTGAGAACATTTTACAGATGATTTACAATCTCTCTGCAAATGACAGGTCAAAATCAGATGGACACGGTAAAGGGTGTTACTTTATTATGCCGTCAATACTCACAAGCTATCTATCACTATTATGTGGTAGTAACAAAAACTCATGATGCAACGGAAAAGAAGGCTACCTATCATTCTTTAAAGTGTGTCACATAGCTTCTGAATGGTAGTAATTAATATCTGTAATGAGATGACTTCATTAATAGGAATTTCCATTAGCATTAACAGACACTAATAGGTGCAATGGATATAATTCTCTATGCAAAGTTTCTCATTTGTTTGTAGGCATAGATGTAGTTTCAATCCAAAAGCATCGTATGACAGGAGTAAATTTTGGGCTCCTGCATTTCTGTCCTGGAAGCCTTATACAGAAATATGGATGTATGCCATGTGTCCCACATACGCAGTGAATCTTAGATCTTTGAACATTTTAACTACATAAATCAATGTATTTTGGCATGCACAGCCAGACCAGTGGGCCTAACGGGTCTCTGAAAATCTGAGACAAATCTGCTTCAACAGATGGTGCTGGGGTAGGAAGGGTAGATGGGCTGGAAGGCTGGGAATCAGGTCTTCTTAAGTTTCCCAAGAAACATGAAGGTAATGATTAACAGCATACCTATTTACTCTTCCAGGGCAGAGCTGCTAGTTGATTGTGGGACCTTTTACAAACATTGATAGCATACTTAGAGACAGCCATCTATGCGAGTAATCTACAGCTCAGCCATAAATTTAACTGCCTTACAAAGACACACAATGTAAATGCTGTTTCACATATTACTGTCTGACTTTCTTTAAGCAAAATTTTTCCTAGTTAACAATACAAGAGAAAAAAAGCAAGGGAAAAGAAACAGGCCAGATGAGAATGCTGAATAATGGAACTTGGTTTCAAACAAAGAAAAAGGTACCATCTTTGCAACCAGATTTCTGTATGATGGCCAATGGACTGGGACAGACCTCTAAAATTTGGAGACTCCAAATAGGCTTGGACATCTGTTGGCACAGGGCTAAGCTTGAAGCCTAAAGCTCTCAAAATACACCTTTGCAACCTTAGGTAATTGTGCAGAGGCTCACACATATCTGAAGCAAGATTCTGATCAACAGAAGTAATACAGAAGGTCACGGTGTATGTATATCCTGTTTATGTGTCACTGTAACTCAACAAAAGCCTTGTTTACATTGCTTTCAGTTAAGAACAGCAATTACAAGAATGGAAGGAAGCTCTAGAAGTTGACACAGTGGATATTTTTCATCTGGAAATATAATGCTGATATACATATATATATTATATACTTAAACAGCCCCTGCTACAGTGGCTTAGAATCTCCAAATTTATCACATCTCAGGAAATAGAAATATTATAGTATAATACTGTGTATTTATATAATTTATATAGATATAATTTCAATATAAATATGCATGTAGATACATAGTTAAGTTCATTCAAGTCCACAACACAGGAAGGAACAGAACACAGAGCCCCCCAGCCATGCTGTACTCGGGCCCTTTGATCTAGAAATCCAAAGATACAGCAAGGAGAAGTATTCTAGTTGATTGATTATTCCAACAACAAATTAAACTGCGTGCAATTTATATGCACTAAAGTGCAAACAGATTGCACTTTTCATTATTTACTCTTTGCTTTTATTTTGTGTTTTTGATGTGTTTGGTCAGTTAGTACAGTACCAATACACATACTTAATTATTTTTGAGGTAAGACTGATCAAAAGAGTGTAGTTCCAGGTAGGAATTTAAACTGCAGGCATTTAAGTAGAGCTTATTATTATATTTAACAGTGTTAGTATAGTCTAGCTACAAAGCAGGATTAGAAACACATTTCATGTGAACATTTAGACGCACAAATCCTCAGGAAAAGTTCCCAATTTTCCCCTACTTTATTCAATACATTTCTTACATGAAATCCGTGTTGTGAAAAGTTTCAGACTGTCAGCACTAGGAAATTCAGTCATTTTTTAATTTAAAACAACTACAAAGTCAAAACTGAGGCCTGTACTTGGCCTATAAAGTCCTGTATTAAAGTTATGGAACAGATAAGAAAATGGAGTCTCTGTGCCAAAAGCTAAAAAACTCTTGGTGAAACTCCACTTGATGTGCTAGATTGATAGACTGATAGATTCACAGAGCAAAAAGATTTTAAGGGATGATTAAACTCAGTATACATAAACCACTAACAAAAAAATAAATTTTAAAGAGGAAAAGGAGATGGATGCATGCAATATTTTACAAATGCTGTCAAAACAGTATCTGATACGAACCATTAAATGTCAGCTGAAGTCTTGACATATAGCCCAATAAGCTTTGCTCCCAACTGTTAGTGAGGTTTCTCCAAAGGCTACATCTACAGAAAGTGCAAATGCTGCACGTCTGGATGGACCCAAGACACACTTCACGTTATGTACCTCAGGAACCAAAACCATCAAACTATAGCACCTCACGCTTCACCGTGGAAAGCACAATCCCTCCAAGACCCTTGCTTAGGTGTGCACTCCAGCATGTGCTGCAGTCTTTCACAAGACTACAGGACACACATAACCTGTGTGGAGCACAGCTGTGCCAACATTGGGGGATATATCCAGCCACTATGAACATGAATCAGCCCTGTTCCTGTGCAATACCTTTTTCACTTCCTGGCATAACCCTCTTAATATTCCTGATATATGTGCAAGGACCTCAAGCTGTTGGGACACAGAGTATGTAGAAGCTGTCAGCACCTGAAAACATTTTTGAGGTTCTTCCAAGGCTGCTTACTGCAGACCGATATTCATCCCTTTCTTTACGGCAATGACAGGCAGCAGAGGTCACGCTTCACTGGCACTACCTTCCAGAGTACCAGTGACTTGAATTGTGGAGGAGACAGAGGGTGCTGAAGACACAGAAACATTACTATTAGAAAGCTCAAACCTGGGAAGTGCGTAGACTTCCTACAAGGTGCATGAGTCCTTAACTGGGTCACAAATCCACTGAAAAACTAACAAAATCAGACTGTTCTGCACTAACATGCACTGCTGTAACTGACCTGATCCACTTATTCTTGCAGCCTGGTCAATGTATCCATGCAGACAAAAACAAATTAATCCTACTTTCTCAATTAAGCTTGGACTTAGAAAATACCTACACACAAACTTAAAGGTAACCCTGGGCTTATGTCTCATCCATTTCAACAAGTATCTTCTTTTTGGCATCCCTAGTGACATCAACAGGTGGTCTAGATAATAATAATCACCATTATCCTCATTTTGATTTTCATTTTTATAACATTTTATCACTCAGAAACGGTTACTTTAGTTTGAACCCTGGCATAAGACCAGTGTATGAATGAACATGGGTGGAAAAGCCCTGAGCATGTCCTTCCCGCTCCTGCAGGTTTGGCTGCCCAGGCACTGGGCCAGCTTGGAAAGAGCAGAGGCGGTGGCCTTGGAGAAAGCTCTTGTGAAGCAAGCAGAGGCCTCTGCAAGGGCTGTCCCTCCTTCCCCTGGGAGCTGCTTTTAAGCAGAGGTTGACCCGCTGCACCATGCCTGAGCGACTGTGTGTGCACATGGCCATGGCCCTGCTGATCTCGCTCCAGCCCCCTGGCTGATGTCCCTGCCCGGTCTCAGCCCAGCCAGATCACCCCTGGCCTGTCTGGCCATCATGGGGCTGTGGCTAACCCCAGTCAGCATCACTGGGCTTGATCCTAACCCTGCTGCGACTTCACAGCCTCCTCTAAGCCCTGCCGTGTCACGATGGCCTTGTCTGGCAATGGGGCTGGGGCCGCCGCTGCTGTGGGGTGGGATGAGCCCTGGTGCTGAGGCCCTGCCCTGCCCTGATGGCCCTGTGGGGAGACCCACGGCTCCTGCGGCCCTGGCTCCCTGGGAGTGGTGCCAGGACAGAGTGAGTAAGGCAGACATATATGAGTGGCTGACTGGACAGGCTCCTCCAAACATAACACACCGCAAAAAGCCTTCCTGGGCCCAACTCTGCCACCACTCGTGGTGTAGAAACCCCTCGCCCTCAAACACAAACAAGCGCACAGCTTTGGAGGAAAGGAACAACCTGCCATAACGCTGAAGTAAATTCGCTATGAACAGACAAGACCAGAGATGTGGCAGCAATGTCATCCGGATCCTGCTCTGTAAATGTAAAATGAGTTAACAGACGTTGGGTTAGCTAGAACAGATCTACAGGGCTAAAACCAAAACAGAAAATGGCAGCTGCTCCCCTGCAACTCTACCACAGCCTGTAATCCACCTGCCCTTCCTCACCTCACGTAAAGTCACTATCGTCTACTTCAAGGCCCTCTGTAAGGGGCTTATTATTCAAAAATAGCCATGAGGAAAAACTGTGGCAGTATCTTGATAAGCAACTTAACCATTTGCTTTTGGTTATGGTAAGCAACCCCCACTCAAACAAGGGGAGTCCCAAGGTGGGATTATTTATGACAGTAATTGTTTACCAAACTGAGAATAGGCTTTTAAATCACAGTCTTTCCTGCCCTTTTGCTTCTATTTATGCTTAGCATATTAGCACTTTATGGCTTCAAGGATCTGTTTTCATAAATGTTTACAAACCACTAACCATGTCAGCGGCACAGTATCAGGAATAAATAATAATAGTATCTCCCTCACAAACAAGACACAATAGGGGAATCATGCCCTGAAACATCCCGGGTGGAGTATCTCTTATGAAAGAATTTCTTTATTAATGCTTTGTTCAGGGAGGGAGCGCCAATGAAACCACAATATAACCGAGTGCTGCTGTCCTGGTATCTTGCTTTCCTCACCCATGCTGGTTATGGGTACTTTGGGGTTGATTCTAAAAATTCTTTCTAATTATAAGGAGTTGGGCTCCTAATCTAAATCTCTAACACCCAAAGAGTTATTCTTAGCCTCCAAGAGGCTGCCAGAGGGTCAACAGGTCTACCTCTGTGAATAAGCCCAAATTACTCTTGGGGGCAAAGAATATAATATCAGATGTTTCAAAATATAAGCAAGTCAGAATAACGGAAGCACCAAGAAGAGGCTGAGTATGGCTGCACCTTCACAACAAATGCCTTCTGAGGTTATGAGTACGGAAAAAAGTGGAAATTTATTACTATTAGTCCTATGCATATTTTATATTTTACATATTTATATAGGAAATATTTTATATTTCCTATGCAGTACTTTATTGCAATCTTCTATAATCAGACCTGTGACAGCAAATGTCAGCCAACAGGATATAATGAAGAATTAGTTGCAACAAAGGATGAACTCAGTAAATGAGCTGCCGTAAGGCAGTTAGAACAGTTGTGTTCCTGTAAAAAATAACTATGTCCAAGTGATTTGTTGTATAGATTGTCTAGAACAAAGTAAGGAGGGGATTCATCTTTCCCACATGAATGATATGCTGTTAATGGGTCACCGAAAGAGGAGCAGTGAGTAGTGCTGAGTGTATCTCCCAATTAATTTATTTTACTTTCATCTCTAAATGGGAGGATAAAATGAAAACAAACCTCTCATTTGCTGCAAATGCAAATAAAAAAGCAAAAGCATAAACCAACTTGGAAATAAGCAATGCAAATTAAAGCAAAAGGAATGAGTGCTCTTTTCTCCCAAAAGCTCTGTTTCCTTTTCCTTTTTTTTCAATTCCCATTCATAAAAAATGGCAGATGCCAGATGCCCAAGACATGTTCTGGGGCTGGTAATAAATTTTTTTCCATTCTTCCTCCTAAAAAAAAAAAAAAAACAACAACAACATTCCTCACACAATACAGGCATAGCTTTTTCTAGAAATATGATCTAGCTAGTAAACTGCTAACTAGGGAGGTAGGTTCAATTCTCTGCTCAGTTGCTCAGTGTCTCAGTTATTTTCAGTGTCTCATTTGAAAGTGAAGATAATAGCACTTCCCTTTTTCTCAGGGATTAATAGATTAAAATGGCAGAAGGCTATTGTATGTAGTCATAGTAGGGGGCAGTATACAAAACAGACGAATCTCCTATAAGTTAGCAATTAAAGAATTCGTAGCTCATCTGCCCACTTAAACCCATTCTCTGTTTACCTATAGCTCTTCTGCTGTAACTCCCAACTATTCATTTTTTTTGATCCCTAGCAAATGTACCACCTACCTCTCCCCATGCCACAACCCCTACCTGCTGCCTCTTTTATGTAGCTGGCTCCATGTCTCCTTGCTCCTCGTCTCAGCTGTTCTTCTCTTGTCTCTCTGTCCTGTTTCAGCACCAGAGGAGCAGCATCTCCACATCAAGCTTGAGCCTCTGCTCAGGCAGTCAGAGGGATCAGGAGCCTCACAGCTGACAGGAAGGACACCTGTTTGGGCACTGCCTGCCTCTCCCCATGCTGCAGAGGGAGGAGCTGCCTTGGAGATAAAAGGCAGCAGCTCCACCTCTGCATCCCATAGCTTCATGCCCCATCGATGCTGAACCTTCCTATATGGACTGCCAGTCCCCCTCTGACCTGCCAGGCTCTGTCCTGAAGAGACTGGAAGCAGCCTCCCTGGTTACCCTGCCTATCAGCTTCTTGGAGAAAGGACAGAAAAGAGAAGCACCTACAGGTTTGTTAAGCCTTTGGGACCTGAGGCTCTGCATGCAAATATCAGCTGTCAAATCTTTTTTTAATTTCTGTCACCAGCAGCTGTAGAATGAAGCCTGAGAATGCGATCTGAGTGCACCCTGAAGCCTTGAAACCTGAAGTTGAATAAGATACGGAGTCTTTTAATGTCATGATTTTCAGGACTAATTCATTGTGTGTGGAAAGCTGACCCGTGGTATTATTTCCGGCACCTACAGCAAACATTCACTGTGTCCTTATGGAAAATGAATTGTTGGGGACCCATCTGAACATGACACTGTCCTCTGAACAAGTTGGATGCCTCCCTATCTCCTCCTAGGCATCTAACTGTGATTGGAATATTTGGGAGAAGGAACCTGCTTCCAGAGGCATCTGCAAAATCATCAGTTTCACTAATCACGTTAACTAAAATAGTATTTTGTGACTGAGTTAGACTTCTGTCTCTAATACTGTAATTAGACCATATTCCATTTTTTTCTCCCACACTAAAACTTACAGTAAATGAAATTTTCTCCAAGCGGGTATTACAAATGGGACTGGATTTGATGAACAACAAATACTGAAGTTGGGTGTTACCCAAGTCCAAAACTAATGTGTATTCTTTTTGAATTATGAAATATGTACTTACTAAGTGTCTGTATTATTTTCAGTGTATATGGCAGTGTACAGTCATATGAGTTGCACCAAAGCAGACTGTTACAGCTTCTCTGAACCTGTCTCATGGGAGAAGGAGCTCAGGTATGTTCATTTGCTGTTGCTATTCAAAGGTATTGTTCAGCACAGCCACGGGAGGGCACTAGAAAGGAAAAAACAGGCAAAAAACGCAGTCATGGGAACCAACGGGCCAGGACACAGCAGAAGCTCTGCCTGCTGTTAGTAATAAGAACAAATAAAGGCCCAACAGGTCACAGTCCATTTCTGTATAAAAGGAAATGCAAAACTGAGAGGTCCTGCAAGCCAGGCACAGAGCTGTGAAGCCTGCCAAGCACTAAGGAGCACAGAAAGGGCTGGAGGCATCTTGAGGATGTTTTGAGGGTGTATCGAGTGGAAGGGGCAGGGAGAGCGCAAAGTGGGGCTCTGCAGCTCAGGCTGAGCCCACAGCTGCACAAACGTGCACAAATGATTGCAAAGGTCACACGTTCCTGCTCCAAAGGCTACAAAAGAGAAAGAGAAAGTGAGGTGGAGAGGGGTTGTATAAAGTGACTGGCATTTTCTAAAGCATGTTCCCAGTACACATTTCATTTCACAGAGACTTGGGTTGTCTTGGTGATGAGACATCCAGTGGTTCTACTGAGCTTCCAGTGCAGGTAAGCAATAAGGAAAAAAAATACATATATATATATCCATCTGGAAACCTCATAGATATTTAGCTGAAAACTCAATACACTTGGGGAAGAATTGGTAAGTACTTAATACTGCACTGCAATACATTTGTATGTATGTGAAAATCAACTCCCTTGAACGACGATTGTCATTTGTTGGACAAATAACATAAATATGGATAAACCATACCAGATGTCAGCATTCATCTTTTGAACCCAGAACTTACTTCTAATGTTTGTCTTTCAGAATTAACTAGTGTTAATTAACATTTGCTAACATAGCATCAAATGTAGCTTGTAAAAACACAAAAGCCTGCTCCTGCTTTTTTTTTTCCTTGCTTCCAGAATGAGTTGCATCTGGGAATTGATTTCAATTTTTCAATGATCTTTTAAAAGATCTGCAGACAGCTATGTCTGCATAAGGTATACATAAGGTCAGTGCAGTCACTGGAACCTGACTTGTGGTCTGCAAGCAAACTCTTCATTCCCTTTCTCAGATTGGGCCAGACTTGTCTGCACGGGGACATGCTATATTGTAAGTAAAGATGGCCACTGAACAAACTTGACCAGTGGGCCCACTGGTTATTATTAACTTGCTCCCTGGCTCTACCCAGCTCCAACCATGCCCAAGAGCAACTGGGGCGCAGCTCACTTTAGTGACTTCAAGCACAAATGTAATATTGATGAAATTGCTCCTTCCATTGCTCATCATCTCCTATACACCTCGCTGGATTCATGGCATAAATCAAATACCTTCAAAATCACAATCTGAAAGCTCCACAGGAGTGGGCTGCAGCAGTACCCAGGCATTATTTTAAAACCTTTGAACTGAAAAAATATGTACAAAGTTAATGATCAAAATAGTAGTAAGAATGCCTACCCCCTTGGCTCTAAGTCATATGGGGCCAAGAGGAGCAAATGCAATTTTATTTAGAGTCTCTGAAGCTCACTGTGGTCATATAAGAACAGCAGGATTTGGCCCTCCAGGGTCATCACTGTTATTACTTAGATTACAGTAGCACAGGGCAACACCACAGAGACTGCCACCCGTCTGCTCATGATGGGACTCCCCTAGCCTGAAGAGCTTACAGTCTAAATAAGACCAGGTAGACAAGTGGAGTGAGAAAGAAAGTACTTTTATTAGGCTCAAGAGATTAAGAAACTTGCCCAAGGACACATACAAAGCCTTTGACAGATCCAGGAGTTTAACCCAGATTTCAGTATGGCGCCTTAATCATAAATGCTTCACCTATCTTCTCCCAACTCCTGAATGTCTCTTCAACTGAGATTTAAAGTAAACTCCATCTCAGTAAAGCATCACCAGAAATGTCCTCTTATACCATAAGCTTATTTTGACAGCCTCTGCATGGAGAGAGAACACTTTTTTGTCAACAAAGTCAGAAGTACACAGATGGAAGAACAAATACAAAGTTGGTGGCAGGTGAAAACCTTTAATTCAAGAGCAGGCTATTGCTTCACAAGCCTACGTACAGCTAAAAACCACACAGTACAAAAATCCACTTGACAGAAACGTTACTCATTAACATTCCTTCTATATCTAACACAAATGTATCATTTATTAAAAGTGCCCACATGACTCCAGAAGGACACTACCTCCCACCTGCAAAGTCTCCACAAGGTACCTCAAGTCTCATCTGGAGGAGGAAATGATAACCTTCAGCGCCAAAAAAATCCATTTTCCAATATATTTTTTACCGATTCGTTGACTTTTGCTTTCACTGTCAACACAGCTTTGGTGACTGCACGCAGGCTGCTTTATTTCTTCATATGGCTCATATAAGGACGTGTAGACGAATGCAGAGGGAACTCAATTACGTCACTCGAAAGGGTCTTGAGAACAACATTTCAGTCAGGTGAGTGCCTGGCTTGGTTCCCAAAAGCTGCCAGGATCGGCTCTGCCTTCAGGCCCACCGCCTCGCCACATTCCCCGCACGGTCCCGCAGCACTCCCCGGCCGCCGCTCTCTCCCCAGGGACCGGTGTTTAGCCCGCACCCTCGACCTGAGCTAGCGACGACGTAAAAGCCAAAAACGGCCTCCTCCGCTGCCAGGGAGCCAGGGGGAGCAGCAGACGTGACTCAGAGCCGCCTCTGTCACAACACGCGTTGCCCGAACGCGCCGATGCCTCCTGCCCGGGACGGGAGCCCCCGGCGCGCCGCGGCAGCCCCGGCGGGGAGGCCGCTCCGGCCCTGGGCCGCGCTGCCGG
>VXAL01019613.1:189324-209369 GCA_013399475.1 Chauna torquata | reverse complement strand
TTCTATTGGTTGTAGAGAGAGCAAAGGAAAAGTATGTAACTGACTTGATAAGGTATGAATATAGTTCATAGTTTTCTGAAGCTGCTATATAGTTTGCCTAGCTGTACTCTGAAGAGTACAAGTGAAATATGTGAGATTTCCTGAAAGAAATTGTGGGATTAGGCAATATACTGTTTAGTAGTAGTCATTGTTTTATACAAAAGTAGAACTTGGTTCTTACTTGGATCAGTTCTTCAGTCCAGCCTAGTTGCTTTGCCTGTTGTAAATGTTTGTGCTGACATGATAAAGAGAGGAGAGGAGTAGCACAGACTTGTATTAATGTGTATTCACACACAGTGCAGCTCTGGAGCAAGCTCACAGGTGGTACGATTTTGATGTTTGATTTTTTCCTGGGGAAAGCTTCACTGCCTGATATGCCATGTCCATGCTTCTTAAATTTTAGGTGTAAAGCTAAGAAGTCAGGCAGTGTAGATATCTTGGAAGCGTGTCAGTCAGCATATTCTAGCTCTTCTGGAGTTGTATAGGTTCTCTTCTCTGTCAATACTGACAGAGAGAGAACTTAGGATATATCTGGTTGTCCTACTCTTTAAGCAGTGTGCTTGCTTCTGTCTGTCTCTGGTGAGCATGGTATTGAAGTGTACCATCTTTAACATTGTTGGAAATAAAAATTCCCGCAGTGCCAGTGTCCCAAAAGATGAACTTTGGAAGTCATGTTAGGATTTCTTGTGACCTTATACAAAGAGGAAGTATTCTGATCTGCTGTTGCCCTGCAGACACGCTAGTCTTTTTCCTGCTGCTGTTTTCATGATGCATATTAGATTTACATGCTCCTTATACTTCTGATCCCACTTTAGCTGTTTGTTCAGTGTGAGGAAGTGAGGCAGAATGGCTTCATATCTAAGTTAGTGAGATCATCTCTGATGTGTTGTTCCTAACTTCCTTTGTTTGAGCATCTTTCTTTTTTCATGATCTAGTTATTCCTTACGGCCTGCTTCCTGTACAGCAATAGCAATATCAGCACCAGACTTGTTCTGAATGTTCTTGTGAATTATGGGATCTTGGAAACTGAGGATTTAGCCAACCTTCTTCTTTCTAGCTGAAGACCTGGAAGAAGCTTGTAATTGTGACTAGTTACAGGTCAGTTGTGTTTAATGATGCTAGAACTTGGTGCAAACAAGCACACATGTCAGTATTAATGCCTTGTTAAGAGTCTTAGTGTGGATGGCTCTTCAAGTATAGGTTAAGACACCTGATGACAGCAATGTCATAGACTTGGGTGCTGCTGCATATATAAGTGGGAAGAGACCACAACAGAAGAATATAATTATTGGTGGTGTTCTCTCTCCTTCCCCCATGCTGATGAATCATAGCTTCATCAAAACTAACAAGCAGTTGCAGGAAAAATGGGGAGCAGCTCTAGCATCTTTCAGTCACATACATAGGCTTCTGTTGCAGATACGCCATCTTTAATGTTAGACAAAGTTATGTTTCTTATCATCTGAAGCTTCAGTATCACCTCTTTCAGATACATATAATCGACTTCTTCAGACTAAATCCTTTTAATGACAGCAGTAGTCTTTTGTGTGTGTGCATAATGTTGCTAGTTCTGACATAAACATTTAGGGGAAAAAAAAGCCACACAAAATAAAAAGCTACCAGTGCTTTGAGTATATTACCAAACTATTTTAAATCTACGTTTTGGTGTTTACAGGATTCATCATCACGAAGCTTAGACAACAGGGAGCATAACTCCCTACCCTGCTCCCCTCCAAGTCTGCTCCATGTTCGTATTCAGTGTGTAGGCAGTAAAGGTCAGTTGTGCAAAGATACGTGGAAGAACCTCCAAGTTGCAGACTGCTTCTGACCTGCGTGGTCCACTTTTTGCCAGCTTAAATGTGTTTGTTATTTTTTTCTTGTGTGGTTCGTGTTTTTTTTATTTTTTGAAAAATGAACGGAGGAACCCTGTTGATTCAAGCCCTGAATCAGTAATCAGTCTCCTCTGTGAAATACAAATCAACAGGGAAGGCCTAGAGCTTTTTTTACTGACCTGTTTTCTCCATCCAATCACCAGAACACTTCAACTGTCATGAGAAGTTTGTCAAAATTTTGACTGATGAAGGTCTGTCTGCTCTCTGATTGCTGAATTGTTTCCCTCCTGTTCTTCCGCCCCTCCATCAGTGTACCCAAGTATCAGCTCTGTCAAGATATGTATACTATGTTTCTTTAAGTCTGACCTTTGAGTAGCAGCACTAAACTTGCATGCCTTTGTATCACTTCTCTGTATGGATGGTAAGAGGAAGTGCGTTGTACTACTCTGACTTATGCATTGAAATGCTAGAAATGAAAAATGCAGAAGATGTAGAGTTTCCTGGTGAAAAGAGAACCTGTACAACTTAATGTAATCCCTGACCTTTCACTCAGGATGATGACTTGTGTACTTGCCTGAAACTTAAAGCATTTTTTTGAATACTTTACTTGAGTAGGGAGAAGTCTACAGAAAAATATTTACCCTTAATCAGGAAATTTAAAAGGTGTAGTAGTTAACTTTTCACCATAGTCCTTTCCATTGTGTTAAATATGTACGTTATACCGTAGTGTCATCTTTCTCAAGATTATCTGCATGCTCCACTAAAACTGTCTGTAGCATATGTAAAATTGAATCTTCTTGTGGAGACTTGCCAAGTAGGGACATGAAATAGTGCTTTCAGTAGGTGTTAACTTGGCATTGCCTTTCATTCTGTGACCTATCCCGGGAACTTTGTCTTTGATCTTCAAACTAAGATGAGGATGAGGAAGAAGGGGACTGAAAATTACTGGTTACTAGCATCTGGAATACAGGAATACTGAATTCCTCAGATTTGCTCGCTTATTAACTAATCCTTTTGTATTGATATGACTGCCTGCTTTTCTGTCATTACAAGACTTTATTTTGGGACTTTGCAGCCTAATGTCAAAAAGAGGGTATTTTTCCCTTCCAGCAAGCCATGTGACTTCAGGCGCAGAGATTGATCTTGATTTCTAACTTCTCAAAGTATGGATAGGGAAGCAACACTGAAGTAGCAAGCAAGCAAGCCCTTTTCTCCTAAAAGCTTTCCAGAAATCTTTGCAGAGCTGTTTCTGGGGATGAATGGCCTGGGCTGATGGAGGGATATCTAAGGAGTTTTATGTCTGGGAGATGTCTAACCTTCTGAAAGCTAAGAGGATTTTGGGCATGGCAGCTTTATGGCAAGGAAGCTTGACTCTTTTATTTCTGTCTCTTTGGCGAGTAGCTTTTTGGTTTTTTTCCTCAGCTTATCTTTTAGCTGATGCATGTATATTTTTTGGCAGAAATAACGTGTGATTTATCTAAGGAACAACCAGTGTGTACAATAAGATGGTCTGTTTTAATAAATTATTCCGTGTGCGGAGTGCAGTCTGGAAGCACTGACAGCTGTGTTCTGGCAATTCTTAATACAGTGACTTCTCATGTACTACATTGGGGTATCCTAATGTGGCACTCATTGTCCTCAGTAGCCACAGTTTGTATTGCTTTTCTAAACTCTTTATTCAACAGCTGGCATCCTTGGCAGCTACCGGTCTTCCCCAGTGTGCTGAGGGCCCCCAGATTATTATCAAACTCAAATTTTGGAATCAACCCCTACAATCTCATGCTGTAGAGACTTGCCTGTGAAAGGTTGAACTACTGGAAGGAAGGAGAGCTGTAGCAAGAAGCAGGAGTTGCCTGAACAGTGCCTTCTCTAAGGTTTGCAGACCTGATTCCGAACTCTGTGGTTAGCTAAAGATTTATGTAACTCTAGCAACATTATATTATACAGTTAAGCTCTCGAGCAGGGTGCTTAAATGCTCTGAACATTTGAGAAACTGTATGCCAAACGAAAAAAACCCTCTTGCATACTTGCAACAGCAGCTGGTCAGCTGCATTTAATCTGTTTTTCATGTTCAGAGGTTTTGTAGAAAGGTATACTGGCGGAAGGATCTGTAGAGATCCTTGATCAGTTTTCACGACTGTTGCTGTACAGAGATGTGTTTTGAACAGTACCTTCTGCCTCCCTTTCTTTTTCTTTTTCTACCCAGTCGTTTAACATTAGGAAGTCTGAAGTGGTTTGTGCTGACACAGAAAAGTAGATGGAGTTCTTGTGCAGTCAGAGTTCCATTTCTAGGTATCAGCTGCGTAATGCTGGATGATTTTTAAGCTCAGTGGATTCTTTGTTGATATTTTGTTAATCTAGCTCAATGATCACTGTACTCATTTTTCCCCTTAACTGCTAGATTTTTTCAGGATGAGAACACTGCAGCCCACAAAGCCTTAGTCCCATTAACAGCACTGAATATCAGAGCGCTGTCTTGCTAGCTTCTCCTCTGATGACCCCTCATTAACCTTGCCTAAAAGGCTTGCAAAGCCTTTCTCATATGCTGCAGAAATGCACACAGAAGAACATTTGTCTGTTCTGAATACTACTTCTTCCTCTGAATAAAAGACTAGGAGCTGCACTAAGTTCCCCTCAAATTTTCAGACATTTGGAAAGCTTGATAAAATGCTGCTTGGTATAACCTCAGCAGAGCTAGATATTTTACCTTGGTTGTGATTCAGTTTATCTTTAATTCAATTGCACTTTGAAGTCTGTCATGACTGTACATCATCAGAGCACATCACTTGAAGAAAATTTTCCTGCTAATCTGTCTAGTATTTTCTAGTGCATCTCTCCTATATAAAATATTCATAGTGTTGCTCTAGTGTTGTTAAAAAAAAAAAAAAAAACCACCAAAACCCACTACCTTTGCAAGCAGTATAGCAATGCAGACTTTCTGGATCTAGTGCTGTGATGCGCAGAAAGCTAGCAAAACTTGCTGTAGTAGGTAAAGTCTGTTTCCTCTTCTTGATTATCTTCCTAATATTGTGGAAGGGGAGTAGCTCTTGTTGCTTGGCAGACCGCACACTGAGCTGTTTTTATTTAAAGTGTGTGTGTGTAAAATAAAAATCCAGTTTCTATTTGATGCCTATCACCTGTCAGTCTACGTACTTGTAGAAGATGGACAACATGGCAGGATTTCTGAGTCAGGATTGTTCTGTTGTGTGTAAAGGTTCTTTGGCTCTTTATGTTGATTTCCCACTTCTTGATATCAAGTACAATTAACTTTTAAGAGTTATAGCATCGGTAGAGAGTTGATCTAGTTGCTGCCACATGGAGTATTTCTATTGTCCACTTGCTTGGTCTCTTGTGCCATGTGTTTGAGAGCGAAGTGCAGTGTGTCTTTAGTGTGTAAGTGTCCGTTTAGTGCCAGTTCAGTGTGTCAGTTCTTTCTGTTATTGTGAAGTATGGTTGCTCCTAGTTTTCCTAATAGGTACAGTTGCTTTTACTGACTTCTATAACTCGGTCTTTGACCTGCAGTTCTGGATGTCTACTCTATAAGTGCGTTGAAACGTTTTTCTTTTAAATTGCTGAATTGTCCCGTAATTCAGCTCAGGCCACTTCAGTGCTCTTCGGTGTCAATTAGCAAAAACGGACAGTGAGGCAAGACAGAGGGCGATACCCTTACTTGAGCTCGCTGTGATCAAAGAGCGGAGTCGGCTGGCCTGAGGAGAGTGCCCTACCTTGCAAGGGCGGCTCTGCTGCGGCTGCCTCAGGTGCCTGAGCCGCCCTGCGCACCCGCTCGCAGTAGCGTGGTGTGCTGTGCGGGTAGGCACGGTTTCTTGTCGCGGTGTTTCTGGGACAACGCTTGTACGTACTGCAGGATGTTGGAAAGGAAACGTACGGGAAAAATTATTCGGTAGACCCTCTTAACTGGTATACGAGTAACCCAGTTGAAATTTAAGATTAATTTAGGTGTCAGAAATGTATTTCGTTTCCTCTTTCAGAAGAATGCTGACTTGACATTAAGCTTTGGCTGAAAAAAATCACTGAGGGAATATAGATAACTTTTGCTGATGAGCCTTGCTTTCTGTGGCTTGGCAAAACAGCTAATCTGTGGGGGAGTTGTTTTTAGTTGTCTGTTTTTTTTTCTTTCTCTTCATTTATATAAGGTACCTAGGCACAGGGATAGAAAGCAGGTAGGAACAGTTTTAATTCATGTTCCTCCAGATTGAATACATTAGTGAAAGGATAAGCCTATATACCTGGTTCGTTGTAAATAACCAAGATTCCGTTCATATGGTGAATAATGCAAGTACCTCTGATAGCTGTTTCCTGACCAAAAGAAGTCAGAGGGGGAAGTACATGGATAAATGGAAACTGCCAAGGAAAGATTATTGAATGGTGTTGAGCTGAGCAATTGTTTCACTTACTGCCTCTCTCTATTCAGGCCTGTGGCACTGCAGAACTGTGGGTCACGTGCTGGGAAGCCTTACTGTTTGTCCTGGCTTGTCAAAACAATTTAATGTAGGTGGAAAGGAATGAATGAAATGATCAGAGTGGGCTTGATGCATCTGTTTCAGTTTGTTCGAAGGGCAGCCCAGTGATTGGGATGTGACACTTCAGTCCTTCAGGGAAGCTATCAGTTTAGGAAGAACAATGCTGCCCAGTTTATGGGATAGTAAAGTCCATTTTAGGAAGCAAGCTCTCCTCAAGTTTGACAGCTTGTATATTTTTAAATATTTGGGCTATATCAGCCCAGCATCTGCTATAACTGAGATGCAAGAATGCGATTTGCTGACATCTAGACTTAAGAGTTTGTCTTGTCTGCCCTGGGGTTGCTTCATTATATAGTATTAAAAAAAAAAAGTGACTGGGGAAGGAGGGAGGGTGTCTAATTTTTTTATTTTTAGTTGAAATTCCAAAACAAATTGGTCTTTGAAGGATAGGATATCAAGCCATATTATTAACTGTTCTTAAAGTAATTTCTTTATAAAATTGTTTCTCAGACTTATGGAAAAGCATCTTATATGCCTTTTTTTGTTTTGTTGCTGGCTGTTAAAATAAAAATAAAAATGAAAGAGAGAGAACATTAAATTTGTTTACCCAATCTTTGTGATACTGGAATGGCAAGATGTGAAACTTCTTGTTTTTGCATCTGGATGGAAATGGCAAATACATGCTGATACGATCCATCTATATACATGTTTAGACCCTGAGCTGCAGGGAAAAAGGCTGCAGTGGATGTAGATCTTCTTATTTGATTCACCTTTAATATAATTTAATCAAAGATAATAGCCTATTTTGAATGATACACAATGGTACTTCTTACTGTTTTGTTAGAGATGGAGATAGACACTGGAGCAAGGCATTCCTTGCATTTAGCCTGTAGGCTATTTGCAGGTTGCATTGGAAGGTAGTTTGTGCAAGTATAACCACCGGTCTGTGTACACAGATTAATTTTGTTGATATAATTGTACATGAGGTCTAACATTTTCTGGACTGCTAGTTTTCTTGCTTTTTCAAGTGCATTCAACATTTTCTGCTACCTAGCATTAACCTTCCTTTAGGGAAGAAATATACCTGTTATGGATTAGTGTATGATCCACAGAAATGAAGGTAGTTCAAGGCAGTATGCGTTGCTAGGCTTATGAAACAAGTGGCCTCTCTGTCCTTTTCTTACAGCTCTGTTTAATGTTAACTTTTGCTCCTGCAGTGTGCTACTGAAAGGTGCAGTGTTTCTTTGGTTGCAAAAACATAACTGTAGACTCTGGGTGGGATTTGTTTGTTGGCATGTGTTTGTGTCCAAACTCGTCCAAGATCATTAGGACACTATGACTTTCAAAGTATTGAATTAGTATATTGTCATTGTCTGGATTTTTTTCTTCTATTAACGGCAGCACTGAAGTGTTGTGTCTGTTTTGAACGTCACAGATGTGTTTGCAGGAACACGATGCTGCCACTGATGTGACCAGAAAGAGAAGTGACTCAAAATATGCATGCCCATTAGGAGTCTGTTCATTGATAAGAGTGATTAGCACTTGTTTGTTTCTATTTGGGGCTGGTAGTACAGTGGTAGGGAAAACTGAATGAGGCCCTTAAGGGAGATCAGGCTTACGCAGGTTTAGAAGAGAACTTAATGTCAAGTGTAGTCTAAAATTGGTTAGTAATGTTTGTGGTAGTTAACTTATTAGAATGCACAAAATAAAAGAATCTTATCCAAATGTGTATCTACAGTCTAGTTTTTGGACAAAAATGCAGTTTTTCATATTATGTAGCTAAATTTAATTGATATAACAAGTAATTGTTACAGCCTGTTTTTTTGTAATTACCATAAATAGTAAATGGACTTAAAGCTATACACTAATTTTAAAATGTGAATTATATGGATAAAGTGCAGAGGCTGAGAATACTCTGCTTCATTTTCCTTGCAAGAATGATTATTTTATTGTAATTTTGTGTTCTCTTTGAAGTATTGAGTTTCTTAAAAGCATGTGCGTATCATCTGTTGATTGATGTACCTATAGCAGCTCATTGCTTTGCCGCATCACAGTTGCTTGTAGCAGTCAGGATTAAATTGGTCTTGGACAGAACTTGTGCTGCTGCTTATTGTAAAGAAAGGAAAGCTATTGTCTGTGTAAGACAGTCAAATGGAAGCATTACTTCCATATTTAAAAAAAATAAAAACAACAAAAAACACCACCAAATCTCAGCAGACACGAATATTTAAGTGTTTGCTTAGTGTTTCTGGTAACATGTTCTATCAAAACGTACGTTTGTGTAAGCTTTCTGATGGAGTGAGGGGAAGTGGTAGTGCTAATTTCTGCAGAGGGAAATAGTTGCAGGATTGAAAGCTCTTTATCTGTTGATTAAATTTGTGACACTTAAGAATTTGGCCTCTTCCTAAACAACCATAAATGTGTGTAAGTGATTGACACTTAAAAGCACTGATAAGCTACTGAACCCTGAAGTAATTTCAAACCTATTCTCAAACTTCTTTCTGGAAGACTTACGCTTCTGAAAACTGGAGCTTCATCTGGAGATGAAGTAGTTTGTTCATGCCCAAAGATACTCTGTGGACCTCTTAGAAAACATGGATAATTTAAGTGAATAGAGGATGGTTTAGATATTAGCGTGGCTGAATGGTATTGAGAAAACACCTGAACTGTTAACAAAGGAAGAGGAATTATGGCCTGGTGGACAATAGAAGGTTGTGAACAGTATAAGTAAACCCTGCATGCTTATGCTACCTTCTTCTAATTGAAAAGGCAATATGGAATGGAGTGACTTAAAATTATTGCTCAGATTTGACGAAGGGGTCACTGGTTATTTGTAAACAACTGGTAGAAACACCAATTGTAAAATTCTGGTCTTTAAGTGTACTCTGAAATGTTTTTAATACAGCATGTGGATCCAATTTATGTCAGTTGATCAATCTGACTGGTGTGACTATGCATTGGTAAACTGACAAAACTGAAAGATGCAAGGAGACTTTCTGTTGAGATTTGCAACTTATTCTGGTAATAGCTGGTCAGAGTCTTGAAGACATTTGATAGCCAGTTGTTGGTAGATAATACAGCAGTATTGTCCAGGAACGCTTTTTCATGATTTGTCTCTGGCCAAAAGCTTGCTGTCTCTCTAGTATGAATTGTATCTTTGTTTTCCTTGATGCTAGATTACAGGAAACTTGCTCAATCATGAGGTCATACTTTTAATCTAAGAAAATCTATCCCAAATTCATTTGTAGACCATTATAAATGCATCCTATATGCTAGGTTTGCTGCACTACCCCCTCTATGTTAATCCAATCTGTTATCAGTGATCTGGATTCTATACACAAAGGAATAACTAAAGATTATAGAAATATATAATCTGAGAGATGTGCTTTAAATGATCCTCTCTTGCCTATCCTTGAACACTTGAATATTTTGGGACATTATGTCCCCCTTCCACCTCAAGTCAAACAATCCCTATGGAGTAGAGGGGAAGAAACAAGAAGAGATAATTCACAGGCTCCCTAGTCTTACCTCTGAGAGCCATCAGACTGTAAGGAAAACTATGATTTTAAAAAAAGCTATAATAGTGTCTTCTAAATAAAGTATATGGGGGTAACTGCAAGGGTAACTGTGAACAAAATGGTATTTAAAATATGCTGATTCTTGTTCATTGATTGTACACAACTGTTTTTCAGGTTGCTGCTTCTCTAAGAAATAAAGCAAAGCTTTCTTATCTTTTCTTTTTCATTAGGATCGGAAACTGTCCAAGTCAGAGCGACAAAGATTTAAAGAGGAAGCTGGGATGCTGAAAGGGCTTCAGCATCCCAATATTGTCAGGTTCTATGATTCCTGGGAGTCTACAGTTAAAGGAAAAAAATGTATTGTTCTTGTGACAGAACTCATGACATCTGGAACATTGAAAACGTAAGTAAATTCAACCATGTCAAAGCATATGATGAACATTCGCACAAAATTAGAGCACTAGAAGTACATGATAATTCAGAATAGATAAGGACAGAGTACTTTTAGTCCTTTAGAGCTGAACTTCTGTAGGGAAATTCTTGTTGAAGAAGAGTCTTAATAGTTCTGCAGGGTGCAGTGGAACATCCTTTAAGTTAGCAAACTTGTCAGACTCTTCTTTGTGTTATCCTAGTGAGCACATGCAGGAAAACACTGAGATTTTGTGAGCTCATAAAGAGAATGCTCTGTTCTCACTTTTCAGAACATTTCACTTTCCTCTCAAGCTGCCTTCCATTTGGCATGAGCTATTTTGTAAAGTTCAAAGCACAAATTAATTCACCTCCTTTAGGAGGCTTTGGGCGTTACTACAGTACCAATAATATGTAAAACAAACAAACAAAAAAACACTTAGGTACTACTTCATGAAGTTTCAACCAAGAAAAATCTGAAAGTATTTGCAGTTTCGACCTGTGAAGTAGTTGAGCGAATCTACATCTATTTTTAAGCCAGTTAGACACCAGCAAGTCAAACTGCTGTGAGGGCCATCTAGTGGTATGTAAAGCTTAGAGGGAGTTAAACTGAAATCATGACTTTGCCTTGCACTGTACAGTCTTGCAGAGATGTGAGCTTGTTCAGGAGCATCCAGTTGCTGTTAATCTACTGGAAATAAAGTTGCCAGGATTTGAAATTCATGGATTGTGGGTCATTTTCTTAATTTGGTGCCCGTTTAAGTCTTGGAGAGGCATTCAAATTCTAAGTATTAAAGCAGACTGTAGGAGCTGGAAACAATTTGCAGTCTGTTTGGTTAAAATAGCCTGTGAACTTCTTGTGTTTTTTTTGCGATGCTTGTTGATAGCCACAAATGGACATTCTTAAAGCAGGAAAAAAATACTCTTGGGAGTCTGGACTGTAATTACAGGGAAGTGGTTGTCTCTTGAAATAGTGCTGGAGGGTTAAAGATGTTGCAACTTTCTCTATGCTCATATGTTTGGGAAAGGCTTTTCTTTTTCTAAAGGTTTTTTAAGGTGTTTCAGAAAAAGTAATAGGTCAGTTTGCTTCACGTTCTGTACTTAGAGCAGTATAAAGGTTTTACAGCTCTGTACAGGTGCCTCTATTTACAGTTATCTATTTTCATATCAGTGTATGTAGTGTTGGGTATAACTTTTTCTCCATTTCTTACTCTGTTCTTTCCCTCACAGATTTAATGTTTGAATTGTCTTGTTGTGTAGTAGCATAAGCAAAATAAGAGTAAAACCAGACAGCTATAAGATATCTTAAGTATTTCTTCCTATGAAAATGTTATGTTGGCTGTAGGATTGTTTTGTACTCTGAAGTATGAAGGTCTTTTTATTTTATCCAGAAAAAAAAACAAATTCTTTTTTGAATGGCTGTCTTTTAAAATGTAGACTCCAGTTTTTTCGCTGTGTACTTTGTTATAATTTATTGTTGTCCACTTCACTTGAGACCTGATAGATAAGCTACGAGAAATTTTTGAAATACCAAATTTAATATCATTAACTATTTCATGCTTCTGTCATATTCCTAGATTTATACTGCTCACTTGCTTTAGTGTATGAAATTTGACTAAATATTACTTTTGTATTTTTTCAGTATGTTTATATTATCTGCTTTTAATACAAGTGATATCTTCCTTTTTTTTTTTGCACAAAAAAATTCCCTGAACTTCTACATACCAATGGAAAAGTTTTTACAACTCAATTATTGTAAGAATTTGTGTTCTGATATAATAGATGAGCATGGAATTAAAACAGTGGAAAAAATTGAATTGTCTATTTTAAGTCTTAATTATGCTATTAATGAAGACAACAGTTTTTTTCCTGGCTTTAAGTCTCAGCCTCTACTTTTGTCTTCTAAGGCCACTGTAGTATGTGTTCCTGATCTACTTAAAATGAAAGTGTTACTTATCTGGTAGGACACATGCCTTCACGACTACTTCTGCTAACTTAGTAGGGTTTCCTCTAGCTGCTTGAGATGAGATGCTGTGATAGTCATGAGCCTTCCTGCTTGAAGGAAAAAAAAAAAAGTGAGACAGAAAGCCAAACTGTAGTTCTTGTTTTTCTCTGTTCATTGAAGTTAACTGTTAGGAGAGCCTTGTTTTCTCATTTTTGCTTGTATTCTGTACTAAGATCAAGCACCTATCTTTAATGGACTACTGTCTTGTAAAATAGACGAGAATGACATTGATTAAATGGGAGCAAGTTCAGTGTAGGGTCACCGAGATGGTTGGGGCTGGAGCACCTCTTGTGTGAGGAGGGGCTGAGAAAAACTGGATGTCCTCAGCCTGAAGAAGGGGAGCCTTTGGGGGGAGCTAACAGCACTCTTCCAATGCCTATGAAGAAGTCATAGGCTCTGCCCATTGGTGCATGGTGGGAGCATTAGAGACAACAGACATACATTGAAACAAGAGAGGTTCAGACTGGATATAAAGAGAAACTTCTTCACAATGGGGACAGTCAGAGTAGGTTGCCCCAAGAGGCTGTGTGGTCTCCATCCTTGGAGACACTCAAGACCTGACTGGATATAGCCCAAATTAACCTGATCTGACTTCATGGCTGACCCTGCATGGAGAGGGAACTTAGACTAGAGACCTCCCAAAGTCTCTTCTAACCTGAGTTACTGTATAATATTAGGAAAATTGAAAACATACTGGCTACTAGAGCTGTTCGTGTGTTTTTAAGTATTTATACATGTTTCCATTTTAAAATGCTTTCTGCCTTTAAGTGACGCGTGCCTTAGTTCATGACAGTGTTATGGAAAAATTACAGCAACACTGCAGGATACTGGGTGATGGTTGGACCTGGGTCCTTTAACAGTGAGAAGCTGGCACTAGACTAGCGTATTTAAAACCAAGAATGTAATTAGGGATTCCAGATGCTGAACTGAAGTGCCCCTGCCATGTGATCTTTGGAACAGGCTCAAGAGAGATGAATGAGGACTGTGTCAATAGCAAGAATTCAAGTGGTAGCTGATGTGATCCAGGACATCCTTCAGCTTGTCTCCTTCCTTGGCTTGGCTTTTTCACTGTCCATCTTTACATTCTGTTTTGAGACTCCTTCTGGAACAAGGTCTTGATTGCTTTTACAGTTTTGTTTTCACAGCAAAATTATTGCTAGCAACTTGTTTTCCAGATCTTCCTTTGACTTGGAGAAATTAAAGTAACAGGGATTTATATGTTGAGTTTTTATGTTGGCATTGATTCAAGTAATTTTATCAAGATTTATTCTCCTGATAAAGTGGATATGCAGAAGAGATGGAACACTGCCACAGAATAATTGAACCTGACTTCATTTTAAGAATGTATTCGCTGAACTCCATCCTGGTCATAGAATTTACCGCCAGTCTTGTGGCAGTGTAAAACTGTGGTCAGACTTTAATTGAGTAGCATTGGCTAAATAAGAATAAAGTTATTGCTGTACACAGCCTACTACTTCAAGAGTTCCTTCTCTAAATGTGTTTCAGCCTGTACTTTTTAAAGAGGAAGAAGAAAAGAGCTCTTCACTTTAAACTTTCCTACATGAAGAGGGGCAGTGAGAATACACAGCTGGAAAACACTTGAATACTGTAATAGGTTATTCACCTTTTGGCGTCTCTAATCTGTTGAAGTTGAGGAGTAGAATAAGATTACACTTTTGTGTCACAAGGATTGGAAAAGATTTTCTGGTATGAGTTTTGACTCTTCTGACGTGGATTTTAGGAAGCAGCAAAGTTAGAACAGTCAAGGCTGGGTCATTTTCTGCCTGAAAAGGGATGCTGACATTATGTATGAACTCTTCCCCATCAATTCTTTGGCATAACCTTTGTAAAGATTTTTTTTCCTCCTGTCCATAGTTTTGAAGTAGTGAGTAGTAATTGGTGAGAGTCAGGCGATTACATCTTGTACAGGACAGCAGCAGGGACATGATCTCTGAGAATTTCTGATTTGCCTGACAACTCAACAAGTAAATTTGAAGTAGGTTTAAAATGTAACCTGGAGTCCTGGATCAAAGAGGTTGGACTAATATTGATAACTAAGGTATAATGACTTCATAGCTCTTGCACAGTTTGCAACAGCTCTGTACTTCATTGTTCTTTATTAGCATCTTGGGCTCTACTGCCCCTGCCTCCTATTTCATCAAGGAAAAGGTTATAACTAAGCAGTTACAGGATAAAAGGTAGGGGGAAATAATCCTCTTAAATAAGTAGATAAGGAGTTGTAATTCATAAGTTTTTAGCTATTTGTTGGGGAAGCAGTGCCTTGAGACTTAGCAAGCCAAGTGTCTATCTTAAGCTTGATTCTGTGTGCAAATGAATTATTAGCTGTAGATCAAACGTTTTGTTTTTATCTGTCAGTGCTTTAGTTTCCTGGCTAGATGAAAATGGGTAGAAATTCTCAAGAGAGCAGCTGATGTTTTCGGAGGGGGACCCATCTTCAGCTCTTCAAATCTTGAAATGCACAGGTAGTTTTTAAAATAGACGGTGAAGTTGAAATTTCTGAATCTCTTTACTTGCTGCTTTTTTTTCCTTCAGAACAGCAAATGGTACAGCATAATCTACTACTTGGTAGCAGAAGTTGATTTTTGAAAGACAAGTGGCTGATGTTGGAACCTGCTTAACATACTGTTATTTTTCACTAGATATTTGAAAAGATTTAAAGTGATGAAAATCAAAGTACTACGAAGCTGGTGCCGTCAGATACTGAAAGGCTTACAATTTCTACACACGCGCACTCCTCCCATTATTCATAGAGACTTAAAGTGTGACAACATCTTCATTACTGGCCCCACTGGATCAGTCAAGATTGGAGACCTTGGTCTGGCAACCCTGAAGCGAGCTTCTTTTGCCAAAAGTGTGATAGGTAAGCCTCTACTGTTTTGAAGGCTGGTGAGCCAGTCTGCATACTTGGGAACATGAGTCTTAAGACCTTTCCTTGAAGGGGGGGGGTGGGGGGGGAAGTTTCACAGGTACATGGTCAAAGCCTAAAGATGTGCAGGCTTGGTTTCTTGGCTTGAGGTCATTAGCTGTTCCTGATGAGATTACATATTGAAAGTGTGGTTGTGCTTTTGATGCTTTTATATTAACACACTTGCCAACAGTTTTGTGCAACATTGTTGATAAAACCGCTCTTAACTACATATAACTCTCACCTTTAATATGCCTCTTTGAGAAAAGTCCTAATGGATTTTGGTGACCAAACAACATTTTGATATTTAGTCTAGCATTAACTTATATAGCCAATTTTCTTTGATTGTCACACAGAGTTAATATTAAATCACTTGCACTTTGTCAGTAATCAAAAATTAAGATGTATCGAAGAAAATCAAAATATATCACAATCAAACTGGTGTAATGTCTTAAGAAGACCCTAGACTGCGTGGGGGGGCGTGCACTGGGGAAGTATTGTGCTGTGCTCGCTCTGTTCTTATGTATCCACTGATGGCCTTTTTCAAGAAATAAGCTATTGGGCTGATAAAACTAGGATAATCTTTTTTTGTGCATTTTTTTTAAAGAATTGGTTTTATCAGCTTTGTTCTTCTAGTTGGGTGAATGGCTACAGGGAATGAAGTTGCTTTTACTCCCAGTATTTAAGCTTGTTAAAATGCAATATTGCTCAACAGTCCTGTGCTAGATTTCCAGATGGATCAACGATGTATACCTGTAAACTATCTTGTAAGTGGTCACTGAAGTATTTCCTGCTTCTTCACCAGGTCAAATTATTAGTAGGAATGAAAAGTATCCAATATCAAAAAGATGTATTTTCTTAAACATACTCTTATCCTCAAATTTATCATTAGAAAATTATGGCTTTGTGTATCACTGTTAATGGTTAGCCTTTAGATACATGGCTACGATTACATTCTCTTTTTTGATTTCAGGAAAAAAAAGAGAAACAAGCAATGTGGCTGTTGAATGATCTGTAAACTGTCTTGAATCTGGTGTCTGCAGGAAATAATTCTGTGCTTAAATTTACAAAAAGCAAACTTGCATCTCTGGCTTAAAGTAAATCTGATCATACAGTGCAGGCCCTATGATTACAGAGGGGATGCTGTGATGCTTCCCTGAGCAAAAATTTTCTGCAAATTATTTAAATGGGACTTGTTGAATCTCACGCTCTATGCCTGTAACTCAATCTCTCTGTATTTCTAAGTATTTTTGACTGTAGGATGTTCCTCACTAATGCCTGTATCTGCAGTAGGCCTATAAATATACTGCAGGTGGGAAGGTAAGTATATGAAGAAGAGGGCTCTGGTGAGTGGCCTTTGCAGAAAATTACTTTTTATCCTTTTTCATGAAGATTTATATTTTCAACAACCGAGTTTTTCATTGCAAGGCCTTTCCTGAACTATTCTACCTCAAAAAAAATAGGTGGAGAGCACTAGGTCAGAGACTAGCTGTGGGCTCTTACCAGTACTACTGCTTTTGCAGCAGAGGGCAGTCAGGTAATTGTTGGAACCAGGTTTAATGTGCCTCCTTTCTTACAGGGAGAAAAGGTAAGTGTCTTAACTCTCCTTAGTATTTGGTTTGCAGCCTATGGCTAGTCTGTTTTCCCCTCTTCTTATCCGTCTTCCCTCCATTTGCTGCCTGATCCAGTCTGTTTTGATACTTACACTAACATGCATAAAACAAGAATTACATCAGCCCTTCCATGCCATTCTTATTCCATAAAGACCTTGCAATGGAAGACTCACAAAGAATGTTGATGGAACAGAGTGACTAAGGGTTTCCTCCCTCTTCTTTTTGCCTCCACTTTCTCTTGTCTCACAGGTCTGCCCAACCGCTTCCTCCTGCGGTGAGTAACGCCAGCAGCCTCTGCTCGCTTTGAGACATTTAGAGTCTGAATCGTTCTTTTAATTTAAGGTACCCCAGAGTTCATGGCCCCCGAGATGTATGAGGAGAAATATGATGAATCCGTTGATGTTTATGCTTTTGGGATGTGTATGCTAGAGATGGCAACATCTGAGTATCCTTATTCTGAGTGCCAAAATGCTGCACAGATCTACCGTCGAGTGACCAGTGTAAGTCCCTCCCCACTACTGATTCTAAAGCTATTACTGCTGGCAAAGGAGTACAGCTGGGTAGCATGGTACTGTGTGTGTGAATGGAAATAAAACTTTGCATGTGTTGATACTCCTCCTTCAGTATATAAGAAGGTATTGTGTAGGATTAAAAACAAAAACAAAACCACCAACAACCAAAAAAAAACCCTACAAAACACATTAAAATAACAGATTATTTTCTAAATCCCTGAAGGGTTGGGAGAAGTGTTTCAGTCCTGAAGATTAGCTGGCAACTCTCTTCACTAACATAAAGCTGGTTCACAAATTCAGAGCACTTTGCTGTAGCGGCCTGCCAAGGCAAATCATAAATTGTTACTTACAATGATTTTAACTTAATAGTTTACCAGGTGGCTCTTAGCTACTGCGTGTCAGGTGTACTTCTCATAACTATGCAGTAGAAATACTTAGTCAATGGCAGTAAGATATTTCACTCTGAAAAGTTCTGGTAAATTTGGTGGTGGTGGTGTTACTAGTGAAACCAAATAAGAATGAGAAGATGAGCAAGAGTTCAATTTGACCATCTGATTAGACTAAGTAGAACCCTGAGACCTTGAACATACAAAGCAGAGCTGTAATGTTAGAAATTCTAGGAGTGGTTGTAGCTAGATTTACTTTATGATCTCTAAAATGATACCATGAAAAGTATACCAGTGTAGTAAAACAAACTGCATGCATTCAACCTTCTTATCTAAGCATTCAGAAAGAATAGTGAGGTGGCCATTTGGAGAAGTAAAAACTTGCACTGATTTTCTCAGAATACCTGTGCACATATGCAAAGGGCGAAGAAGACTTTCACTTTTCTACTGATTGGAGAAAGTTATTCCTGTTAATCTTTTGGTGTTGTGTTATCTTTGAGAAGTTGAGGATTTAGTGACAAATAACTTGCTTAGGTCTGGAAAAATGCTTATTCCTGATAACTCACACTGTAAAAGGCAGATATAATTTCTGACTGCAGACAAGAAGAATGAGTCTTCATATTAGAAGCAATGAATTCCGAAGGAAGGCTTGGTGAAATAAAACATGATTCCTTGTTTGAAGGGGAACATGGGAGAGGCACAGGAGGAGGAGAAAAGAGGAAAAATAGCCTTTTTTCTTTTTTTGAACAGGTGTTAGAGTAAGCTTTTACATTTTTTGGCATGTTGGTGAACTTAACTGTAATCTTCTAAATCAAGAGGAACAAGGGTAAAATCTAGCAGTTAACTCTGCACATCCAGATTTGGAAGCTATCTGGATCAGTGAAAGAAAACAAAGTAGCTTAGCAAAACAGTTTTAGTTGTTTGGGTATGCTTAGGTATGTATATTGACCAGAGTCAAAGAAACGTAATTTCAGTGTGGATGGGTACTTTATATCAGAACAGATACCTGATGCAGCTGCCCTGCCCATTCCTTAAAGTGTGCTAGAAACTGGGCTGTGGTGAGAATAATCAGCTGTTGAGATAGTCTCAGGCTTGGAAGTCCCCAGGTCTGTCATTTCCATGGTCTGTGAAGTACTTAGCAATTGGAAAGTCTCGTAGGGGCTTGTAGCAGACAAACTTATATAGAGACTTGATAGAGTTCTACTTACCACTTGTTTGTTGTACCTTTGACAAACTTGATAATTCTTTCTCTCTGGTTTTGGTTGACTGTTGAACTACTACGTGGATGAGAAACATTGAATGGTAATTTTTGTCTGTTCCAACACATTTTTTTACTCTACTGTCAGTGGTTCACAGAGTGAATTTCATTCATTTTTTTTTCTGCTGTTTCATCTACTGCTTGACATCTTAAATGCATTTTGATATCAAAGAGAAGATTTCCTTGATTTCAGAACAATCAGAAGACAGGAAAGTAAATAAAATGAAACATACATTTCTCTGCTTCTAGGCAGAGAATGAAAGGCTGTGTATTCTTGTATATTTGGGTTTGTTGTTCATTGCAGTAGTCACAAAGCAGTCTATTTAAAACAAAAAAGAACACAAAACCCAAAACAAACACTTGAATAGTTTTCAGGGAAGACTTTCAATGAAGAAACGACAATATTATCTAGAAATAAAGCATAAACCTGTCTGAACTGACGATGGTTCAGTGGTTCTTCCATAACATGGGCAGCACAACCATGTTATGAAAGTGAAATAAAATACTCTTTATATTCTTTTTACCAATGTGGAAAGAGCCATAGAGTTTTCTGCCCTTGTCCTTTGCTTATTATAGAAGAAAATAAGATTTTCTTACTTTCATTTTGAAGCATACTTTAAGAATTTTGACAGTGTCTGCAGTTGTGGGTGAGGGGTGAACCAGTTGAGAAATTCAGTACTTAGAAGGACAGTATGTGAACCATCAATAACAGAATGGAGTTGGGAAACTTCCATGTGAGTGAACCCAACAGTACTTACCAACACATTTCCTCTTCGGTTAGAAGGTGATTATGGTTTGTGGTAGATGTTTAGCACTTCCAGTTTGACCCTCTAGTTTACTGCTTTCCTGGGAACGTTTAGGAATATTTTGAAGTAGAAGCTGTAGTTCTGCTGTG
The DNA here is from genome assembly GCA_013399475.1 of Chauna torquata. Classification (NCBI taxonomy): domain Eukaryota; kingdom Metazoa; phylum Chordata; class Aves; order Anseriformes; family Anhimidae; genus Chauna; species Chauna torquata. Next base: position 189,499 of record VXAL01019613.1, on the reverse strand, counting down.
CCTTAAACGTAAGGATTATTTTACCTGGATGCATACATAAAGACTAAAGGGAAAGATGGTAATGGCTGTCTGTCTATTGAAAGATCATGGATGTTTAAAAACCACTGAAGCCCCAAAGGCAATAAGACCAAAATGTGCAGTCATTCAATGCAGCAGATATGATTTAAATTATATA
>VXAL01019613.1:105356-189088 GCA_013399475.1 Chauna torquata | reverse complement strand
TATAAATATAAATAAAATAAAATTTTTCCTCCATCCCTTTGCAGGAACTGTTAGGCTTAGTAAAAAGCACAGTTACTGTGTTAGCTTAGACCCTAGCTATTGCTTAGGACAGAAACCTGTAAAAGGTGTCTTAATGTCCATGGCATCCTGTCAGCATTGGACTTGGTACTACCAGCTTACATTCTTCTCTCCTGTTTTGTCTGTATGTTGGTGTCTCTTCTAGGATGGCCTTCAGCTGCGTTACTTTCTGACCTTACTCCTTTTGTGATTAGGATTGCTCTAGCTGATGCAGAGATACTGCAGCATTGGCTCAAGGCATTTGCCAGGATTGTTCAGAATATTCAGTTGTTCTACCTCTTCTGTTCAGGGTCTTCTCTTTTTGCTGGAAGCAGTTTTCTGATGAAATAATGTAGTTAGGTAAGCAAAGATCTAGATGACATCTAAAGGCTGAAGTTTGTCCTTGCGATGAGATTTTTTGGCCCAGCCAGTTATTGTTGCTTCACATCTTGTACACCAGCACTACTGCATGAGCCTGGTGTTTGCAGGATACTTGTCTATCATGTCTGTGTTCTCACTGAGAAATTCTTATTTTTCCTTAATAAAGGAGTGCTGGGATAAAGTTCCTGAATTTTCCCTGGCACAGGAAACAAGTATTAAACTGGTTTTCTGGCTCAACTTTCATTAGAAGAATTGTTCTTTTACTAGAAGAATCTGAATAAAAGCCCAGTTTAAAAAAAACAAAGGAAAACCTGTCTGTAGTTTTTAGGGCTCAAGATGTTATGTTGAACTTTGTTTTACAATTCTGGTAAAGAAGTCCGGAGGAGTTTAACACAAACTATTTACCTTTGTTTGTATTTGCACCCTCTAGCACACTCAATCCAGACCCTTTCACTAGCAGTTTCTTTAGAGGAGAAAATATCTGCATGTCTTCTTGCTCAGACATAAGAGTCAAGCCTCCCTCTGTTTTCATCAAAACATAATGTCACAATTTTGTCTCCACAAAAAGCATATGTTCTTCTTTGAAGCTGTCCTCTGCTGTTGTTTGGAAGTGGTTCTAAATAAATGAGTAGTTAGTACTTAAAGAAGTTATTTCTGGGATTTTTATCTTATTAAAAAAAAAAAAAATCTGTAGCTTAAGCTGTCAGTCTCTTCAGCTGGGACTGAATGCACTGGGTGGGCACTTATTGCTGCTTACATGACCTCAGAAAAAACACCTAAGTCTTTAATTAATTGAAAATAAGCTGTAGTATTAAGTATTGCCTGCTCCTGTGATTTTTTTTTTTTGCCCCTGCCCTGTTGTGCAGACACAGTTGTGTCGAACTGTGTGATGCACTAATAGGTTATGGAATGGGTCCCCCCGCCCTTTCTTTGGCAAGTCCGAACCGTATCAAACAATACAGGCAGTTCAATACAAAATGTGATCAAGGTACTTGATTCTATTACATAATCATTTACACAAAGTGATGTAAGACCTTGCTAAAATTCAGGAAGATTTTTCTGTGTGACGTTGTGCTTCTCTGTCGACTGGTATTCTTTCTTTTACCTGTTTCATGCATATTTCAATTGATTTGTCACAAGTATTTGAAATGGGCTATATGTGTACTTAAATTATAACAGATATTTGTAGAACGGACATCTTAAGTATGATTTCTTAATTTCATCTGTTTGGGAAGCAATGCAGCAAAGGCTGCACTAGTTCAGCTGCTGTCTCAGCCTCTGGTGTGACTGGCATAACCTGTGCAGTTGCTTCAAAAGCTAGCTTGTTTTTTTGTCTTTTTTTGTTTGTTTACATTTGCTCTTCACTCATAGATATAGTATAGAACTTAGTTACTTTTACTACTCTGTATTTCCTTCAGGCTTTCTTTTTGCAGCACAGAGATTATCTTTCTAAATAGTACACAGAGGTACTGGTTGCTCAGTCTCTAATACTTGGTTGTTCAAGTCTCAAATTTTCTAGGTGATTGACTAGTCCCTGGGGGAATAAAATAATGGAGTTTATTATGCATATTCATCTCATTCTTGCGCATCTACCACTAACATAAGAATCCAAACATGTTCATTCCAAAAATAAGTTAAGATCATCCTCAGTTTTAAATGTACTGATCTAGCATGAGCAGAAAACTTTTCTTTTGCCCCCTCCATTATATAAACTTACCTTTTAGATTTTCCTGATAGTCTTGTTCTCTATGCTTAATTTTCTCCACGCTTACTTTGACAAAGTGAAGTTTTGGACTTGTCCTTGCCTTCACCAAAAGTCCAGTCTCTTCTCTAAACAAATGTTTGCCTTCTGAGCCTTAGGATGAAGAGGGAAAAAAAACATTTTGCACTTTGACTTAAGAAAACAAAGCAAAACACAAAATGTTCTGTACCGAAATGTTCCACAGAATGGGCACAGCGTTTTTCATCTCTATTGTACAGAGCTTAAAAAAGGCCTCAGGGAACAAGGTACATAATGAGTAACCAGACCAGGCAGTGTCTACCTGGTTTACAAATCTGTAATTTCCCTAACTTGTGGGAACTGAAGCTTACTGGTTAGAGTGAAGGTCATTCTCTTGCCTGGAGAGTCACTTACTAAGTGCTGCAGTTTGGTCAATTGAGATTAAACTAATTCCTCCTTTAGTGACTTAAAAGTTTAGACATAATTGCCTAACTTAACTAAATTATCTTTATTTTTCTTAGAGATGAAATGGGCAAGTCATCCCACCTCTGTCTTCTTTTCTTGTTCCCGTAAGGGGTCCTAGGCAGGAAATATAAATGCTTAACCTTTAGACTTGTGATTAATTTTACTTGTCTAATGAATATTGATGAATATCCTATTTTACTTTCTAGCAGCAATATGTGATTTGTTAAGTGTACATAAAGCTCTGTTCCTTTGCCTTGAATAACTTGGTTTCTTGGCCTCATTCATATACATAGACACCTTTCCTACTAAGTTTTCAAGTGGGAAGAACATTGGAAGTGAACAGTGGAAAAGTAGAGGGAACCCTTGAATAAAGCAAGTAGTTTTTTGTTAAAGTACATACTGAAAATCCCTGAACCTTCAACCAAGCACAGGAAATGTAGTAAGAAAGGGAAAACTCTTGTAATTTTGTTGACTGAAAGAAGAAAATTCAGGCACTTACATATCAAATGGGAAAAAAAAAAATGCACAACAGATGTAATTCCTCAGTATCACACTAAATGGATTAAATGCGGTGGACGGCTGCAGCCAAAGAGTTGCAGTCAATGGCTTTATGTCCAGGTGGAGGCCAGTGATGAGTGGTGTCCCTCAGGGGTCCATCTTGGGACCTGTGCTATTTAATATCTTTATCAATGATACAGACACTGGGATCAAGTGCACCCACAGCAGGTTTGCACATGACAGTAAGCTGAGTGGTGCAGTTAATAAAACAGAAGGAACGGACGCCATCCAAAGGGACCTGTACAAGATTGAGAAGTGGGCCCATGCGAACCTAATGGGATTCAACAAGTCCAAATGCAAGGTGCTGCACCTGTGTCAGGGCAATCCCAGACATGAGTACAGACTGGGAGAAGAACTCATTGAGAGCAGCCCTGCAGAAAAGGACTTGGGGGTTCTGGTGGATGAAAAGCTCAACATGAGCCAGCAGTGTGTGCTCGCAGCTCAGAAGGCCAACTGCATCCTGGGCTGCATCAACAGAGGCGTGGGCAGCAGGGGGAGGGAGGTGATTGTCCCCCTCTGCTCTGCCCTCATGAAGCCCTATTTGGAGTGCTGCATCCAGATCTGGGGCCCCCAGCACCAGAAAGATGTGGACCTATTAGAGTGGGTCCAGAGGAGATCCACAAAGATGATCAGAGGGCTGGACCTCTCCGATGAAGAAAAACAGAGCTGGGGATGTTCAGCCTGGAGAATAGAAGGCTCCCAGGAGACCTCGTTATGGCCTTTCAGTACTTACAGGGAGCTTATAAAAAATGGTGGAGGGGGACTTTTTACTTGGGCAGATAGTGACAGGACAATGGGGAATGATTTTAAACTAAAGGAGGGGAGATTTAAATTAGATGTTAGGAGGAAGCTCTTCACTCAGAGGGCAGTGAGGCACTGGAACAGGTTGCCCAGAGAAGGTGTGGATGCCCCATCCCTGGAGGTGTTCAAGGCCAGGTTGGATGAGGCCCTGAGCAACTTGATCTAGTGGGTGGCATCCCTGCCCATTGCGTGGGGAGTTGGAACTCGATCTTCAAGATCCCTTCCAACCCAAGCCATTTTACGATGTGATTCAATGATTAAAGAATATGTAAGCTTCTATACCACTTTTCTTCTGTAGCTGTTCAGCTCAGTCACAAGCATTTTAAACAGCACTTTAAGAGTGAGGAATCTCCCTGGTTGGAAGTACAGTCACTGACTCATCAGTTCAGAAATACATAACCTTAAAAATGGAAGAGGGACGAAATAGGAATACTAGGTCTGATAGCATTAATATCTTAAGCTTTGCATGTTAGTTAGGTCTTCTTTTTAGAGAAATAACAATGATCTAAGAAAGAAACAGTAGGGATCAGCTAGAACACTGAGATGTAATGTGCTACACAGTTTACAAAGCTAGGGTAGGTATCTGAAGTTGGAAGGAGAAACTCATTCAACTGAATTCCTTTCTAAAAGTAGATCACTTTTACGAGTTGGTCTTAAGAGGCATTTGTATTATTCAGCACTAAAAGCTTCTAGATTACTGCTAAAACTGTTATGTCAATATTAGTATTGTAAAAACAAATTTGGTTGAAGTGAAAGGGAATTTTTCTTGTTTTGTTTGCTGCTGAACTTGGAATCTGAGTTTTGATTTAAATACGATTTTAAAATGATGGGGAGTTAAAATGAGGGGGAAGCTGTGAGCTAAGCTGCAGAAAATCAAGATCTAATGTATTTTTTCAATGTGAAATTCAAAAAATTTGGTTGTATTGCAGACTTCCTAAATATGTTTTTAGAAACCTAAATAAACCCGCAGTATACTGAGTAAACAATGTGTATTAAAAAAAAAAAAAGTTCAGTATCTCTAAAGGATCTGGCCTTGTTAAATTGTGAAGATAATATCTAATATTGTCCTGTACGGACATCTGTATATTTCTTACATTAGCTGAGGTTAATCTAATTTAGCAAAAGATGAGAAGGTGACTCTTCTCTTAAGAACAGGGAGGCAGTCAGTGTTTGAAAATGCCTGGCTTTGCAGTGTTATTCATTAATGTTTCTCCATTAATGAATCACTGAAGTCACACACTAAGTGTGGGGAGACTGATAGCTTGATGTTACTTGTCAGCGTAGTGCCACTAGTCAAAAGTACTGATGTTAACAATGGATGGGCTGCTATTTCTTGTCCTACCAATGGTACTGCTATAGTTGCATTGGGGTAGAAACAGGATAACTTTAGGAAAGTTTTAGTCTTGTGGATGCTCACAGGGGCAGCGAGTAAAAAGAATAAGTTATTTTGAGATGTTATGTGATTCATAGGCCAGAACTCCACTAAAATTTTACAGAAACCCTATATAGTTATCTCCAAGTTACTCAGAGCTGTTTCCAGAACAGGCAATGACATGCAAGCATGTATGCCTATTTGAATGCTGCTGTTTGTTCCCATATTAGAACAGTGAAAGCTACTGAAACTGAATGAAATTGTTCAGATAGTTTATTCCCCCCAAAAAAGAGAATCATGGAATCATCTAGGTTGGAATAGACCTTCAAGATCGTCAAGTCCAACCATTAACCTAATCTACTGTCCCATCACTAAACTGTGTCCCTTAGTTCCACATCCACATCTCAAATACCTCCAGGGATGGTGACTCCACTACTTCCCTGGGCAGCCCATTCCAGTGCTTTACCAACCTCTCTGTGAAGAAATTCTTCCTAATGTCTGATCTAAGTCTTCCCTGGTGCAACTTGAGACTATTTCTTTGCATCCTATTGCTTGTCACATGAGAAAAGAGACCAACACCCTCCTTTCTACATCCTCCTTTTGGGCAGTTGTAGAGAGCGATGAGGTCTCCCCTCAGCCTCCTATTCTCCAAAGTAAACAACCCCAATTCCCTTAGTCGCTTCTCGTAAGTCTTGTTTTCTAGTCCCTTCACCAGCTTCAGCACTCTTCTCTGCGCACACTCAAGCAACTCAACATCATTCTTGTAGTGAGTGGCCCAAAACTGAACAGAGTATTCAAGGTGTGGTCTCGCCAGTGCTGTGTACGAAGAGGCAATCACTTCCCTAGTCGGGCTGGCCACACTATTGTTGATGAGAGAAACACTAAGCTTAGAAGCGTGTATGAGAAACTCTGTTGCTTGTTGTGCGTAATGTTTTTATGCTAAAGAGAGAAAAGACTGATGCCTTTCTGTCCAGTGAAGGTTATTTTGCAGCTTCCTAATGGTATGTGCTTGTGACTTTTTAAGGTAAATATCTTTCAGAGATGTTTCTACCTTACCACGTATTTCCATCATAATTCTCTGCATAGCAGGGATACTTTTTAGGACCCTCCTCTGAAACTGAATCTTTTGGTACACAAATAGAAGTCCTTTGCTCCTATTCTAATAAGTCAGAAAATAAAAAAGATAGTGACTTTTGGTGCATTGTCTAAATTGTGCACTGTTTTTGGAGTTTGCAGTGTTATCCTAGACCTTTTAGTAGGTATCTTCTAAATGGTGGTTCTGGTAGCAAATGTGGTTTTATGCCCCCATGGAAAAGATTTAATGTTGGATTGTTCTTTTTTAATTCAATTCTAAGTCTGCTGGACCTAATCTGTGGCTTTAGAATTACTATTGCTGTACTCGAATTTTAAAATGAGTGCTAGATGATGTTTTTCTGTCAGAGCGGTAGCTAATTAAAGCAGAGAATGCAACTAATATAATTTGATTTTTCAAAAATATATTTTCCATACTGAAAATAGAAGAAAGACATTTTTGTTTTTTTGATATTGTCACTGTGGCATTTCTATATTTATAGCACTGAGATGTGCGTCTAGGCATGTCTCCATTTTTTGAAAGCCGTTTCCAAGCTGAAATCCCAACAAAATGAAAGGTCATTCAGCTAGCTCAGGATGTTCACTGCATGTTCTTGTTCAGATAACAAAGGCAGTACCTCTGTTTCTAAAAATGTTGAGTTTAAGAACTGTGCAATGGATTAAACCAGTCTTACCTTTATATTCTTGTGCAGGAGTAAGAACTGAAAAGTTAGTGACCAGCCTGCTTGTCCAGCCAGAGTTTACTGTTGTTTTGGAAGAGCTTGTATCCTCATCACATGTGTTTCTAAGCAAGGCCTTTTTCAACTGTTAGATGCAGCCATATCGTAATGGTTTGATAGCCATACACTAAGGAATTGCATTCTGCCTTTTGATTACTAAATTTCCTGTTCTAGAGGTTGTGTAATTTCTTCTATTCGTTAGAGAAGTGTGCCACAGTTACAGGAGGTGCTGTGATTAGTTCATCTACTTCTTAACTAAAACCGTCTTGTTCAGCTAGTCATAAGGGCTCCAGATTCTTATGAATTTTGAAATAGGTTGATGTTTTTACTTACCTGGAGGCATTGATGTACGGAGAACTTGCACATCTAAACTAACTTAAAATGCCTTGTGTGCTGGACTAGGTAACTAGTCAATGTGGTGGTATTTGTAAGGCATAATGTATATCCAGCAGTAGTGCATAGTGTAAATTACGGTTCAGTATCATCACCAATACAGTGTTTTTTTTACCTTGTTATAGCCTTTTACTTGTGAGTGCTGGAAGGCAACACAGCCAATGATTTCTGTAAAGAGATAAGACTAGTCCTTGTTCAAATTCTTAAATTAGCTCTGCTAATGGGATGGATTTCAAATACAAGGACTTGTAAGGCTTTTAACACTGAATTCTCTGGCTTTAAGTAAAAATACAGTATTGAGGCACTGGCAAAGCAGTTGGATAAGCAGACAGCGTAAGTGTTCTGCAACTCATTAGCTTGGAGATCAGTTGCAGAATATGGATGTGGAGATGACAGCAAGAAGTGATAGCTAGTCAAACAAGGAATGTGTTTTATTCTTTTTACCAAAGATTCTATCATACAAATAACTAGATCTTTCTCTTAAGCAACCTCACAACTCAAAGAATGAACAGTAAGGGTAGTATGATTGTATTGCAAATATATCTTATGCATATAACAACTTGAATCATGTATGGTTTTTCTTTTTTTTTTTTTTTTTTTTACTATTAAGTATATGACTATTAACATCTCGAATTGTTTGAGAGTACATGATAAAATTGAGGAGAAAATAGTTTCCAAACTATGATAATCAAGCTGTGGCAAGCAGGCGTGTATAACTACTGCATCTCCTCCATTGTCTTCATAACTGAGTGTGAAATCTGGACATACGCGGTTATCTGGTGCAAGTCTTGAAGACCACTGATTTGGAGAAATTTAAGAATCATGGGACTTAGACTACTTGCGTGCCAGTATGATGGAGATGGGGAGGGGGGCGTGTGAATGTTATATCTCCAACTTCTGCTGACTGAAGATACCGGTTGAGCTATTTCAGTCATGTAGAGCTTTCTTAAATAGCTGAGAGAGGGATTTTGGTCTGGGTGGTGGAAGATTAGTCAAGTTCGAAAGGTATCAGGTTCAAATTGTGTAATCATTGCTTTTCTTCAGAAGGGAGCAAAACTGTCCTTAGACAATGGTCTAAGTAGCCTTGTAAGCTAACTGTAGCCATAGAAAGCCTTCATCTGGTCCTATTGCTTGTACTGCAGTAATGCTATTTACTCTGTTAGGATACTGATCTTGTGCAGAGCTTATTCTGCAGGATTTACTGATTTCATTCCTGACAGAATTATCAATTGCCCAGAATTAATTACTATGGAAATACTGAAATCAGAGAAGCTCAATTTTCGTTTTGGTTAAGTGTGCTGCATCATTTTAATTTTTTTTCTGCTCTCATCTACTGTATCTTGCTTTTTAACAAGACCAATGAAGTATAGCTTCTGTAGGCAACCTGTATCTCTTTTGAACTGAGTAAATACTAAGTGAGGTCTTCCTTTTCATAATAAATATGCGGGTATTCAGTTGAACTGGATATAGTCATAGGTGTACTCTGTGTGAAATAAGGAAAGAACTAAATCTGAGAGATTGTTTCTAGACCAGAGAACAGTATTAGGATGAAGGATTAGATGTGGAAAAGGGGGTGAAATAGTTAACCTGGTAGGTTTTGAGGGCTGGGTGAGTAACTAAGAGCAAGTGGTGACCTTTATAAGATCATAGGGTAAACCAATTTAAATGCAATATATACGGTTGCCTGAGGGCTTCTCTGAGACTATGGGAAGGAGGTGGGATCCCTGGATTTTTTTTCCACTGGAATCATATGCTTTGTCTAATTTCCTAGAATTAATGGTTTGTGGCAGCCTGGGTCTGGCTCAAACTAGCATGGTAACAACATCGCGCAAAAAAAAAAAAAAAAAAAAACCACTGAGACTTTAATTACTTTGTTTGTGAGATTTGACTTTGCTACTGATTCTATTAGCCTCTGGACTGCGAAGTTTGAACATTTTGTTTGAGAAGATTAATCAGTTACACTAGAATTCCTCTCAAGCTCTGCAGTTAAAGTGCTTTTGCAAAGAGCCAAGCGAACATTGTGGTTAGGCTGGGACAGGTACACTATGTGCATATTAAAAGCTGAAACACTTCAAATATTCTTTGCATCTCATGCAGTGCAACCCAGAAAAGTGCAACCTTAATTATGTGTGCTAAATGTTAGATGCTATTCCAGTGAAGTAGATTTGCTTTGACTGCAGTCTGTCTATTGGATTTGAGTGCAACTGTGACAATAACAAAAAAATTGTAGGCAGCGGCAAGTGAAATTCTGACATGCTTTATTGAAGATACCAGTAAGCACTGTAAAAACTGAGGTGATAATCAACAGTTAGTTGATGTGAGGGTATAAAATGTCTAGCTAAGCGGTTGGAAGGCCACTGAACATAGCAGTGTCTTTAAGGATCTCTTTTCCCTTGACGCATCTAAAGTTTCACTGCAGCTGGTAGAGGGGATTTCTAAAATGACCAATGAAGCATCAAAAGGTGTTGCTTTGCAACATTGGTGTTGCATGGTATAACAACATTGGTATAACTTGAAGAACTAAGTCTGCTGTTTTGGGGGAGTGAAAAGTGTTCTTGATAAACTGTGATAAAATTCAATGTTAAATTGTCCTCACTAGTTGATCAAAATGTGTTTGTTCACTTTGTGCTTTAAAGCTGTGTATGTGAGCTTTCTTACCATTGCTCCTTGTGTCCTTCCAAAAAAAGCCCTGAAGCTGTGAACAACTCTTTTTATCAGTAAGCAAGTTCTGCAATAGCTGTTTGAAACTAGATAGCGGGGAAAAAAAAAAAACCTCAGACTTCACATTAGCTTTGGAGTATAGCAAGAAGTGTTAGGAAATGTAATTCCAGATTATATTCACACACAAGATGTGAAAGAAGCAACAAACTTTCTAACTTTGTCCTGCAGTTTGAAAATTGCCTTCAATACCTACTCCCTTACATTAAGCACTCACTAAAAGAAAAGCAGATGATGCTACCAATGGTAGCAGAATACGATTGTCAAGGAGGGAAGCAGGCTGTAGTGTGTTATCCTAGTGCAGGTTTGTGTTCTTTTAGGATTAAATCGAAGTTAGTCAGCTGTAAGTATACTTATGTAGCTCCATGGAAAACAGAAGAGAAACAGCAGCTGCCTTTCCTCCCAGCACGAAATTAGTGCCAGCAACCTTGGGTCAGAACAACATACTGACCAACCCATTCTCCTCAGTTTAAAAATGTACTTCTGGCACAGCCAGCATGCAACTGGGTGATGTTCCTGCATGCAGTCTTAAAGTGTGGAAGAAAACTTGGGTGGAGAATAGGCAGAGCAGCCAAACGGGGAGGCGGGGACATGCAGGAAGTAAAGGCTCCCTTGCTGCCTCTTCTTCCTCCTGCTTGCAGCTAACTGGGCAGGCAGAAAACAACGAGCTTACCTCTTGCTTGTATTCATTCTTTCTATTCAGAATTTGAGTAGCAAAAGCAGATATTAAGCTTGAATCTCTGCAGCCTCATGTACTGGACTTGGAAAAGTACAAGAGGTGTCAAACAGAAAACAATGCTCCCTTCTAGCCTTGATGTCTGCTTTCCTTCTGCTGTGCGTTAAGTCCACAGCCTAGCGGATTACCATTGGAAATTAACACCCAGCTAACTCTTTGGTGTGTGCGTCTCTTTTCCTGATGGATTTTACAAAAAGAGAGATCTGTCCCGTGTTCGTAATTGTTAATTCCCACTGTTGTTGCTGCTCTCACAAGGATTGCACTAAAGAGGTAGGTGAGAATGTCAGCTCTAGAATAATTGTATGTTAGCCACAGTAAAGGATTTGGTGGGCAGTGAATCAGAATTCTTAACAAATCTGAACTGCTTTGCGTTTGCATAGAATGGGTCCTCAGCTTTTAAAATTAGGAAGTTGCAGAAAAAGTACAATTAATGTACATTAAAATCCTGAACAGCAAAGCTAGAACACTTGTTGCTCCTGCTATTTCCCATCTGTGTTGCTATTCTTATGTAACTATTTAAAAAAAATATATACATATTAGGATTGCTGAGGGCGCATGACACTGTCTTCACTTTTTTGGTATAAAAAGTTATACAGCGCTGATTTTATCTTCTCTTACAATATTTTCAGTATCTTTTGAGTTAGAATGAGATATTAAACCACTGATCCAGTTATCTGGTGAGCAAACTAATGCAAAATACTACATGTTTCTAGGTAATAATTGTGAAGAGGCGTTCTCGTGTTTAAAATAACTTGAAAATGTAGTTTTTAAGAGTACAGAACTTGCTTTTAGTGGATCGTATAACCATACAAATGTTCATGTTGCAATTTTGGAATTCAGTTTTTTACCTGATTAAAATCTGATAAAATCACAAACTTTATCACATCTGAGTTAAGTGAAAAGTGAGATCTCCTATGCTTAAAATGAAGAATAAGATGTGTTAATAAGTATTCAGCTTTGCGTCAGTTGCACATAGGTCGGTATGCACCTACGTATATGCCCATATTTTAAAGGTTTCCATGCTTTCCCAAAATGTAAACGTTTAGAGGGTTTTATTTTTATTTTAAGTTGGCACTGCTTCTGAGAGAAGCAGTTCAGCCCTTGTTAGCTATAGCACTAGTGCTCCTTATGTAAGCCTGAGAGCTAGTGCAACAGTGTAGTGAACCAGGTTGGGGAGCTTCGCTGGAAATTACTACAGGCTTTTTTGGCTGAGTTTGTTTTGGGTCTGATAAACGCCATGATCTGGTTCATTATGTAGCTGTATAAATGCTTGTGCCAGCAAGAGGGAGGACATGACATGGATGTGGGAATGGGCGATGGAGAACAGGAGACTGCTGCTTTCAGCAGCAGTGCCAGTTTATGCTATTGTAGATTATAGCTTGAGAAAATGTTAATGATTTCATGTGTGCCTGTTATACCTATCTACACTTTTTTTCCTTTGCAAGAGCTCTTCCTTTCATTTCTTTAGCACATTTATTTAAAAAAAATGCTACTAGGATTTGGGTATTTAGCTCTGATTCAACTTCTACTGGGGAATGGGACAAACAGATTAAGAAAAAAAAAGAAAAGAAAAAAAGAAAAAAGAGGTTGTCCTGTGATTCTTCTAAACAATTTGGGGATTGAGGAGAAAATGAGGAGAGGCATGTAAAAACATGACCAAATTGCAGTAAGTGTGAAGTGTTAAAACCAGGAAACTCTGAGTCGCTTAGTATGTACTTCAATGCCTTTGTGTTCAGAATCTAATGAAAGTATGCTTGGCTGCACAACTCGTGATCTTTTAAGGACACGTCAAAGTTATTTGATTTGTAGGGTCCCCCTTTGGTATCTATGTGATGGCATAGAATCACATAATGGTTTGGGTTGGAAGCAATCTTAAAGACCATCTTGTTCCAACCCCATGCCATGGGCAGGCACGGACACATTCCGCTAGACCATGTTGTCCAAAGCCCCATCCAACCTGGTCTTGAGCACTTCCAGGGATGGGGCATCCACAGCTTCTCTGGGCAACCTCTTCCAGTGCCTCACCACCCTCATTATGAAGAATTTCTTCCTAACATCTAATCTAAGCCTACCCTATTTTAGTTTAAAGCCGTTACCCCTTGTCCTATCCCTATCAGTGATAGAGTCCCTCTCCAGCTTTCCTGTAGGCCCCCTTTAGGTACTGGAAGGCTGCTAAAAGATCTCCCCAGAGTCTTCTCTTCTCCAGATTGAACTACCCCAACTCTCTCAGCCTCCAATAGACATAGTGAATAAAGCCAAGCATCCTGTTTTCAATGAAAACTGCAATTCTGCATAGTTAGAGAATTCCTAGTTAGTGGCTTGTTTAGGAAGCAGGCAGAGAAACAGTGCTCCCTACGTTGAGAAAAGTGCATACAGTGAAGGTAAATTCCACTTCTATTCCCAGTGAGGAAGGTGATAGTTCTAATAAGCAAATACTGTAGACAAGACTGGAAGGAATTTCGAAGGGTTGTCTAGACTTGTCCTACTACAAGTCAGTCTCTGGGTAGAAAGGGTTCACTGATTTATTGATTATTGTTAATGCTATCTTCTGTCTTGCTATGTGAAATAGTCTGACAGTTGTGGCACTTGGAGGGGAAAAACAATTTTTTTTTTAAAGCTGCTGGTACTTAAGTAGCCTGAACTTTAGCGTAAGGGGTGCTTGGCCAACACTGTAGACTAGAGTTAAGCAATTCTTCTTACGGGCTACGGAAGAAGCTGAGAAAGGTAGCTGCTTAAACATCTAATCCTGTATTGGTTTTAGGCCGTAGTGTGAGGGTCTCCTAGATTTTCTGAGGAACAGTTAGGAATATGGAAGCTATGGTGGAGGAGGCTTGGAGGGGTTGGCTTTTTTCTTTTTAACTGAACTACTGTTTTGGAATTCACAAAATGGGGTAGTGTAAGATGGCCATCATGGAAGATTTTGAACAGGTATTTAACTTCTTTCAGGATAGAGATGTACAGGGTAGCAGACTGAATCACTGATTTTAAGATGCTTTTTTTTTTTTCAGGCTTTGTGCAAGAGCAGAGCTTGTAGTCAAATAGTCAACAAGATGGCTCACATTCTGGTTTCTTTATGTTAATGCTTTGTTGTTTCAGTTGTCTTGTATTCATCTTAGTTTTCAGTTTTTCTGAAATGAGATCATGTCACAGATCTGACACCTTCCTTCTATACTTTACGCTGCCACAGTATAAATGAACATACATGTGGGCTGCTGGTATGGCTGGAACTTGGGCTATTTGGGAGTGTTAGATGTGTTAAATTTTAGACAACTTCCCTGGCAAATTTAGATACAAATCTGTACAACAAGTAGGCAAATAGCTATTGCACAGATTATGTCTGCATATGTGTATATGGGTGAGCATTTTATTCTATATAAAAAGATCTGTCTGTACACATATGAACCTGAGCTCCTGGAACCATTTTACGCTTGGCCATAATTAAAGGTGGGTGTCTCTGTGACTCATCACTGCTATATGAGCAGAGACAAACACAGCAGGTACTTGATGCAAATAATAAACGCTAAAACCAGTTTTATGAATCTCTTAGAGTGTATTGCTCTGTGACATCCAGCTGGAGTCTTATGATGTGACCTGGTTACCGTATTAAAATTTACGCAGGCAGACTTTGCTCTGGTGTATTAACCAGCTGAGGCATTGATCTTCAGGAGTCTTATGTTCACTGAAGCTTTTAAGTGTCAAATTAATGTTTGCTGACAGACTGTGTTTCAGGGCTTACTCTTGTCACAATATACTCTTCAGTTCTGTGGATCTCAATTGCTAAAATTTCATGGGAGCAAATTCTAGAGCAAAGAAATAGCAAATACATAATGCTGTTGTAACAGGAAATTTTTATTAAGTGAAAGATCTGTGTCTTATGTCTTATATCTTTCTGTGTCTTTTCTTACATGTTCTTGTCCTTTCTTTTAAATTCCAGATGTGATCACAACACCTTTGTACAAAATGACTGATAGTACTGTTCACTGAAAGACTGGATGCTTATGCACCCCCTAGTCTTGCATTTGCATCTGTTAAAGTCTGCTATGCCCTCTCCTGGAAGAGTGTGGTAGAGAATATCTTAAGTAGTGAGCATATGAATTCAATATACTGCCATGTTTGGCCAAGAAAAACAGTATCTGAATGTAGCTGGAAATTACTATCGTATTAAGTCTGTGTTCAGGTAAATGATGGTCTACAGTTGCTGAGGCTCTGGTTCAGAGACTTGACACTTTCCATTTCAAGCCTTCCTTTCCACTGACATTAGAGGAAGGGAGAAGAGTCATTTTCTTGTCTCCATTTGGTGAGAGGGGTATCTAATGGTACACTGAGAGAAGTACTTCCTTGTTAGGACATTAATCATGATGCTTGTATTACTACTTCATTTATATCTGTACTTAGTGCTCTATGGTTTTTCACTTGTTTAGTTGTGATTCACCAGTGACACAGGGGCAGGTGTGTCCTGTGCAGGTGGTAATTAGTGCTGTATGTTACAAGCCTTTAGTTACTGTCTGTCAAGTTGTACTGATTTCAAGATTGTTTGGCTTGAAAGTTTGGGCAATTTGGATAACAGCATTTGAACAAGGTGGCTGTTCTCTCTTTTGTCTTAAAAAAAACAGAATTTGTAGCTAAGGGTTGAATCAACTAAAATTGAGTGCCAAATTTTGTTCTTTTGGACGGTTGCCCTCCTGAAACAGAGCTTTTGGCCATGATTAAATGATGGAGTTTGGCTTTCTGTGCCTGCACTGTTCTGCAGGATTCCCAACTGATCATATCTCATGGTCTATTTACTTGACTAAATGAGTAGCTGATTGCACTTAGATTTTGTTTCTGTCTGTCCCCGATGGCTTTAACACGTATTGGAGAAAGAATTGTCATGTGTTGTTAAAGGATTTTGGAAAGGTGTGTGTTGCTAAGCTAACTTTCCTGAACTCACAACAGCAATTATACAAGAGTGTGGTTTGAGATTAGTAGATCTGGGAAGAGCTAAGATATAAGAAAGTGTTTTTTCCTTCCTCTTATTCTTTTTTAAACACTGTTGAAGTTATTTAATGATCCAGTCAGATCATTCTGGGCTAATGTTTTTCTTTTAAAATCACTTTGCCAAAATTACTTCATATAATGTCATGTTGGAAACATTCTGTGAAGCAGCAGAATCCTTTGAAGACTGTTAAGTTAATTATGTGGGTTTGTGCATTAGTATTAAATAGGAAACATTTCCATTCACAGTCTAGTCTGTGTATTCTCCTCTGATCATCATACCTTCCATAGAAACTAAATGGTACTCTCATCATAACTTGGCACCTAACTACCAAAACCTATTGTCATGGAAGCCTAATTAAGAAATAGGGAAAAAATCCATGTTTGTAAAAGTCACTAGCAAACAGATGAATGGTAAGATTAGGGGCAGATATCTTTATATAATTTCCAGTAGTGGGGAATTCCCCACACTAGTGGGGAATTCGAGCCAGTTACCTATTGAATGAAAATAGTTGTAAGTGAATTTTTGCACAATCAAAAGCTAAATCAAGTGGGTCTTCCAGTTTTTGTTGTTGTTTCTTGTATGTTCCAGGGTGTCAAGCCAGCAAGCTTTGATAAAGTAGCAATTCCTGAAGTGAAGGAGATTATCGAGGGATGCATTCGGCAAAACAAAGGTGAAAGGTAAGCTTGCTTTCTAATATGGATAGAGGTATTATTGCAGACTCTATAACTCTAGTAATACCAGATACAGTTAGTTGCTGGGGTCTGATGAAGGTTAGGAAGTTAGTATTATTTCTGCAGGATCTATTCTCTGGTAGGTTCTTATTTAACACTTGTTTTACAGCATTAGTGTCAGGAAAAGTGCAAATGTTATAGTAACCATCCATGTCAGTTTACTCAGAAATTCTGCTGTTTTTATTAAAGCTTTGACCTCATCAATAAAGTAGTGTATGACAATCTTTCCAGGTTACCAGGTAACGGGATTATTTGGTTGGTTCCTCGTTCTATAGTCCTGTTTTCTTCGCTGTCCCTTTGATTCTGTTGGCATTTATGGCTGATTATTTAGAAGGTTCTTTATTTTATAAGTTCTTGCTGCTCATTTTCATTCAAATTTTCTGCAAGATGACTTCTATTTGAAGTGATTAGCTTATACCATTACAGAAAATCTTTAGCTGCTCTAACGGCTTAATTCTGGGTTTTGCTTCACTTTCTGCATTTACATGATAGTTGTAACACGATAGTTGTTGCTTTCTGAATGTTGGGTTTAAGAATACTTCAGCCTTCTGTCCTTCTCTAGCCTCCCGCTATTCTGTTCAGAGCCTGTTTTGTCAGTTTATGGATGTTGATTCGTTCCCTTCTATTAATTCTTGAAGTTCTACATCTAATGGTCTTGCTGCGTATTTTTAATTTCTGTTCTTAGCTGTTTAAAGCAATTATGTATTTTTTCCCATTCTGAGTTAATTTTGTGACTGCATGTCACTTATTCCTTGCCATTTAGCTTAAGCAGGTAGCTTTCAGACTACTGCTGTTACACTGTGCGTATAAGAACATAAATGATCTTTTTGTACCTTCTGGACAAAGGTAATTGTGCCAAACAATACAAGTTGGAGTGGTTCAAAATAGAACAAAATACAGAAGGAATCGTGGTGCTTAGCTAGTGCAGAATTAACTATATGAGGCTTTTGACAATATCTTGAAATAGACTGAAACACATTTCATGATTACTGAACTGATTTGGGGACTATGGGTTGTGTTGGATCTTAATCCTCAGTAAAACCAAACTGTTTCTTCAAGGTTTATTATTTTAGTTAATATATAACCTATTCAGTTCAGTTAGCCCAAAATCTGTGGGCACTTCTGCTGACCAATGTGCAACTTTTTTTCTACATCTGTGAAGTTGTATTTTATTTCTGCATCATGCTTTTATATAGAAATCTGGATGATAAGCTGTTGAATGATTAATAGGAGGAAGCATGAAATATAGACAATAAATTTGGGGGATCATCAGGCAAGTATATTCCTTAATATTTTACAAAAACCTTGTAACTTTGTGTGCTTTCCACATTTTTTCCCAATATGCTAGATATGCTATTAAGGACCTTTTGAATCATGCTTTTTTCCAAGAAGAGACTGGAGTACGGGTAGAACTAGCAGAGGAAGATGATGGAGAAAAAATTGCCATTAAACTCTGGCTGCGAATTGAAGACATCAAAAAACTTAAGGGCAAATATAAAGATAATGAGGCAATAGAGTTTTCCTTTGACTTGGAGAGAGATGTCCCAGAGGATGTAGCACAGGAAATGGTAAGTGGTGGTGGTCTTACAAAACATCGAAGGTATTGATGTTCTCTGACAGTGAAATGTCACCTGTCAGCCTCTGCATTTACTGTTAATGTCTAGAAATAAAACTGCTTCAGAAGTTTGTGAATGAGAAGTTAGTGCAAGAGAGTGATAGCTTATATTGTAGCAGTACAACAGTGGCTGTCTATGACAGTCTGAATTCTGTGAATATATCCTCCTTCAGGTGGAATCTGGCTATGTCTGTGAAGGGGATCACAAGACAATGGCGAAAGCTATCAAGGACAGGGTATCTTTGATTAAGCGAAAGCGAGAGCAGCGTCAGTTGGTGCGAGAAGAACAGGAGAAGAAGCTTCAGGAAGAAGTTAGTCAGAAGCAGCAGCTGGAGCAACAGCAACCCTCAAGTGCTTCCCATGCAGGGTCAAAGCATCCCATATCTGTCAGTGGTACTACTCCTGTCCCCACTACTTCAGCATCGGTTTCTACACAAGTGGAGCCTGAAGAACCAGAGGCTGATCAACACCAACAACTGCAGTTCCAGCAACCCAGTATATCTATTCTTTGTAAGTGTGTCAGTTGGTTTATTTAGGAACTCTTGCACTTACAGTATTTCCCCTGCTTAGAAAGTCTTGAACTTCTGGTGGATAAAGCAGTAAACATCTTAAGATGTTGCTGTCTGCTGAAGAACTTTAGGCCACTCGTATGCACAGTAGAAGAAGATACATTCCTGTGCCTTAGCTGAGCCAAGTCAGTAGCACAATTCACAGTCCAGTCTTAACACAAAATAATTTTCCTTTGTTATAAGTTAATAAACTAAACAAACTGAGGCACCTGAAGCATGAACGCATGTCCTAGTTCTTGCTGCCCTCCTGTAGGGACAGTATATTCTAGCCATGCAGAAGGTTGCATACTTCTGCACCAGTGCAGTTAGAACAGTTAGAAGCACCTATCTGAATTGTTAGCTTTTGTTTAAGGTGAAAATGAGATTAATGCAAGCAGTTCAGATCATAATTTAGTTTCTGAAAAAGTTTCATTTCCTGTTCTACATACTAAACATGAATAGATAAGTTAACACAGCCTACTTTTCCTCTTCTGCCATCCCAACATTTGAAACGCTATCTGAATAACGTTGTTAAATGATAAATTCTATATCAGAGTGGTGAAATTAGCAAGCAAATCACTATCTGCTCTAAGGTAGTAGAGATTTTAAGTTCTCTATTATACCTACTTCAGGTGCATCTACCAGCCAGCACAACCGACCTGTTTTATACTTCTGTGTAAAAATAAATAAAAGTAATAAAACTGAAAGATCATTCATAATAATGTGGAATTTAAGTTATTTCCAGTTCTGCATTTAATAGGGAGCATAATTTACTTTTAAGTATCTTTCCAAAGAACTCCTGAAATTACTGATTTTCAGAGGTTAGGGGAAAGCATACTGGTAAGGAGTTACTATATTGAGGAAGAAAAAACTCATGGTTTTTGTACCAGTGTAAATATTAGCAGAGGTAAAATGCTTGTAAAGTCTATGTGATATGAAACAAACACAATCTAATATTTGATTATAGTACTTTAAAGTTCTGAAATCAGACTGCAGTTCTTGAGATGCAGATTTTTATCTTTAATTTCTGCAGCTGACGGGACAGTTGACAGTGGCCAAGGGTCATCTGTTTATACTGAATCGTGTGTGAGCAGTCAACAGACTGTGTCTTATGGTTCCCAACATGACCAGCCAATCTCAACAGCTGCAGTCCAGGGATATGCAGCTTCAGCTGGCCAAGTGCAGTCACAACAGCATGGAGGATATCAGCCACCTGCAGTGGTAAGCCAGAACTTACAGTATTGCAAATGCAAGGAATTACTTGGTTATGGTTTTTTTTTTTTTTTTTTTGGAGGTGAGAGGAAAGTCTGCCAGGCAATCTTCCATGTATGTTTTGTTTTGCATGTGATACAAATTCTGTATGGCAGCAGTTTATGGCCCATTTTTGTAAGGTGACTGAGTCTAGTTAAGTAAAGTATAAGGAAATATTTAAAGTAAAGCTTTTATTTAATCTTGAGTGCACTTAAGCAGAGCAACGGGTTGGGATTTTTAATGAATGTAAATAACATTCTCAGTACAAGACTATCTCATGAAAATAAGCAGTTAATCTCACTTGGGAAGGTGTTTTGTGTGTATATGAAGTTACCAGGGATTAAGCTGTTGCTTTGATTTGAAGAAGGGATTAGAATAGTTTAAGCTGCTGTTTAAATATGAAATTGCTATGTATGTTCTGTGAGGCTTTGATTACAGATTCTGAAGGTAAGATCTTTTTAACTGTTATAGAATGCTGCATGTGAGAACTCCAGACTGAAAAGACCCCACACCTTTGTTCCCAGTTTTATTTCTAGTTTGTGTTGATTTGCTCATCAGTTGCCATGCGTATTCCTTTTCCCTGGAAAGTCTGCACTGGGCACAAATACTTTTCCTACTATGTTCATTTGTGTTGCCCTTTTATTTTGGTATGTTTTTCCCTTGGTATATTTTAGCTCAGAGTACGAGACCATGCAGAAGTCTATTCCAGCTCTGGAGTATAACTTCTGCTACTGTTATATTGTCTTCAGTGGTTCCCTTGTCATTTCTTTTTTCAATTCTTAAACAAGAATTTAAACCTGAGGCAGAGACATTATGTTATAATGTGGTAATACCATACAGGGAGATGATGTGACACTTATGACTTGAGGGTCCTCACTGTTTTTGGTACCTGTGCTTATGGACTTGATTACAGAATCATTGGTGTTCCTAGCTTTTTGGAAAATGTGCTGGTTTCAGTCACAGCCTGAAGCTGTGTGGTACTGCTAGTCCTTGAGCAAATGAGTTTTCAAGCCCACTAAGTAAGCTCTTGCTCTGGATAAGCCATATTTTGGTGTATGAGCATATCTTGAATAAGAAGCCATTTCACTGCCTTGGGATGGCTAGCTTCCAGGTCGAAAGACTCTAATCTTTTGAGAGAGGATGGGAGAACAAGCACATAACAGATGTATAGTCAAGCTGCTTAGTTCACTCCTAAAATGTGCTCATGCTCTATGGTGACGACAGCGGTACCAGAAGGTTGACAGAATGGAGTAGAACACTACAAGAACTACTAACAGTTTGTTGGGAAGACAGGATGGCAAGTCAAAATGATATTGACAACTGGAGAAATGACCTCAAAAAGAAATAGAATGCAGTTCATTCAGGACGAGAGCAAGGTTTATACCTAAACAGGAATAATCAGCTACACAAGTACAGGATGAGCAACAACTGACTAGGCAGCAATTCTGCCAAAAAAAAAAAAAAAGTCAGGGATTATATTGGACCACAAGCTGGACATGGTCAAAAACATCATGCTGTTGTGAAAAAGGCAAACATCATGTTATGTGAAGTAGTTCTGCTCTTCTTGGCCATTGGTAAGTCTGTTCTGGACACCCTGCCTGATGAAGAAGGTTGAGGGCAAATGGGAGAGAATTCAGAGGAGATTAACAGAAAAACACCAGGAATACAGAAAACATGGTTTATATGGGAAGACTGAAAAGTTGAGTCGAGTCTATGGAAGATGAGCTTGAGGAAAGAGAAAGATGTGAAAGCTGCCATAAAATAAGAAGAGGCTAATCAGATCACAAGATTGTTGTCAGATATAACAAAAATAATAAGCTTAAACTGCAGCAAGGAATTATGGTTTGGGAAAGGATTTTTTTCTAGCTAGCAAGGACAGTTGCATACTGTAGACTCCATCACTGGAGATGTTTCTGAACAGGCTAGATAAATTAGTCAGGAATGGCATTTATAACTAGTCCTGACTTAAAACGGATAAAGATTAAAGGTAAAATATTTAACCCTTTGAGGTCCCTTATGCCTCTCTTCCAAAGTCTTGAGTGGTCTAGCAGAATTTCTCATATCAGAAATACTTAAAATCAGATCTCCACTAGATATCTTGACTTTTTTTTTCTTGGAGTTCTGTGTTTGATTTCAGTTATCTTAAGAAATTACATCCATAGGAGGAGCGCATGTATCATTGAGAAGGAAATCTTGCAGTTGAAGACTGCCTCTGTAAAACGTAATCTTTCCACTCACTCTAAAAAACTAAGCAGGCAAAAGGCTAATTCTGATTCTTCCAGTTTGTTTGGATTTTGACCTATGGCCTTCTGGATTGTGGCAAGATTACAAAATCTTGGTGCTTTTATTGGCTCATTGTCTGGAAAGCGCTTGTCTAAAACTAATTTTACTAATTTTTCCACATATTAAAACAACTTTTCCCACAACTCTTGTTGTAGAATGTGTGATGTTAAATTTTTTATGGTAACATTTTAGTTAATGAAGAGCCAGCTGTAAACAGTTAGTTCACTTGATTCAGGGAGGTGCCCCAGAGAGACTGGTGAGGTGATAAGTGTAAGCGCACATCCATGACTAAATAAGAATGAATGAAAGCTTATCAGTAACTTAGGGTTTTTTATTTGTCAAACTACCAAATGTAGTGAATACACGCACTATCTGACACATTGGGGGCCCCAGAGAAAATATTCTCTCCTGTCTGTTCTGCCATCCACATGCTTGTTGTAAGGGTACTAGGTATTGTTCAGTAACCTAAGGCAAACTTGAATCCTCAGAGTTGCGCATATCCTGTTCCTGGTGTATGTTGGCATTCATTCAACATTCTCATATCTTCTTGCACACATAGTAGTCAGTATTGGGCCTATCATTGTGTGTCCGCATTTCTTTTCTATCTCATTATAGTTTTTGCTAGTTTTGTTTTTATTTTTTTGAAGTGTTCAATTCTTAACTTTTGTTTTCCTCCTTTAGCCTCAACGTGGTCGTAGCATGTCAGTTTGTGTCCCCCACCTTCCTGCTCTTCCCTCTATGTCCTGCATCCCTCTCAGTGCTCCTTGCACCCCACCACCAGCGCTGTCTGCACCTCTTTCTCCTTTCTACCTTCGGACTGTCCCTGAAGAAACCTTTGCAGAAAAGCTTTCTAAAGCCCTGGAAAGTGTCCTGCCCATGCACTCTGCCTCTCCACGCAAGCATCGACGCTCCAGCCTGCCCTCCCTCTCTGTCAGTCCTGTATGTGTTACCATTTGCCTCCTGGCACAGTAAGATAAGTTATCATTAAATACATCCTGGGCTTCAGGCATTTTTAAAATGAGAAGATGAAAAGTTAATTCTTCATTCCTTATTACTGTACTGCTAGATTTTTTGGTTTTGGGAAGCAGTACACTTAAATGTTCAAACACTGATAATGGTTTATTTTGTATTTTAGGATAGTATAAATGCAAATTATTCAGTTATACCACAGAAAATAAAGGGAAGACTAGTTCTTATCCTCTGAAGTCAGGAGACTGTTTTTAATTTTCCAGCTTATAAGCAAGCACTGAATGTTAATTAAGCCCTGCACAAAACAACCAGCTTTTAAAGCTTAGTTACTCTGGCTGGTTATTATAGAAGCTTTGGCTTGCTGTGGTAGTGATAGTAGAAATTCAGAGTATGAATACTTCTGAGGACTTTTCTTTAAGTTTTAATTGGAGTTCAGCTGCTTCTTGATGGGAAGAAGCCGTACCTTCATGTGTTTCAAAAGGTCAGATGCAAGATAGCTTGCAGGATAGGAGGTAGTGTCCTTTCAGTTTGGGGGTTTAATTTACATAAAATAAGCTTTGAGAAATTTTTCTCTGTAATTGAAGTATATGGAACTAATTTACAGAATGTAGGAAGAGTTCTTCAAGAGTACAGGAGTAGGACCTTGTTAGTATTGGTCAATATGGAAATTTGCTGCTGCTTTTCTGGAAGAAGGGAGAGGGAAGAAAGAGAACAATGCGGAAACAGCAATTTGAAAAAGTTGTAAGTAGCAGCTGTCTTAATGACAGTACATTTGTGGCTGACTCTTAAATTTTTTTTTCCCTTTAGGGATGATAATACCTTCTCTTAGTATACCATAGGCAGAGATGAAAAATGCAGCATTACTAATTTGTTTTGTATTCTTACGCAGAACTCTCTTCAGTGAAATTTTCCCTATATATCTTAACTAAGATGAGCCTAATCTGTAATAGTACATCATATGGAGTTGAATTGCTTGAGGACTTTGCTGTTAATAAACCTGTGAATGTTATATTGTCCAGGAAAAGGCTGGTTTGTTTGCAATTGCTAATTTCCTGTGTGAAGAGGTATGATGTAAACAGATCAAAGTGATCAAAAGGGATGATCGAATTTGGTAGAATCCAAAGGCTATGCAGCTTTATAATGGATTTTTTTTTTCATTTTTTCAGCTGTAGGCTGGAATGGTTCAATCTTATAAAAGGTCTGTCTTTAGCTCTCTGGATATCATACAGAGAACACTCCTGACAGGACACTAGCACTGTGTTTTTTACATTAGATAATATTAAGATTTCATGTCATCTTTATCTTCTAAATGTAAACTAGAGGCTCTGTGTTGTTGCTGCTATCAAGTTCTGAATTTAATGTGCCCATATGGCAGTAACTTCAGAAGTTAGACTGGATTTCAGGCAATGATCACAATGGATAGTCCATGACAATAAATCTCCTTCTGTTGTCAGGAGCAAAACTAGTTTCTTTTAGTGAATAATTGGAGTTGGACTGGAAAAGCAGCTTTAACACAAGCAAATGTTTCCATTTGTAGCTGTGCCTGCCATGGATGTATTTAATGGATATTTACAACTCATCTAAATTTCCTAAGTATTGTATGTTTTTGACCATGAATTTAGTAGTCATTCTATAAAGTTACTTTACAGAACTGCCTAGCGAACTGTGCATGTTAATGTGCTTTCACTTTTAATGTATGAATTACTTGTCTTGTTCATGTCAATACAGCCTCAGCATCCGCGTGGGGGAACACCAACGTTCCCAGATTCACAGATATTTTTCCCAACCGTTCATGAACGGCCGGTGTCTTTCTCACCACCACCTGTCTGCCCGCCGAAGGTGGCAGTTGCTCAGCGGCGCAAGAGCACTTCATTTTTGGAAGCCCAAACTTGCCACTTCCAGCCATTGCTGAAGACTGGCCAGAGTTTAGTTCCACCTGGTGGTAGTCCCACCAATTGGACACCAGAGGCATTGGTTATGCTGGGCACATCAGCTCATAGAGTCGCTGGAGAGCCTCTGCATGTGCAAGTTAATCCTGTGTTTGAGCCAGCTCCTGTACACAGTGACTATAGATCTGGACCAACACCTCCAGAGGATGCTCACTACAGAATGCATCCAGAAGCTGTATATTTGGTGGGCATGCACTATCCATCACAGGTATCGGAGCAGTATGATCAAGTAGCTTATAACTCTTATGTGACTGAACAACATTTGAAGCAGGTCTCTGAGTCAAAGCATGTGCAAGGTGGTCCTCCACAAAGCTCTGTGTTTGACTATCAATCGGGGCAAGCATTCCTGGCAAGACAAGTTCAGAACCTGAGGCTGGATTCTGGGATGAGTCCCCTTTCTCCATTATCCAGTGTTTCAGCTCCTCTGAGTGCAGATCCTGCTCAGATGACGTTCCATCAGGTATTTGTTCCACACTCTGCCCCAGCTGTGCTCTCGCACAGCGGTGATGGCAGAACGAGCTGTGTCTTTGAGTTCCATGTGCACACACCGAGTTCTGCTCCAGCAGAAGGGGCGGTTTTACCCCCACGGGTCTACAGAAGTCGCCGGGGCTCTATGGAGACCAGTCAAGAGGAGTCCACTCAAGGCATAGGGTTGCATGGTCGGCTTCAGCCTGTGACAGAGGAGCAGTATAACTGTCTTGGTCCTGAGTTAGCAGGTCCCGGAGGGGGCTCTGCCAGGCGGACCTGGCCAGAAGGAAGCCCAGAATACTCCAGTGATTCCTCACAGCTGACTTCCTCTGACACTGGCGATTTCCAGTCTCCTCCCCCTACAGGGGGATCATCTTCTGCTTTTGGTTCAGACTTCTCATTGCCCATTGTTCAGCTGCCTCAGAAGGTATCACAAGAGTCGCAGCTCTTCATCTGCTTCCCACAGGGAGCCTCAACTCAGCAGGCCTTGTCCACTTCGCTTTCATCAGGACCACCTGCACTCTATCCTCAGGTTACAGGAGCAAATCCTTCCAGAATTTCTTTGCTTTTTATAAATCATACTTTGCACTTAAAGGGGAGCCTTGCTCTTACAGTTGCTCCATGTGGTTTTAAATTCTAGCATTCATGGGGGGTGTCTTTAAAATAAGTCATTAGTCTACTAGGATCTCTCTAACTTAACAGGTTGCAATTAAATAACAAGGCATCAGCAATCCCTCAGTCTGTGTTCAGCTTTGGTGAAGTATTGGTAGGGTTTTTTTGTTAATGAGTGGTCAGTGTTCTTTGTTCTAGTTACTGTTTTGGAAAGAGATAGCTGAAGTACCAAACTGACTTTTAAACAATGGGTTTTAATGAAATGCATCTTCCATGCAGTTTGAATCAGTACTGATAGTAAAATATGCATTGTATTTTTGTTCTTGCTCCTCAGCTCTTTGATGAGAATGTGTTATTTGAAGTTGAGCATTTGTATGAATAATGTTTCAGTGGACAACAGCATTCAAAAGGTTAATTTGGTGACTGTTGAAAACCACAAGTGGTTTTTCTGGGCTTGGAGGAAGGAAGTGGGGAGAGAGAGGAATGGAGGGCAGTGTATACATACGTATGTGGATTTGGAAGTGCACTTGCAGGATCATTAAAGAAATGAAACAAGCAGAGTAGTAAACTAGTGGCACAAATGACTGTTGTTAATATAGGTTTTACTTCCTTGTAAACCTAGAATATGGTGTGCTTTTAAAAAACAAAATATGAGGCCTGAAGCTTAGCTGGAGGTATGTGTTTTATCTATATGTAGTAAATGCACTTGCAGTAGTCGGCATGATATCCTTCAGTAATGTGTTTGTACACCATGAATGTGAGGTGTATGTGGATGTACATTGTGTCTGTGGTTGTATTCTGGAACTTTTCACAAGATTATTCTTTTCTAGTGAAAAGAGAGGATTTATTTTAAGTAAACTTCTGTCTTATTCCTTCTGTTCTTGGAATTGAGGTCTCTGACACTTTAGTTATTGCAGTATTAGCAACTTTGGGATTCCTCTAGAGGAAAGAGGAGAACATTTTTGCTTTATTGTGGTAAGATCAAGAACTAAGTACTTACGGCTTTCTGTATGGGATATAAAGGTGTTTTGTTTTTTAAAGCTGAAATGGTTTAATCACTAGTCCTAATAAATAGTAATTTCTATGCTGTAGGAAAACTTGTGGAGTGAAGCTGCTGTGCAAGAAGTTTGAAAACTATTGGGAGATTGTTTCTCCATAAACAACTTTTGCTAAACTTTAGAAGGTGATTTGTGATGGGTGAAAAATACATCTGGAAAACATGATAAGGGATGAAGATTATTTTACAGAATATAAGTTCCAGGAGCTCTTATCTAATTCATTAAAAGATCAGAATGTAAAGACACAAACCGAGTCAATATGAACAGATGTTATTGCAGTGGGATACAGAACACATTTATATCCTAACCAGTAAGGGTCTTGAAAAGCTTCTAAAACAGCAAAGGAAAAAAATGGCTATTTTCAATGGGAATCATCTTCCCCCAAGTTTTCATAATTAAAAGAATGTAATTTTAATAAACTTTTTTTTCCTAATAAGCTTCTGGAAGCTGAATATTCAGAGAATTAATAAATTTTAGTAGATATTTCTGATATGATAGCTATGCACCAGATGTTTCTTACAAAGGCAATTCACCAAAGTGGTGCATGCTCAGGGAGCTTACCTGGAGGTCTTTGTCTAACTGTCTCCAGGATCTGATCAAAAACGTCAGTCACAAAAGTAGTGGTAAAAATCTATTCCATTTTCCTCTGCATCTTTCATGTTCATTTGTATGCCACTCATCCATTTTTTTCTGTTGCTCATTCATTCAAAATTCTGTCTTAGCTAGAATGTGGACCCCCAGGTTCTTCTATATCTAATGCTTGGCTGGTAGCAAGTCTGGAAATGACTTTTAACTTGAATTTTGACATGCCTCTCAAAAGGAACAAATGATATGTACATGTATTGAGTACTTTGTTATTGGTCTAGAATTCTGTATGTCTTTTGATTTTTTTTAAACGGTTTTATTTTCTTCTAGCCTCCTTTTATCCCCCCCCACCTAACTGTGTTCAGAACACATGTAAAGGTAAATTTTAATGCCTCTATTTCCAGTTATACATACATACCAAGGCATCCAGATCTTAATACATCATCAGTGGAGGAAGAAGCTGGTAGGCTGATCTGTCTCATGTTGAGGGGCATTTGGGTTGCAAAGACTTTCTGTGTTTGTTTTACTGGAAGACTTAAAATGAAGTTGGTACTTTTCCAGATTGCATTACTTTGTTCTGGTTTTCATAGTGGAGTTTGGCCAAACGGACTGCTTGTCCAAAAAGAACAGCTAGAAACCTATTACAAGCAGATCATTCCAGGCAGAAATGACTTTAACTGCTTGCTGCAGAAGCCATATGTTTTTTCAAGCTGATTCCTTTTTTCCTCTCCAGACACAAGTGCAAGGCCAGTCAGCTTCAAGTAGTGCATCGGTACCATCTCAGCCTACCCAACACACTCAGCAGGTATGATCAGTTTCTAAACCTGGGACTAAAATACTTTCAGTGTAGGAATTTGACTCCTTAAAGAGCAACTGCATCTCCCTGTCCACTCTTCAACCCATA
The DNA here is from genome assembly GCA_013399475.1 of Chauna torquata. Taxonomy (NCBI): domain Eukaryota; kingdom Metazoa; phylum Chordata; class Aves; order Anseriformes; family Anhimidae; genus Chauna; species Chauna torquata. The sequence goes on along the minus strand of VXAL01019613.1, from coordinate 160,125 downwards.
GTTTTGGACAAAAGAAGAGGAATCCTCTGGTTCTCAGCCAGTCTAACATGCTATAAGGCTAGTCTCATTGACTTTTTGAAATGTATTTTTAGAATCATGTTAATGCTTCTTCTCGTGTGTCTGTCTTCACCAACTCCTGCCTGAGCTTGCAGTAGAGGTGCCATTCAAGGAAAGGCATGTCAGAATTTGTGAGTTAGACAGTCTAGACAGGCAGACCTCATTCTGATGAGTTGTTCCAACTTGAAATAGCATCTTCTGCAGCATCCTCTTCTCTTAATTGCCTTTTTTCCCTTCATAGAATCTGCATCCTTGTTTTCACTGTTGAAACAAAAATCCTGTTGCAAGATTTGGTGCTGATAATGGAATTCTATTAGTAATAATAAGAAATAATTGCTAAAGTTAAACTCAATATGTTCAGAAGAACTGCTAATGTCACTTAGGAGGGAATAAAAGTTAGAATTTAAATAGGTACAGTTTTAAAACTTCCTTTATGGGGTGTTCAAAATAGCTTCTGCCTCTCTTGTCTACTACAGAATGCACAGCAGCCAACCTCTTCTCAACAACCTGGACAATACCAGCTGCAGCAGCCATCAGTCTCTACTGGTGCCACTCCTGCACAACCTGTCTCTCAAACTCAAACTTCACAGGTTATGCCAATGCCTCAGGCAGCAGCTGGGACACAGGTAAGCAGTATTTTTCTTTCTAGCGGAAGATCTTTCTTCATAGCTGGCAAATTAAATATGCTGCTGCTTTCACTTTTGTTGTTTTCTCTAATGGTTCCAAAACATTCATCCGGTTAATAGTATTCTTGATATACTACAACTGTCAATTTTGCTGGAAAATATGTATTGGAAACTCTTTCACACATGGCAGTCGTGAATAATTTATTTGAGGGAGGGATAGCGCTTCCATGCTCAAAGATCTTTAAACTGTCAAAAATATCACAAGACATATTGATGAATGGAGTACTATGAATGCGTTTTCAGGAACTTGTCGTTTTTCTGCTTCCCATAGAACGTACATCTTCTGCACCATTGTGTGTGTAAAACACATGTTCACATATTTAGGTAGTGAATCATAAGGACTGCCTTCTCCACTCTTGTCATCTCTCTTACTCAGCTCTTCTCCTTTACTCCTTGATCAAGAAGCTTCTGTTACTGAGTATTACTTCATTTTGGCTCATATCTCTATCTTGAACATGTGAGCCTTGATTTTGTTTTTAAAATTATTGTTTTGTTGCTTGTTCATCTAAACTGTCTTTCCAGTTGCATCATTTGCTGGCTTTAATTGACATATCCCCTGCCATTCTCTGAATGCTGGCACAGTGGCTTTTCATTCTCCATTGCTTTAGTCCCCATACCCAAAGCTTGACAGATTTGTTGAAAGATTTGCACTTCTTTCCTGTAAGAGGGCAGGCTTGGCTCTGGGGACAGCGTTGAGGGGAATTGGATTCTGTTTATGCACAAGACAGTGCTTCAGGGTATTCTAATGCTGCTCTTTCACCCTCTGTGGGTGTCTGTTTCAAGAGCTTGTGGAGTTCTTCAGGGGAAGTGTTGCAAAGTGAGGACCTTTTGGAACTCCAGCCAACTTCCCAGCCACTCTGCCAACTGTGCTCCCCACCCACTTTAACAGAGTGCTGTAACTTGAATAATTCTTTCTTTGACTAATGCATAAAAATTCTGCTTTCTACAACCCTGCTTAAAAAACAAAAAAATCTATCTCTATTTTCTTTACCTCCCCAGCTTCCTGTTTCCCAACCAGTGTCGATCATCCAAGGCGAGCCTCAATTACCTGTTGCAGCACCTTCTCTCCCTCAACCTTCAGTTACCCCATCAGTCCCTATTGGCTCTCACTTTCTACCCATGGGACAGCCCTTGCCAACTTCCATGGTTCCCCAGTTCTCAGTCTCTCAGTTGCCCATATCAGCTCCTCATGTGTCAGTGGCTCAGCCAGGTTTCCAGTCACTGCCTGTTTCAATGGCAGGTGGCATGAGTCAGCCATTACTCACACTGGCAACATCTGCTGCGGCAACCGCTATCCCTGTAGGATCGACTGTTGTCCCTAGCCAGCTTCCCACACTGATGCAGCCTGTGGCTCAGTTGCCCAGCCAGGTTCTCCCGCAGCTCCTGCAGCCAGCTGTCCAGTCCGTGGGATTGCCAGTCAGCATTGGACAAGCTGCTGAAGCTTCACTTCCTGCTGGAGATGCTCTTTACCAGGTATTGTTGCAAACCAGCAGAGCTCTTCCCCCCCCAACTTTCACTTGTTCCTCTAAGGTACCAGCTCAGAACTGTGTGCCTTGGCCAACTCACTTCCCATGAGAGAGCCACTAAGCCAGAAAGATGAATTCTGTTATGTGGTAAAGGACCTTTTTAAGGAAGAAAAAAGTGTCCTCCGACACCCTAGTATTTTGAGGTTTTTACATTTGGCAATGGAATTTGTCTAAAATGACAGAACCATAGTGCAGGACTTTGGTCAACCACTTTGTAAAGGAGGATAGCTGTACATCCAAGAGATCTGCCAACTTGAATTTAAAAAAAAAAAAAAAAAAAAAAGACCCAAAACATTGTGATTTAAAAATGGGAGTCGTGTTTTGGAAAGAGAATCTACGGCAGCATATTCGGCAATGTCAGTATTTCATCCCAAGTCTGGGAAGGGGAAGGGACGTGGGAAGGGACATGGGGTGGGGTGGGCACTGATTTTCTAGAAATAAGTCAGGCGACATGGATCTTGAACATAAAGTAAGTACCTGATGCTAGTCATGAAATGCTAGACTGGTCGGCAAGGACTGCTTCAGCTACTTTGTGCAATCGTTGTAAAAATTCCAATATGAATAGTGACAAAAACAGTGACTTGGCATACAATTGTCCTTCCAGAACAAAGTTGTATAGAGGTAGAAATACCTGCACTGGGATTATACAGAGTGCTGTAGAACAGAAACTGTGTAGGAATGCTCCTTGGCTCCTGGGTCAGCTCATCATGAGAAGACGGGAAGAACACAAAACACAAAAGGTGTTTACTGTTAGTCTCAAGAATCAGCAGCAGTTACATAACGTGTTCTGAGCAGTTCAGCCTGAAAATTCTTCAAACTCATTTCAAGCCTCAGGTCTTAAAATACACAGTCAAATAGGCAACTTGGGACAGTTGGGAGATGAAGATTGTTTTGCCTAAGACTTGAAATTTTGAGTGGAAATTTGCTTGTCCAAGCGTGGTGACTTGCAAGCTGAGCTTTGGCTACTTGAGCAGCTGCTCTGCTGCTCTGGTGAGATGGTCTTTGGAAGCACTTAAATAAGTACAGAAGGGAAGAAGTTAGAAGATGCCCTTGAAGGTGATACTTTTTGTTTTGTTTCCTAATTAGCTCTGATATTCTCTAACTTGACTCCGTCATTTCTATTACAGGGCTTCCCGTCTCGGCTGCCACCTCAATACCCAGGGGACTCGAGTGTTGCACCTTCCTCTTCTGTGGCCTCTGTTAGCATTCCTTCTGCCGTACTGTCCCCTCCCTTACCCACAGATGTAATGGCTCAGCCAGGCTATCTTGCTCCTGTTGTGCAGCCGTATGTGGAGCAAAATGTTTTAGTTCCTATGGGCAGCCTAGGAGGACAGGTTCAAGTGGCCCAGCCTACAGTGAGTTTAGCGCAACAAGCCTCATCAGCCTCCTCGCAGCAGGCAGTTGTGGAGGTAATTATGTTGACTATAATATAACAATACATTTACAGTGTTTGAATTGCGCTACAGTGTACCTATGTGGGGAACTAATCCCTTCCATGCTTGTCTTCAGATGGAAATTAATGTTTCAAATAACCTTTTTCTTACAGCAGAATGTCATGCCAATGTGGGGACCTTGTTGCCACTGGCTGTTCTGTTGGGAAGTGAGTGTGCCTCCTACAGGCAAAAACCTGTTAACACTTCACTTCTTGCTAGTACTGTAGAATATTTTGCCGTATCAATGAAAAAATGCAACTGATAGCCTTTGAGATTCTTTCATTATGACCATTCCCTGCAGCGCTGGTGTTGCTAGGGAGAATTTGAATTGTCTTTGTGTTCTGCATTGGCTTGCCTTTTGCACATTCTGTTAGTAAGACTATGGCTGCATGGCAACTGTAGTGACATGTAGCAGTAGAAAGGATGGCTGATTTTCTGCCCCACTCCCACTCCTCCCAAGAATGATGATTTGCTTCACTGCAGTTTGCTCTTGAATCTTTTTGTAAATTAGAGCTTTCTAGATGCCAGCTGTTTGAAGTTCTAAAAAGGCAGTGCTTTTAGCTTTATAACTGATTTGGGAGGAAAAATTGAAGACTAATAGGTGACTTCAAAAGGAATTGGGGTTCTTTGGAGTTCTTGATGTAAGTTTCTATCCATAGGGTACTCAGGGAGTCTCACAGACTGCTCCTTCAGAGTCTTTGCCATCAACACAGCCTGCTCAGTCCACCCCTTTGGCTTCCTCTATGGATAGGTAAGCATGGATTTCTTTTCACCAAAATGAATTTCAATTTCATATGGTAGATCACCAAAGGAAGGAAAATCTTTAGGTACCTTTTTTCACTGGGCATGCTTTATTTCACTAGGTGTGTTTTCTGAGGTCATGAGGAAATAAGCTTCCTAGAGGAAAAATAGGCTTATGAGAGTTGAAGAAAAGTTTGCTTTACAGCAGACTGTAAAGGGAGTAAATAAGTTCACATACAGTGACCTCTAATCTTTTGTATTTGCTATAAGGGATGCTTTTCTGTCCTTTTGGCACTTAATTCACTTAAGAATTCAGACTCCAAATAGCTTGAAAACGTATTTGGAAAATGCACTTTTGTACAACTCAGCTTGCAAGAAATACATAGTTAAATTATTATTATAATTACTGTTCAAGCAGCCTTATCAGTTCACAGGATTCTTTTCCACTGCTGTGTGATTAACAGGCATCCACTGTTATCGTGAAGAGAATATCGTTTGGTAGGGTAAACGGTATTGTTGTTGCAGGTACGGCGTGCGTGGGTACTAATATAAAGTTGCTTTTATTTTTAGTGCACATTCTGATGTTGCTTCAGGAATGAGTGATGGCAATGAGAATGTTCCAGCTTCTAGTGGGAGGCACGAAGGGAGGACTACCAAGCGTCATATGCGGAGGTCTGTCCGCAGTCGCTCTCGCCATGAGAAGACTGCTAGGCCAAAACTGAGAATTCTGAATGTAAGTTTTGTTGTTGTTTGTGGTGGTGGTGTTTTTAGTGACAGGTTGGTGGTGTTGATGCCTCTCTTGAACTTCAAAAGTTGCTTTTCTTCTGAGGAATATGTGTCTTCTGTGTGTTTGTTTGGTATGTTGCTGTTACCCCACTGCCACCTCTAAGCATATAAGCTATCCACTGTATTTCTTCTGCTTCTGGAGTCAGTGTTCCAAAAGTCATAATTAAGAGCTTCTGGGAGCATTACAGACGGCAAAATTAGCTTGCTTAACCACTAGTGATTCCACAGACTATTCCTGAATATTTGCTTTAATCTTACTAGTAAAGTTAGGCCAGTGACTTGTAAGCTAGAAAGGAACAAGGGAGCATCTGGAGTTCTAGAGAAGTGTGGACAAGGTAAGCTTGGATGTTTGAGTGATTGGTAGATCCTCAGAAAAATACTGCTGTAAATTGCACTATTTGTTACTTTAGAAAAAGAGAATGTCTTCATTTTAGAGCAGTACTGTTGGTTAGTCTCTGTGAGCTTTAAAGCACAAGCCTTATTCTCATGGTTTTCATTTGAACTATTAATTTCTTTGCTTTAGGTTTCAAATAAAGGTGATCGGGTAGTGGAATGCCAGCTAGAGACACACAATCGGAAAATGGTTACTTTCAAATTTGATTTGGATGGTGACAACCCTGAGGAAATAGCTTCAATTATGGTAAGATACATTTCAGAGATGAAAAATTGAATCCAGTCTTAATCGTAGTAATATAAGCAGTCTTATTTTCTCACTTGCTTCCTTCCATGTAGCATGGCCTGCCTCCTCTTTTTCCTGTGCTCACTTTATTGGTATATAAGCACAACTACACACTCTGGGCACAAAGTGGTGTTTGAAATTGACAGTTAATATTGCATGCTCAGTTCACATGAACATTTGAGTAAATTTTTTACCCTAAAATTTCAGTTTTTATCGAGTATATCTGCTTTTGTTTCTTTGCAGTCTAATTTTTGAAAAAACTGCAGACAACTTTCTGAAAGAACCAACTTAAATTGTTTGCTCCTCTAAGCCTGAAACATTGCTAAATCTTTAAAACTTCTGCTTAAGCTTTGAGTTTTTGCTGTTGTTCTCGACAAAAACAGCAAGATTCTGCCCTTTAAGGAAGGAAAATCACTTTTTTCCTCATTTCTGAAAGTCAGTAATGACTGCTGCTTTTGACTAAACTAACCAATGCATCTCTCAGGGCAGGCAGAAACACACACAAAAAAAAAATACAAAAACCTCTTCATTCAACAGATAATGGTGAAACAAAAAACATAAAAAAGAACTTGTCCTATATAGATGTGTTTAAATGATATGTTTAAATGCAAGTACTGTGTAGTGTGGAATAGAACCTCCCACCACTTTTTTTTTTTTTTAAATTTAAACTTAGATTCCTAAGATGGTACAATCTGAATGAAACTGAGATTACTTTAGTGTTACTGAAGTGGGGTGGAGAAGTCAGTTCGAAGGGGAACACAACACACAAAGCAGTATATTTTCCCCAACTTCTTAGGCAGCTGTGCAGTATTCATCTTTTAGCGTAGAGAGGTGGCAGAATAATATGTGATGTGTGCTGCTTTCATAACTTTTCAGAAGGAACCAGATTAGAGACTTAGGAGAAGGTCTTTCCAAGAAAGAGGAAGAAGTTGGTTCTTGGCTATGTTACATGTATTGAGAGTGTAGACAAGTCAATTACATGAAGTTAAGTGTCAAGAAATGTGCAGACAATACAGATCTTACATTGCCTCATACCTAAATTGATCCTATGGAGGAATAAAGTAGTATGTTTGATAAAAGAACAGATAGTTGATGATGAGTGCAAACAAAATAAGTGAACTGTTCTTCCAAAGTGCAGTCACATCATCTAAAGTATGCAACCTAATCTAGACAACTTAATCTAGAACTTTGTGCTCATCAGTTTCTTGTTGAATATTGAGGAAACTTTTCGTTGTAAGACTTTCTGGTATTCTTTTTAGACAGGAGACTAGTAGGCATGTCCCATATAGCTCATAGATATCTGGCGTTACTCAAAGTACTGAAGGTTTTTTTATTAGTAAGTATTCTGCATTGCAAAGGCTGATATAAGCACATCACGCTTGTTTCTTGGCTTTCTGAACCAGCATCCCAGAAACCTGATGAAAAAGTAATGTCTTGTGCTTTACCTCTAAGGCACTTTCACCGCAGAGATACTGTGACTGACAGCTTTACTTCTGTTTCATAGAGTAACTGTCTCTGTGAGGATGTTACTGTGAGAAGACAGATTTTTTTCTAATGGCTCAGACTGGCAAACTAAGAATTCTTGTCTAAATTCTAAGTGTACTTATTCAAGCTTATTTACTCCAATATAAGCGGCAGTATGTATTTTTATAAAGCAATACAATGTATTGAAACTAGATAGTCTGAACATGTTTCATCTTACCAAACAGGGAACATAATACTTTCGTTCATGTACTGCGGGCAGACTTTCAGGAGCTAGTGATGTGCAACCTCTGTAGAGTAGAAGTTCAGTATGGAATGGAAATAGAGTAGCACAGAATCCATCTTGCAATATAGAAATTTCAATTTTTTATTATATCTTTCTTTAAATGTGGCAGTAAAAGAGGCTGCTAATTTTCAATTTCGCTGTGCTAAGGAAAGATTGAGGTGACAGTTTGATGAAAGTGAGATTGAATGTTGTTCCACAGCAAAGAGAAAGCCAGGGCAAATATTTCAGTGCTCAAGCTAATTTCAGAAACAATTGTTTTTCTCCAGGATGTCATCAGTTTCACCTTGTGCATAAGAACAGTGAAGGGAAGACAAACAGTAACACCAAAAGTTAAATTACGGTTGCTCAATGTTCAATACGTAGTTTTGAAAGAATTTGTAATAAATAAAAATATTGCTGCTTTGTTCTCTTTACAGGTGCAGAATGAGTTTATTTTAGCAACTGAGAGAGACTCATTTGTAGAACAGGTGCGAGAGATTATTGAGAAAGCAGATGAAATGCTGAGTGAGGATGTAAGTGTGGAGCCAGAAGGTGATCAGGGTTTGGAGAGTATGCGGACAAAAGATGATGGCTTCTTTCCAGGATCGCAGGTATGTAAAAGATGGTTTGCCTTAGCTATTCGTATTTTCAATTTTGGGTGGTATGTTTTTGTAAGTAGAGCTAGCTAGAACCTGAAACTTTCTTTCATGGGAAATATAAAAGTTTAAAAATGAAATGAAAAGACAACCAGAGCTTCAGATCAGGATGAAAGCCTAAAATTCATTTAGAAAGCTAAATAACTTAAACCATTGCTTCTTGACATGTTTTGTAACGCTTCTGAAGGTGCTGAATTGCCTAATAGACCGCTAGGCAGACAGTCTTAAATGCTGAGGCTTCTCGGGTTTGAGGCTGTTGTGAGGCAGGACACTAAAATTCCCAGCCCTCTGCTGCTCAGTGAACACTGACAGCCTGAACTCAGGCCCTCTGCCCAGTGAGCTACTAAGAGATTGGATGGGTCGGTTAGAAAACACAGGTACTGAAGCTGGTTGCTGGGAATCATAAGGGGTGACTTTTCCTGAATCTCTGCCTGATTTCCACCTAGAACTACTTTGAAACATCCATTTGTTTACCTGTGAAATGTTAAAGGAAATGGGCTGGACTGCCTGTTATGAAAAAGATGCTTAGATCATTTTGTTACGTTAACAGCCACTAAACTGAGAAGCTATAAAAGCACCATAGCTGACATTTGTCTAGTCAGAATTCCACTGGTTTGGTAATGGTGCTTGGGTCCATGGCACTGTTACCTTAAATGCCCACATTTCAGTAAGCTAGCATTTTAAGAACTATCTTGTGGGTTTCTGTTTCAGAATAGAACTTTAAATTTTATCTTACTTTACAGAAATTAGAGTTCAAACAGCCAGATCCTACATCTTCCATGCCACAAAGAATAGGTAAGTCTTTTGTGATTTTTTTTTTTCAACAGTTACCTTTTTCTGTTTCAGCAGATGGGTGCAGCCAGGTTTTTATTTTGTATGATGGAGTTCACATTCCATGTTGCAGGTTACGTATTTCGTTACAACTATCTATCACTAAATATCCAACTTCTTTCTGTTTAGGGGTTCCTCCTAGCTCCTTTACCCAGGTTGTCCATTCTGCAGGAAGACGGTTTATTGTCAGCCCTGTCCCTGAGAGTCGGTTGAAAGAACAGGGCTTTTTCACCTCTGCTATTCCTGGAGGAAAAGAAACTCCGGATATTGGTAAGTTATTTAAACTCTTAAAATCTGAAGGCTTAGACACATTCTTCAAAACTGAAGACTAGAATGACAAGCTCCTAAGAACCTCTTAAAGTACTTGGAAGTAGGGAAATGACTGTGCTGATAAGAAGTGATTATAATCTGGATGATACTATGCAGGATTCTTATGGGGAAAAATTGTAGATGGGCTGTCTGCAAGACTCTGAAACCTTAATTCTGTGTTTTTAATGTGTGCCTGGATTTGTAATTTTTTTTTTATTATGCGGAGACGTAAACTTGGTCATAGTCTAGCAATAGGAGATAGTCAGCCTAGGAAAGTTCATTACAGTGCTGATATTTTTCTGTTCTTTCAGTTGCTGCATCTCCTCTACATGGTCCTGGAATGAATCTCTCCCACTCTGCATCATCACTGAGCTTGCAGCAAGCTTTCTCTGAGATTGGGCATGCTCAAATGACAGAAGGACCTAGTACAGCTCCTCCAGTGTTCAATCAAACAATACCACCATTTCCACCTGCACTTTCTACCATGGCAGGCAGTGGTGCACCACCTGCATCTGTAGCTGCTCCTTCAATATGTGTTCCCTCTAGCACAGGTGTTTCTCTTCCAGGTTCTGTTACTTTGCCTTCAGATAGTGCAGCTGTTGGAGTTGCACCAAGTGCAAGTGTACCAAGCTCTGTTTCTCCACCTCCAGCCTCACAATCCGGACAGCAGTCCAGTGGTGTGGCTTCCACTGTGAGTGCCCCTGCTTCTTTCTCTTTAACTGTCACATCCCAGCCAGCTCAACCAGTAACTGGAGACATTGCCCCCAGCATCAGCACACCGGCTTCTTTGGCACTGCCAGCTACCCAGGTTCCTGGTGTCATTGGTCTTGGTGTCATTGCACCAGCTGTGACATCTCAATCTGCTCCTCAAATTATAAGTAGTATGGCAGCACCACAGACATCTGTTGCCCTGTCTCTGGCTCAGAATGTGGCTTTGCAGCTTCCTCAGCTTAGTAGTAGTGGCTCTGTCTCCAGTCTGGCAGAAACAACAGTTGTAAGTGCTCCACAATCACTAGCTGAGAGTGGGCAGTCTATAGATAAATCACAGCTCTGCAGTGCAGCTGGCTTATCTCTTCCAATCTCAGCACCTTTATCATCTTCTGTAGCAACAAGCATATGTGGTTCAGTCACTCAGCCGGTGATACATCCCTTACTCATCCCATCAGCAATTACATCAACACCTGTCCTATCCCAGATTCCAAGTGCAACACCTATGTTGCCCCAGGTTCCCTTACCTGGTGTCTTACCACAGCCAGTTACTAACTTGCCTGCAGTACAGCAGACGTTGATACACAGCCAGCCTCAACCAGCTCCATTACCCAATCAACCTCATATTCACTGTCTGGAGGCTGATGCTGATGCTCAGTCTAAAGCACCTGGTATTGATGATATAAAGACCCTGGAAGAAAAGCTACGGTCTCTCTTCAGTGAACACAGTAATGTGGGAACAGTGCATCCATCAGTATCTCTGGAGACATCGTTGATAATGGAAACTACTGTTATTCCTGGGATGCCAACCACTGTTGTTGCACCAACTAAACCCCTGACGTCCGTTAGCACTTGTATACCTCCAAGCAGTTTGCCTCTTGGACCAACTGGCTTGCCAGTGCTGACACCAGTCGCCACCCCTGGGCAAGTGATCACCCCAGTCAGCTATATTTCAGCATCGAGCAGCATTGCAACAGCAGTAGTGAAACCAGGGACGTCTCCTTCGAAGCCGCCTCTTAGCAGGGTACCGGTAAGAAATGTGACATTTATGTGATTATTCAAACATTGTGGAAAACAGCCTTCTTGAACAGAATCCGTCTATTACAGCAAAATATTTATTCAGGCAAAGATGTCTTTGGTTATAATATCAGAAGGAAAATTTTATCTTCTATTTTATTTGTCCCAAGAAGTGTTTTCTTCTGTCCATGCTGAAACTAATGTCCAATTCTATATTGTATCCGAGAAGCTATCAAGTGTCACTGTTAATTTTTCTTACTCCTGAACTGCGAAGAGTGAAGCAACTGTGGAGGTTTTTTTTGTTAGCATTTTTCCAAATAGGAGTTTGGGAGGCTTGCTTTAAATAGGTTTTTATTTTATCCGTAATCAGTAAAATGAGCCAGGGTGGTTTTATGTTTCACAAAGTCATGAGTACTTGGCTTTGCTTCTTTAGCCTGTTCCTTGAAGGCAAGGATGAACCTGACAGTGTTTAAGTCGTCTGGTTCTTATATGGTGCCTGGATACTCTCTTTCTTCCAAATGCTAGATCTGTGAAAACAGGATTTTGAGAAATTTTAGAAGAGATTTGAGTATCTGAAAATTTAAACAGCTTTTTGTTCTTACTGAATTGTGCTGTTTAAACACTGTTTCTTAAAGTGATGAGTTGCAATGCATAGTAACAACTTGAGACACCGTGGAAGTTGTTACCTGCTCACTAACCAGAAGTGCTGGTAATTGAAGTTAGACTATTTTCTTATGAATCATTGCCAGTGCATTTCAATATTTTAAACCATTGTTAGCCCTTTCCTTTTCCAAGTGTTAAACGCAAATGGATTGAAGAAGCTTTCAGGTTTTTAACAGAAGAAAAATCTTAATGCGTGCTGCTTTGTGTTTCTGTAATGTTCTTTCCCACTCACCAGCGCTGTGTTGGTGTGTTGGTTGTCTTTAGCCAACCTTGTTATTAGAATAGAATAGTTCAGCTGGAAGGGAACTACAAAGATCATCGGGTCCAACTGCCTGACCACTTCAGGGCTAACCAAAAGTTAAAGTATATTATTAAGGGCATTATCCAAATGACCTGAAGCTAGTTAATGTTCAAGGCATTCTAATTGAGTCAATGCTCCTAGTGTGTCCATTCAATTAGTAGTCTTTCCCTTGTATTCTTACTGATAGAGCTCCCCCCCCCTTCCTCTGTGATTGTATATGTAGCACTAGTAAAAAAAACAAATGCTTCTTCCCTTAGTATTTGAGCCAGTACTTATCTAAGTTTTTCTAAGTTTTATTTATCTCTTGTTTTGAATATTGATTTTATAACCAAAATGTGGTGTGTTTTTTTTTCCTTTCTGTATTTCTGTGCTTCTCTGAGAAGCTCAGCCAAGTCCTTGGAGGCTTCTTTCCCAGGCTGTAAAGCACTGATGCTGCTGTGTTTTTCTGCTAGCAGTAGAATCATTAATAATTCCACCCTGAGGAATCTTGAATGCTCTGTTCAGGCCAGCGAGGCAACAGAAAACAAATTTAAGGCTTCATGCCTTACCGTAAGATGAATAAATTAAGAAGTTCCAAGGGTGAGGTAGGGAGCAGAAGTCTTCCACGTGCGTTGCCAACCAGACTCATATTATTACTTTCCCAGGTCTTTTCACAAAAGTGAAGGGACGGATGGGATATGAATATGGTACCATTTCTGTGTGGAGCTAGGTATTTTTCTGAAATGAAACCAGATATGATTGCTGCAAAAGAATTGGTGAAATAATTTCATCAATTTTATATGTGATGAGGAGGTTACAGCTAATTGGGACAGTGTGTTTAAATTAGACTAATACATAAAGTTTGTGAGACTTGGGGGAATGTTATAGCTGCTATAGCAATAACCTTTGAGGATTTCCCCAGCCTCTGCAAGATCCTTATTTCAGTTGTTCTTAGTTTTCTAGGAGTCCCTTCCCATTTGCTCTGTTCTGCTGTGCTATTCTCAGCTGTTTTCATATGCTATTTCCCTACCTTGGGGTTTTCTTCCTTGAAGGTTAAGTAAAACATACTGATGCTACAGAGGGTATAAATCTACAGTTATCCCATGGGTTACGTGTTGACCTCTAAATCCACCTTTAACAAGACCACACTGAAGTAATGTTAATGGGAGAAGTAAGAGATGGGAAGGTAAAGGGGGTAGTGAATGAATGGAGCGAAGGCTTTGGAGACTCTTGTCCATTTTTTTTTTCGTTCCAACCCCTAGCAGATATTGTAAACGGCATCCTTTCCTCTTACCTGATACAGGTCACGTCCATGTAACACTTGTCTTGAATTGCAATAATTCACCAACTTGGAACTCTGCAGTTATTTTTTTAAGTAAAATTGTATTATTGCCCAGTGGGGCACTTCTTTCCCTTTTAGATTGTGTTCAAATGCAAAGTTGAAAATTTCTGCCATGGAGGAGCAGGAACATGTGTCAAGGAAGTTGGGGAAGAAATCTAGATACGGGGGCATTTATATTGAAATGAAGCTGAGAATTAAAGAGAGATTAGAAAACTGTAAAAACTAGTTACTGGTTCAGGAATAGTTGGAACAGTTAGAAACCTGCTAACTGCAGACCTGTAATTACGAATATTTGGATTTAAATGTAATAAATGTTTGGGATTTACAATGTCTGAGGGAAAACTATCTGCTCTCTGAAGGTTTCATTTTTAAATTACTTTGTGTTTTTTTGAAACTTAACTTCAGTTTCACTTCGTGTTGTTTTTAAGGAGCTAAATGCTTTAGTTTTCTGGGGTTTACTAAACTATGGGGGAAGGGGGGTATTTTATTTTGCTTGTGGTCAACCTGTTAACCTTGACAGTAAATGAGTTTTGACTTGTCTTATGAATGTATTTAAAGTATGTTTTGCATCTTATGTATAAACTAAATGATTAACTTACCACAGCTTAACAAGTCAACGTGCATCGGAAACAATATTGTCCATGTGTATGTTCCTAGCATGCAGAAAAGCTGAGGTAATGCAACTTGGCTTGGTTCCTGCTGCAACGTTTTGCAGAGGGTTGATAATTATGGCAGTATCTTCACTGGTCGGTTATTACTGCAGTCTGAATTAGTAGTTAAGCTGTGGTAACATGGCTGCAGGCTAGAACTGGTTCTGCTTGTTGAGGACCAGAGTAAGCTTTGGGCTGATTACACATATCCAGCAGCGTTCACTGTCATAGAAGGGATACTAGCTGACTGACACTATAACTCATAAGTTTACTCTGTGTTTCTGAAACTTCAGAGTCATGGTCAAGCATCAAGGTTACAGCTGAGAATAGGAATTGCAAATTGTGTAATGGATCATTTAATTCCTAGGACTTCCCACTTCCCTAACAATGGAAATAACTAACTGGAATGTGCTATCCAACCTTGCTGGGGGGCTTTGATCCCTCATTCTAACTTTTCCAGTCTCTCTAACCCCTTCCATGTAACCTGGGTGACTTCCTCCTGTTCAGCTGCACGGCCTAGTCATCTTCTGTGGGTGATCAGCGCCATTCAGGTTGAAAAAAAATAATGAATCAGGAGATTGGTGTAAGAGGTTTATGAATACGCTTTTCAACAAGTGGAGACATCCTCAGGCATGACAGTTTCTGTTCAAGTCATTGCCTGGAACAGTTTGCCAGAAGCACATGGCTTGGTGGTGTTCATGGGCCGTTAAAATAGATCTTCTGTGAGGAAGTTGAGTGCATTCTTGCACTCTTTTATAAATTAATCCTCTTGGAAACTTAATAGCTTTTTTGAAGAAATATTGTTGTAGCACTTCTTGCAGACTTGAAAATAAAATTGACAAGATGCTCTGCTCCTGGACAGAGCAGCTTCCTTAAACTGGAAACTGCGGCCACTTAAAGGCAGTCTGAATTAAAACAACAAAAACAAAGAAACCCCCTCCCCACACACACTTCAGCTGTCACAAAACTCCCCAAAGATTCTGTGCTAACTTTCCAGGAAGAAGGTCTCCACAGAAAAAATGTAGAGGCCTCTGTCATATGGCATGACTGACTTTAACTTGGTATCTGGTCCTTCTGTTGTTCCGTGTCTGATGGACTCGCGTTTCCTCTTCGTTATCCATAGGTGCTACCAGTAGGTTCTGAACTTCCAGCTGGCACTCCGTCCAGTGAGCCGCTGCCACCTTTTCCAGGACCTTCACTAACTCAGGTGCTACACGACTCAGCAGATTTTTTGTCTGCCTCTTTTCTTTCAAAGAGCATGTTTTGATTAAACTCTCCATTGCATGTAATTAATGTCTTTGTTTTTCTTTTCTTTTGACTGAGTAACCCCTTTTGTGTAAATGTAGCAGCGGCCAGAGTTGCTTCAGCACTGGAGATGTAGCTTGCCCTCTGGGATGCTGTACCCAGTGTCTGAAGTACAGGAACAATAAATCAGGCTTGGAGTTTAGTGTTTTAACCTGAACCTTAGAGGTTTTTTTTGTTTGTTTGTTTTTAAAAAACGTAACACAGGTGAGTGTGTGCATAAACTTGAACCTGTTTTCTTCTTACAATGAAAAGATATAGTAGTAAAATAGCTCCTTAGGGAAGCAGTATATGCTGCAATTACATGCTAATGAAAATACAAAATTATTGGCTTCAAGAGTTCCTGGTTTTACTTTTTTATTTTTTGCAGTTATTACTAGACTCTTATTTCAGTAGGTTTTCAGATTTCTAAAAGGTCTGTGAAGCTCCTGATCCTACACAGTAGTTGAAATGTAACAGTGGCTTAACCTTGTTCAGTTTCTGTCCTTGCGTGCAACAGTTAGCTTGGATGTTTTATATGTGAATTGGACAGGTGGTCAACTCAAGATCACAGAGATTAAATGTCTTCACTTACGTTTAAAAAGGCAAAAACTGTAGATGAAAAAATATATGAAGACAATTGTTTATGAACACTACATTTCAATATGCAAAGAAAAGATGAAGAAATAACCAGACGAAACCCGTGAAATCGTGAGATGGAGATATGCTGCTTCTGAAAGAAAGAAGACTGAATAAACACAGAGGTGTCTTTCTACAGAACTGTATTCAAGTACAATGACACAGAACTATGATCTCAATTTTTTATTCAAACCTGTGAAGAAGTTATGATTCAAGTGGTACCTAGTGGTGCCTGCTTAAGGCTCAGAGTAATTCTGTTGTAAATCTTAAATTGACTGTCATACAAAGGAGTAGTTTAAGAAAATCGTAAATAATTTAAACTGTGCTAAGGCAACTTTGGTTAATGAACTGTCACGACTCATCATTCTACAGCTAAGACTGTAAAAACAGAATTACATGTATTAGGATTCTGATCTTCAAAGATACCTTTTGAACAGGATTTCCGTTTCTGTCTTGCAAATATGCAAAACATGGTATTACCTGGTTCCAGAGGCATGAACAGAGTTGAGCAGCAGGGCATGTTAGCTGCTTTCTTGTGGTTTTTGTGTTGGCTATGACATTAATAGTCCTCTCTACGTTTTCCATTTTTTTCTCCAATGCTGTCTGTGCAGAAGCTGTCTTTATTCAGCAGTTTCTCTGGTTCTCCCAGTAAAGGTCATTATTTTGTGATCTCTTAGGAGTCTCTCAGACAAGTTTGTTTAAATCTGTTGAAAGCAATGAGGATCAGTCCATTGCTTGGAAGGTATTATGCGGTGTAAAAAGGCAAAAAATTGTGCTCTGTATTTAAGAAAACTATAAAAGTGAACGTGTTGCTCTTGAAACCTGCCATGGAAAGGAGACTGCTACTATATTTGGTTTTGTGCACTTCTTTCTAGCAGGCTGAATGTGAATTATTAGGAATGGGTATCTTCTGCCTCCAACTGAGCAAGAAACTGATTGTCTTAATGTAGAGCTATGATATGGTAATGTTAGCAAGCAACATTTTTTTTCCCCTCCAGCTGCTGGAGGCAGAAGCTTTTTTTTTTTATGCCTTTCAGACAGTTCTTTTTGAAGTATGATTTTGTTGAAGAGGAGGAGATGACAATTTGGTGATATTTTTATCTGTGTTCTTACCACAAGCAATGGTAGCAAATGGATCCGGAAGCAGTTGGTTAAAATAAGTCACATTAAGTTCATAGTACTTTTTTTGGTCATCACTTGGAACTGGACATCTTAGTAATCTTTTTCCCCAAGCTCAAAGCAGTTGTAGCCACTTATGTGATTCAAGCCACAGTACTACTGCAAAAGGCTTCCTCCTGTTTGTCATAGGTCTTTCTGGTAGTATTTATGGTATGAAATAGGCACAAACACAGATCTCTTGCTTGTCCTTTGCAAACAGTTTACCTAATTTCACCTCTCATTTGAACTCTAAAGCCTGTCTAGGAGTGTGAGACAAAATTGGAGAAGACTAACTGCATCAAATTTAGTTGACTGTTAAGAGCATTTGCTGCTGTCACACAATACTGTCTGGAAAATTACTGACTTGTCTTGGATTAGATAGGCCTGCCTTCCTTACTGATTCTGTCAATAGCTCATTACACAATTTTTTTTCCTTAGGACAAGAGCCCTAATTTACAGTCCAAATGCATGGCATCTGAAGACCAGTTTAGGACAGTTTGTTCCTCAGTCTTAAATACCTGTTCTTTTTATTCCGTAATTGCTTTTTAAGGTGTATTTAGATTAATCTTTCAAGCTTCATTTTGCTACCATTGTTCCATAAAGAAATCTTGATTTCCTGATTGTTCTGATACCTCAGCTCTTCATTTGCTTACTTCAAGCAAATCTCTTCTTGTAAGCATGAGTGATGAAAACTATACAGTATTTCAGACAAAATGTCTTCTTTATTTTACAGTATTATTGAATGAAATTAGCCCACCTATCTGCTAAGGATTTTGATTTCTGGTTGGAGTCATAGAAGTCTGTATCTTGTGCTTTTTAAAATTTGGATACAATTGATACAGGATTTTTTTTGTTTTGTGTGCTTGTTTTGTGTGCTTTGAAATCCAAAATTTGGGAAGAGTGCAGTTCTGGCAAACCTGTTGAAAGCTGCTTTATGCTGTTGTGTACCTCTAACTTCCACTTTCTTGAAAGTGGAAGGTAATATTTTTATGTTGCCATGCCCTCAGCTTCAGTGCTAAAAACAGATCTAGCTTTTCTTTATATAAAAGACTTAAAAAGATTAACAATGCTAAAGTTTGGATGGAAATTTTACCGAATGAAGTCAGAATTCCAACTTGACATCTTCTAATGCGTTTTTCCTTCCATATGTATCTTTTGGGTATGGCTCTAATTAATGATTTTGAATGAATCCAAACTTCCACCTTTAAATATTTCTAGATTAACTCTCCCCTCTCCCCCCAGTTCATTTGGCCAAACTTGAAATTCTTTCTAGATGCCAACTCAAACAGCTGAAACCTGAGTAACAAGTCTATTTGAAAGAGACTCTCCCTTCCTCCTATTAAAGTTGATCCATCCATATACTGTGTTTTTTTAAGTTGTGTTATCCTCATTCTGAAGGTGATACGAGCTTTTGAAATTATGGGCATCTTTTTGAATGTTTTTGTGACTTTTTTTTGGCTTTCTTACTTCAAGAGTTTATGTAATCCAAATTCAAGTTAACTCCATTATCTTTGTAGACCAAAGACTGTAGAACTTGGAGACTTACAGTATCTTTACACAATTCTTAAGGGAGAGAGTGCAAACAGCTAACTTCAGGAAAAACAGAAGTTCCCATTAACGCTTCTTTCCTATTTTTACCAAATGTGTTGCTTAAATTGTTTCCAGTCTTAACTGTGCTATACATGTTAAATGTAAGCATGTAGGAAGGAAACATGATAGAAAAATGGAAGCTGTACTGACTGCTTTAAATTTTAGTATTAAATATGGCTGTAGTGTCTGAAATGTGGTGTGTGTCTTTCTCTTGAGCTGGGACACCTATTTACTGTTTCCTTTCTCATCAGTCCCAGCAGCCACTGGAAGATCTGGATGCTAAGCTGAGAAGAACCCTTAGTCCAGAGACGGTTCCAGTGACATCTACTCCTGCCTGTGTATGTTTGCAATGGTGGCAGTTAGTAGTCTTGAGTAACTTCAGTGTTTTCTCAAGTTCATGTCCTTAAATCGCTGCCTTTAATATCACTACACTAGTCCATAGACTTTTAAAAATAAAAATGAAGAGTCATCTTTCAGCTTGTGGGTCTGAGTCAAACAAAATGAGGAAAATATGTAGGTTGCAATAGATACCATATTTCCTGAGGCTGGTTTTGGTATTATTTCTTAACCCAGCTTCTTTGGCAAAGTCATTAATACCAATGAACTTGAAGGGGAAGTGACTATGGAATAAGTGGAAAGAGGGTGCTAAACAAGCAGTATGTGTCAGTCTTAATTTGGGAAGGATGTTTGAAGTGTGGCTCTGAGCTCTTAAGACTAGAGTAAAAGTTTGATACAAATGATGATAGTGATTAACATTGTGATCTCCATGTGGCTACTTATGTATTACTTCTGCAGAGTAAAAGGGGGGGGTGATTCTGCTGGCAGTCTTGGGTTGTAAGGCATACAAAATGTGTTGCCGATGTTGCTTGGTTTGGAGATTAAAAGATCTTGTGTTAGTCCTATCATGGGTCATTCTTTAGCCCTGATGGAACTAAAAGATTCTGTAGTATGCAATATGTTGGATTTGTTGGTGTTGAATCAAACTTCTGATTCTTATAATTTTATTTTATTTTCCTCCCCTTGAACTTGTAGTCTGTGCCCTCAGTAGCATCTACAACGGTTACCGGGCTGGTGACCACAGCAACACAGTCTCTGAAAGAAGGTAAGACAACCTTTGCTATTTCAGGTGGTTTCTTAGCACAGACGTATAATCCGAAATTGAACAGACAAGCAACTTGAAAAGATATAGCCTTTTTTAATAACTCATACAACGAGAATTCCCTAAGAATTATGTTAGTTTTTAGTAACTAAACTGAAATTTTCCACCTTAGATCAAAAGAGGAGAATGATACATGCATATTATAACTCATTTAGTATTTAAAGCTGACCAAAATGATAAATTAAGACTTGCAAAGAATCTCCAGTATGCTCCTGATGTACAGCTTCAGGATTTGAAGGAACTGCTTTCTGTTTCTTGTTATATTCTTGGCAGCAACAGTAAGACCTTTTTGTTTTGTGTTGTCATGCTGTGTTCTGTATGTAAGTTATCTCCTCTTGATCAAAGTGTTTCATTTCTGTTTAGATAAATGGGTGTTAAACAACTAAAAAGTAAACATAGTAAGAAAAAAAAAGACTGTCCTCTGGCCACTTTAGAACAACTGAGGGATGACTAGATGATCAACAACTGGAGCTTGAATGATCAATGACTTTCAAATCTAAATGAGTTTAATTGTTGATGGTGGAGTTAGGGGTGGAACCAAACAACCCAAACTGCAAAAATAGTCTGAAACTTTCCAGTCAGTATTCCCCTACTCACTGCAATTTTAAAAACCTTCATTTTTTTTAAAGAAACTGTTAATGTGATACTAAGATTATTTCTGATTTATTTAGTAAAACAATACTTAAATTGCATGTGCCTGAAATTCAATGACAAACCTTCAAAAGCCAGTAAAACCAATAGGAAAATAAAATAGTTCCATTCCAGTATGCTGGTAGATAACTATTCTATAGAACTGCTAGAAAATGATTTTTTTGGGGGGGGGGGCTTTTTTTTTGCCTGCTGAAGCATAGATAGCAAAAGTAAACGAACTGGGAAGTTACTGAATAAACACAGCAAGCTGTCCAATAGAATTAGTTTAAAAATAGAATGCTGTTTCTCAGCTTTGTAACCTTATACTGTCAGTGCATACAACAATATAATTAGGAGCTAATGTCTAAGGATACAGCTCTGAAGGCCTCAAACTGCTTTGAGTAAATGTCGTTTATAGCATTTCTTCAGTGTACCGCTTTTCTATTAAGGAATTGTCTCCAGCATTTGGAATGTAGGTAGTCACTATGGGTACTGAATTAAAACAAGTTTGTTCTTACATAAATTTCAGTTGTTTTTGATTCTTTGGCTACTTCACATCCTTGTTTGAAATCAAAGTGTGCTGTTTTGCTACAATCAAAAAGTGCACTTTTGGCAAGTGTACTGCACAGGGAAACTTCATAGAAAAATACTTAATTTTAAAATCACAGTTTGATATTCTACATGGCAAAGCTGAGAAAAGAGGTCAGGTTCTATGAATCCAAAGGCGTGAGAGGAGTTAACTGATAGCTGAGTTTGAAATGGTTGGAGTTCAAATAACCTGTTGCTAATTTTCTTCTCAATCCCATTCTCCTTTTTCTTAGCTTCAGCATCATGTGGTGGAGAGAGCAGCACTACGGCTGCGGCAGCAGGAGCTGGTGTTCTTAAGATGGGACGATTTCAGGTGGGAGATTTTAAACTGATATGGTTGTTGATGTGGAATCCTCACTGAGCAGTTATTGCCTAATGCCAGCTCAGTATGACTCTTGGAAGGCTTTCCTATCAGGAGAAAATATCTGTACTGAGCTTGTGATTGAAGGATTTTGTGCAGGCGCTGTTCTCATTCAGGGCAGGGATTGCACTAGATTATACAAGGTCTAGTTTGTGAATACAGCATTTCATCATGTCAGGTCTTAACTGTGTGTCTGTTGGCCTTGGTCTTTAATATTAGTTGCTCTTTGGCTAGCAGTTCTGGGACGTTCACTTTATTATGAACTGTTCATGAAGGAAGTCCCCTCTGCTGTGTTTTTTTGGAGTTAATCATCCAGTCTATGTAGAACTACTATTTTGTGTGGTAATGTGTTACTTGGAGGGAAGAAGCTTGCGTTGTGGTATTCCGGGGAAACTAGTTATTTTCCCCCTTGTATGATTCTTACTATTTAGGGCAAATGAGAGCATCACATTAAGGAAGAACTAAGAAGGTCTGCATGATTGCATTTCTATTCTAGGTATCTGTGGCAGTGGATGATGCGCTAAAAGAGAGTGACAAACCTGAAACTAAGCCGGTGCAATTTGAAACCACCTCTTCTGATTCTTCACCTCTTTCTGGCAGTAGTCCAGAGAGTACACTGGTAAAGCAGGCTGGCGGTCGGAAAAGTGAGGCTGTCGCTGACTCTTCTGTGGATGTGGTAGATGTTGTTCCTCAGCCAGTTCCTGTGCTGCAATTGCCAGTAGATGTTGGTCAGCCCACTAAGGTTGGACGCTTTCAGGTAACAACAACAACAGATCGAGTGGGGCGCTTTTCAGTGTCAAAGACTCAGGATGAGGTCACCTGTGCAGAGAAAGAGCCAATGACTCTTCCTCTCTCTGTGGACTTGGAACAAGTTGCTTCTTCAGCTGCAGCTCCTAAGAAAGAGTTGGAGTCGATGCAGTCCCCACATATGAACGGTCCATCCTCTGAGCTGGAGGCTGCCTTCTTGAGCGGAATGGCTAAGGATGTGGATGACGGCTCAGGGAGCCCAGACTCTCTCCAGCCCATGGGATCAAAGATCAGCCTCCCTGTTCAGAGCCTTAGCAACTCTTTCAATTCTTCCTACATGAGCAGTGACAACGAGTCGGATATTGAAGATGAAGACTTGAAATTGGAACTCCGTCGATTACGGGAGAAGTAAGGCTTTGTCTTGTCTTGTGTGTGTATGAAATGTGTAGCGGAGGCTTAGTACGAATTTCTTTTCATTTCCTCTGAACTTTACATTTAACAAGGAAAAAAGGTAGACTTCTTTGAAACACTAAACCTTTGCTAAGTGTCAGGGCCAATTGTTGGTGATTACGTGGGAAGTAAAGCTCTTTAGTGGGGAAGTAATACACCGTGATCCCAAACAATGGATATACACACTTGCTATGCTTGATTTTCTAACCTTTAATCTTGTTGCGTGTGTTTGTATACAGATTGATTGCCACACTGTGGATAAATCTGTGCAGATGTATAGAAGTTTTTGCATATCACTGAAATTCAGTACTTTGTGAAATTAGTGGAAATATTGGTGTCTGACTTGAAAATGGCACACAACTCTGCATTTCTAATATGCATTTCTGGTACTTGTTCTCCTTTTCCTGAAGAATCCATGCTGGCTTAGAAAAAAAATCAGAAGTCAAGGAATGTGACCTACTAATTTATATTGAAAGCTGTCTTTCTAGGACAGCTGGCAAGTGCTCTGAAAAAGCTGCTGCAATACAAATGTAGAAGCCTACAAGGCCATATGTCTCAGAAAATAAGTAACCTAGCTATTCCTGTAGCATTTATAATGAATGGTTTGAACTTCTGTGTTAGTTGTATGTTCTTGTTTGTACATCTGTTTATTCTGGTTTTATGATTACAACATTGAGAACTTTGTATTGGAATTCTAGTCAGTGTTAGAGCACAATGGAAAAAAAAACAAGCGTTCTGCCATATGAATTCAGTGGTTATTTGTGGAAGGGATTTATTTCCTCTGTTCTTGAATGTTAATGGGAGTTTGACCAAACAAGCTGGTCAAGCTTGACTGGAGGGGAGGGATTGTGTGCATGCATATATATACATACAATTTTTTTTTTTTAAGTCATACTCTTTTGTAACTTGTTAGGCACCTTAAAGAGATCCAGGAGCTGCAGAGTCGCCAGAAGCAGGAGATTGAATCACTGTACACAAAATTAGGAAAGGTCCCACCTGCAGTAATTATTCCCCCAGCTGCACCCCTTTCAGGAAGGAGGAGACGGCCCACTAAAGGAAAAAGCAGCAAGTCCAGTCGTAGCAGCTCCCAGGGAAATAAGAGCCCTCAGCTATCAGGTGAGGCTTTCTTCATTTTTTTTGATAAGATAGTACTGACAGGGTACTATCTATCATTTTCAGACCAATCTGATTCTTCTGGCCCCTTCTCTCCTGCTCTCCCCCCTCCAAGTTCCTTCACTGTCTGGACTACTAAGTCTTTTAAATTGCTTTTGCTAGTTGATAGTCTTGCTTGTGGCTTTTGCCATCTACTGAAACATAAAGTATATTACTTTGTTTTGTAAGAGCAGTTTTAAAATTGTGATTTTTTTTAAAGATTAGTGATAGAGCTCTGACTAAGAGGACTGGGAATCCCAGTGAAAAGTGTAAATTTACTGTACCGGGGAAAATTTTAATTTTTTAAAAAATTATCTCATTTCTTTATTTTGCATAAGCTGTTCTTGTTTTCTCCTGGAAAAGATTTTGTAGGATGGGACTGGTCTTGTCACTCATCGTCAGAGTCACAATTCTTTGTACTTACCTAATCGGGAAAGTTTCAATTGTCAAGGCTTCCTTTATCTCTAAAACCAATTTTATAATAAATTGAAAAATAGTTCTGTGACTGAATGACGGGGTGCCAGATCCTTGCTATGTAATTATATATGTCCCTCAAATCCTGTAGCACTGAGTAAATATTGGAGGGCAGTGCTGTGAGCAGAAGTATTTGTTATTGCATGCTGCACATGGACTTTGGTAACTCCGTGTCATGCAGCAGGGCCTGTATCCTGTCACACTGTGGGCTCACTTCTGTTTTGTTATTTGGTAGAAGAGCTCTGCGTGAGCATGTGACAGTGAGCTAGCACTGAGTTGCCTTAAGTACATAAAAATTATTCTAGTCTCACTGCTTTCTTAGAAACTGATGTAGTCCCTCCCCTGCTTCTCTCTCTCCTGGAGTGTCATGCTTGTCCAGAAGATGATATCCTTCCCCCCGGCATTTTTTCCTGCATTGCTAGCATAATAGTTCAGTCATATACCTTCCTCTGTTTTCAATCCTCTCCCTTGGGAACGATGACAAAAGCTTAGAAAATGACTTGGGGAAACAAATGTTCAATGTGTTTTGCCTTCATTCTTCCTATAGGCAATCTGTCAGCCCAGAGTGCACCGTCAGTCTTGCCCCCACAGCAGACTCTTCATCCTCCTGGTAGTGTGCCAGAGACTGGACAGAACCATTTGTTACAGCCCCTCAAACCTTCACCTTCTAGCGAAAATCTCTACTCTGCCTTTACCAGTGATGGTGCCCTTTCAGTACCAAGCCTTTCTGCACCAGGCCAAGGTAAGACTTCAAATGGACTTAGCGTCAAGTCTTGCACCTTTGTTAGTGGTGAAAGAACGATCAACTTGATGACGCTTGGTTTTTAATACACATTGTAAAATAGACTGGGAATTTGACCCCTATGCATGGAGAGACTGATAAGGCCTTTTTTTTTTTTTTTTGCAACTAGATTTCTAGCTTCTCACATAAGTGAAGTGTGTTGAGGTTGTTGAAGTAGTAAATATATAGTATGTGGCCCCGTCTGCTGTAATGAAAACACTGAGAAGAACACAAAAGAATGCAGTATGAAGGCAGCAAGCAATATGCTTCTGACCTGGGGGAAAAGGTGTTGGCTGGAAGGATGAGGAGACAAATGAGAAGGGGCCGGGGGGGGAGGTGCGTGCAAACATGAAGTGAGACTAAGGAAGGGGCAGAACAGCTTTGGTGTTAACAGGTAATTGAAATGGTAGGAAATTTCAGAAGACTCAATCCTTTTAGATTTCTAAACTGCTTTGGATGTTTCTGTAAATGATGTTTTTAGCAATAAAAGGGAGAAAAAAAAAAGGCTCATGTTCTGCATTTATGGATTAAAGAGTTATCCTGCACAAGAGCATAGGAGGATGGAATGGTGTAGGAAAAATAAATTGTTCATTTTACTCATGTTGTCGATTGCTTATAATTAGTTTGTTATCCAATCATTTCTCACTCAGCTCTGATTTATTTGGGAGGGAGGGTTTTTTCCTTGCCACATATTAAGGGGGATAATAGTTTGATTCTTCTGTGAACTTAGCTGCTCCAGTTTTTTTCTGCTTTAACATCTTTTTGGAAAGCTTTACCATAGACTGATGGAATGCATAGAATCAAATGAGTGTTTTTGCTGAAATTGGAGAAGTACAAATGGAAAACAGAAATGGACTTTCTGGAAGAATGTTCTCTAGAGATTTTTTTAATGAACTGTTTTAAGTATTTTGGAGCTACTTGCATCTCCCATCTCCCTGTATCTGGAGTTGTACAGTATCTTTTACAATTAGATACTTCTGCTGCCATTTGGCTTTCCTATTGGTTGAAACCCCGTTGTTGGGTTTGTATTGGAGATTAACACAGCAAACTTGGCCTAATGTCTGCAGGTATCGAAGGCGAGTCTCTTCACTCCGTATGTTGTCTGCGTACTCTTTGGTCCACTCTTTGAGGCTTATTCTTGTGTGCCATGTTAATGCATTTCACCCTTCCAACCTCAAGTTGCTAACATCTTGTAGTGGTGTTCTGTCTCTTCTCCTCTCCTTTCTCTGTTCTTCGTTTTTGTTTTCTCACAGGCTGTGCGAAGTTTAACTGTGCATCTGAGAGAGTGACGTTCAAGCCTGGTGGCAGGAGGACCCGATTTCTGAGTACGCCCTGCTTGGCTCTTTGTGTGTAACACCTTTACTCCTTCCTTGTCTGTTTTTTGTTTTGTCTTTTTGTTTTCTTCTGCTGCTTGGATCTGTTTCATGCAGCCCATTCTCATCTGCCACCTTGTATTCCCTCCCATTCCATGG
Organism: Chauna torquata; assembly: GCA_013399475.1. NCBI lineage: Eukaryota > Metazoa > Chordata > Aves > Anseriformes > Anhimidae > Chauna > Chauna torquata. Next base: position 133,532 of record VXAL01019613.1, on the reverse strand, counting down.
CTCAGCTGAGCTGCTCTTAGCACACCTTTAGAAGTTTGGGTTCTCATGTTAGGTACTCTGTTGTTAAACCCATAATGACAAACATTGATTGCTCTAAGCTTTTGGTGGAAACTTTTCTGGGCCGTTCAGCAAAATGGCAGAAATCGGGGTTAGCTTGCAAGATGTGGGTGCACAGGCCTTTTCTTTTGGCCTGCTTAGTAATCATGCTTCAGCATATATTAGCTGACATGAGACTTGGAAGGGAAGTATTCTTTCTAGTGGAACAGTGAGGAAGGTTTGTTTTCCAAATTATTCCGTTGGGCACTATTGTAACTGATAGCAGGGGGGATGTGTTGACTTCCTCCAGTAGTATGCTTACTGTGCAAGTTGGGTGTTTTTGTGTGCTGTCAGCGCTAGTGCTGATTACAGTGCAGAGCCTTGATGCCACCTGTAGGCAGTTAGCATTGACTTCTTGTGTTCATTAGCAGATGGATAGCTGAAGATTGAAGTGTTGAGGGTTTTAAAAATATTTGTAGAGTATTTCCAGGCAAACTGAGATGGGCCCCAGATTTAGAAGTTCGTACTGTGAATTGGAGACAGACTAAATATGACACAAGTGGCAGTAAAGGTGGGGAAGTAGCCATCTTCAGACATCCTGTCAACCCTCACAAGTTATCTTGCAGACCTTTTCAGAATCCTTTCACTTGTGCTTAAGTTAGGCTAGATTAAAAAGAGAGCCTCAAACTTCTGATGTGATTGTCTGAAGTAATGATATGCTTAAGCTGAGGCTGCTGATGTGAAGCTTTTTATCGGGAGCGCTGCAACATCTCCCATGCTGCTTCTGCAGGCTGGACCCTTTGAATGCTCTGACGTTTGTTTCCGAGCCTCTGGAATGACTTTGTATGAGAAAGCTTTAAGTGCTGTAAAAAGACCTTCAGTTGCTGCACTGCATGACAGTACCACACATCTGTAGCATCTGTCTCGCTGCAGTGGGCAGCCAGAGAATTGTATGCAGGAATTAGACCTGGCCTTCTGCAGAGACAGCTGCAATGCAACCAGCTTAATCCTCTAAGACAGGAATGAGTCAGAGGGAGGGGAAAAACTTTCCTGGCTGCTGAGTTTTGCAATTATACCTCTATTCCTCTTCATTGGATTTTAGTTATATTAGTGTGCAGATGTGCAGTAACTAACACCTGCAGTCCAAAGACTTATGGCTCCTTTCTTGGAAGGAGTTAAATGCTTACCAAAGCTAACTTTTTAAAATCGTCTCTTGTCTGGCCTATCCCTTTTTGGGGTAGGGAGTATATTCCGCTTCTGGAATTGACAGTGCACTGAACGTATGAGAGTATCATATACTTATAAGGCCTTGGCTTGCTTCAAATTGTACATCATCTGGCTACAAGGGTACTTTGGCATGTGTATCCCTTGCTTGTGGCAGTGGCACTAAGGGAAGTGGATTCCTTTTGAAAAGTGTGTTGTAGCTGTCCTGTAAAAGCAGGTAATCCTTGTAAAGGCATGGCACAGCTTGGCCTGGCTCTTGGCTTATTACAGGTTGCTTGCTTCCTGGAGTCTTGTCCTTGAAATGCTATTGCAGACTGTTGTGGAGAGTGACAACTGGAAAAGATGCTGGGTTAAAATCAGCAGTGTTGAGGAAACAGTGTGGTAATTGATGCTTTTAACTGTGCAGCTGGAGAAACAGAGTGGTACAGCTTGGCAGGGAAGGTCTGAACTGTTCCATGGATCTGGGAAGACTTGAGAAAATAGGGTGACAAACTGTGAAAGCACTTGACCTATCAAATTCTTCTCATTTTGTGACACAGTCAAACTTGATAGCTGTAAAATGCTTTCTATGTCATGACAGAAATGGAAGATGTACTTGCTTTTCCTTTTGTGATAACAGCCAAATTGTAACAGTAATGCTTCCTGCCATTTTTCACTACCGTCTGGGAATTCTGAAGAATAAATGCAGGAGACTGAAATGCAGGAGGCATTTCTTTTTCTGAAAGTACAACTGATGAAACTGTCGGTCCAGTCTTTGGATTTTTCCTAGAATGTCCCAGTAGTAACTTCAAGAGCCCTGCTGTGCTATGTCCTCTGTTTCTCACCAAGCTTTTTGTACTGTTTGCTGATACTAAACATTTCTCACTGTTTCTCTTATCTTTAACAAATGACTCTCTCTTTGTGCTTCAGGGAAGATGGTGAAAAAAGTCTGTCCTTGCAACCAGCTCTGTAGTAATTATCTTATTTCTGTTATCTCCAGTTCCTGATTGTAAAGCTATTCATTGGCTTTTTCTGGTCACTGAAGCCTTACCTCCCTGACTCTGTCTCCAGCACAGCATCTGTCTGTCTCTGTTATGCCCCTAATGTGTACTCTTGTTAGCATATTTATATAGTGTGGCTATTGCTTTTGCAGAGAAGTGGAGGCAGGCAGAACCTCACCTTCACTGTGGAACTCTGCTCACTGCTAATGACAGTGAATCGAGCATCAGGGTCAGTTGCTCACTTTGATGTGCTAAGATCGTATCTTTGAGCAGCTGGTTTGTTTACCTGTCTGATGGGTTCTGCCACCTCAGTGACAGCTCCAATTGCAGAGACTCCTTCAACATTTTAAGAGTAAGCCATCAGATCTCCAGTCTGTGTCCTAAAGTAAGAGATGTTTAGAAAAGCCTGTGTGTGGTCATGACATTTAAGATTGTTTTTAAGGTGCCTTTTGACTGTTGGCTTATGGGGAGATAAAAAAAAAAAAAAGAAAAAGGGCGGAATGAAGGCATTGTAGGTAGCAGGCTGGAGAGGGAGAGAAGCCTATTTCACTTCAGATCCTTCACGTCAGAGCAGAACTGGGGACGGCTGCTGTGACCGAGCAGGAATGTGGGGGGTTGTTTCCACGGAATGCTACAAATCGGAACACTTCCTTTTCAGACTCTTCTGGATGGCAGCTTGGGTGGGTGGTGACTACATCAGAGCTAAAATGTGAAATTCCTGAGAAGTCAGTTTTTAAGTTGGTGGTGTGGGAGCTCCAGTAATTTTACAGCTCACCTCTAGTGGTGTAGGGTGGTCTGCTTCAGACTGTGACCTGGGATTGGAGCTCCATAACAAAATCACTTTTTAGACAAAGCTGTCATGGCCTCCCACCTGCCTTAAACCCTGAACCAATCCTTTTCAAAACACTTAAGCTTTCCTAAATGGTTTTTCACATCTTCAGATGAATGTGCTGTAATATATTCCTTGAATAATTCTCTCCTTTCCATGGCCTGAAGAAGCTCTTCAGCGTAGGGCCAGGATCCTTGGTTGTAAGCTGTACGCTTACAGATTAATGTAGAAATGTGAGCTATCAAACACAGATACTGGCCGTCATGAAGAGTATGAGAGCAAGTGTGTCAATCCCTGCATGAACCCTCATGGTGGAATGTGGTTGTTACTGGTTTTGATGCCTCCTCTTGAGTACCTGTTTGTTGCTTTTGCCTGTTTTGTTTTTACTTTCACCTTTCATGTTATTGTTCTTATTAAATAATTGTATTCTGAGCACTTTCCACATGGTGCATGCCTAAGGGTCTTTTATTGTAGATTTTTCCTTGCCACCTTATGGTGTGTTTCTCTTACTGTTCATCTGAGCTGCAGCTGCACACCCTGGTCAGGGAACCTTATTCTTTCCTTTTCGTGTGTACTGTTGCATGCGTCTGCCTGCCTGTAACAACTGCTGCCCGACTCGTGAGCACCCGCACTGGGAGCCACGTCCATGCTTGAGTTGGAACTGGTGGGAGGGATATGGATCCTTCCCTCTTCAGCACTACTAGAGGCAGTAACACTTTGCTTAATTGTCCTGCGTAGTAAGTATGTCACCTTCCTAATTCACTCAATATGAAGCATTCCTGCAGGGGTTTGGAGCCAGATCTTTCTTAGATGCTGTGGTTGCAAGGAATGTGGCTGATAGCCAGGGAAAGTGGTACAGATGAATTAGCTGTCAGGCAAGAGACAGTGACTGTCATTTGGCCTTCACAATAGAGAGGTGATTTTCATTGCTGGGGTTTTTGATGCTCCACTTTTAATGAGTTTTCTTCAGAAATTCTGCCATACACTCAGGCTTTCCTAAGTCTAGGTTTTCCTAGACTTCCCTGTTGCAGTCTTCAGAGCAAGCAAGTAGAAATGTTTGAGGAACTTTGAGAACCAAGTAGGTGAGGATGTGTGCCCGCAATGACTGCGGGGTTTAGCACTGCAGTGGCAAAATACTTATTTTTGTTGCGTTTAATTGGTTTCGTACTAAATGGATTTGAGAAATCTAGATTCATTCTGCCTTTACCATGTCCTTCAGAGAAAAACCTATAGGCCTAGTGGTTAACCATCATTTCCACGTCTGTAAATGAAGATACTTTGCAGTACTGCTAGGAATTTAGAAAACTTACTTGATAATATACAACTTCAATTACTGTTATGGTAGCTGCCTTTAAAAAGCTTAAATTCGAGTGAAGTTGCTTGTTTACGAGTGCGAGGGGGGCCAGTGAGGCTATCCAAAACAAAGCTTTGAGATGTTTTCTACAGGATATTGTTCAGCAAGCTTTCTAGCAGAACCAAAGCCCTGGTATTTATGTGAAGGCTTTTTTTGTGTTCTTGCGGTCAGCCCAGTGAACAGAAAAGCTTGTCAAAGTATGTCCAGAGAACTATTGTCATTTCTGCCTTCTTTAAGCTGTATTAGTCACTTGCATCTGAAATGCTTGTTCTTCTGACATAGGAAATGTGAACATAATGGCAAAAAAATGCTTTCAGAGGCAAAAAGCAAAATTTAATGCAATGCAGACTTCCCCTGCTGATCCTGGCTCTTTGGTGGATGAAGACAGTCCCATCTGGTTATCCTCAAGAACATAAGTATGGCAGCTATTGGAAACAACAGTTGCTGTTTCTCACTGTGGCTTTTTTGTGTAATCTGAGTGAATTTTTCCTCTTCGCTGTACGAAGTGGAGATAATTTTCTACAGAGCAGCTGGCTATGCTGATTGTACTGCTCCTTGTTCAGCATCCAGCATTGTCCTCCAAGGTGGAATTGACTTGTGCCGATAGTGGTTGCTGCTAATCAAAAGGTATAGGATGAGAGAGTGACTTGACTGTTTTGTCATTTGGTGCTGAAATCTAATCTCCTTTTTCTTCTACAAACACCTATAGGCTGCTACCATTCCCCTCTTAAGATGACTATTTGCAGCACTTCTTGAAAAGTAAACATATCTATGAAATATTATTAATTTGAGGAAATGCCTGTAGGAGTCCTTGTAGTTCCTACTTCAGTGTGTCGTGGAATTGAAATGTAGAATTAATCTGCATGGCATTTTAACTGGCTCTCTATTGTTGTACCACTGCCGCAGTTATTAAATATACTAGAGGAAGATGATCTTTAACCAAAGTTTTGACAGCTGTTTCTTGTGTTTTTAGGGACCAGTAGCACTAACACGGTCGGCGCTACAGTGAACAGCCAAGCACCCCAGTCTCAGCCTACTGCTATTGCCTCTAGCCGAAAAGGGACTTTCACAGATGACCTGCACAAGCTGGTAGATAACTGGGCCCGAGATGCCATGAACCTGTCTGGCAAGAAAGTTGGCAAAGGGCATAGCAACTATGAGGTAAGATTTAACCCACGAACATTTATCGGAAGAAATTGTCAAGTGTCGTTGCTATCTCATTAGAGTATCAAACAGGTAGAGTACAGTTGCCACGTAGCCTGGACAGCTGCGCTGCAAAAGTGTTGGGAATATCTTTATGGGCAGCGTTGTACTACATGCCGTGGGAGGGAAGGGGGATAACTAAAGAGCGAGGCCATAGTATGTTCTTGCAAACGTCCGTTTGGAACGGACTGTGGACCAAGGGGATAGCCCGTGGCTTTTAAGCAGTTGTATAACTTGGGGGTTGGATTTTCTTTCAGGGCCCTGGAATGGCAAGAAAATTCTCGGCACCAGGTCAGCTCTGTATCTCTATGACATCTTCCCTGGGTGCTACGCCCATCTCCGCAGCCTCAGCTACCTCTTTAGGTCCCTTCACAAAGGCTATGTGCCCTCCGCAGCAGTACGGTTATCCAGCAGCGTCTTTTGCCGCTCCGTGGAGTGGGACGGGTGGTCCAGCACAGCAACCACTTGGCCAGTTCCAGCCCGTAGGTGCCGCATCTTTGCAAAGCTTCAACATCAGCAGTTTGCAGAAATCTATCAGCAACCCTCCAGGCTCCAACCTGCGGACCACTTAGCCGCTCTCGGAGACCGTGCTGGCTAGACCTCGGGACAGGACATGGGGAGGGAGATGGGGCCCTGTATCAACTCCTAGTGCTGCAATGAACTGGTGGCTTGCCAGACTGGGAATGAATTTCTCTTTTCCAACCATTGCTGTTACCTCTCTGTAAAGGGGGTTTCCCCACATGCTTTCAAGGGGGAGGAGGATGATCAGCATCCTTATGATGGGACAGTTCTTTTGACTTGAGGGGTCCTGCTCTTGTGTGGAGCAAGAGCTGTGAAGATAAGTTATGGGGTCAGTTAACGCAGTCTTGCTGTAGAATTTCTGTCTGGTTTGAGGCTGAATCCACGTGTGTTGAGATGGGAGAGTTGAATCCTAGCATGAGGCTTTAGCACACTTCTCTCCCTGAAGAACCAAGACCAGGAGAAAAGCTGTCCAAATCCCCCTCCTCTCCCTCTCCCGAGTCAATTGTATTTGGCTCCAAAATGATGGGGCACATGAATGGACTTGCAGTGCAGCCCGTGCTTGATAGGTCATTACTGCTTTAAGTAAGATATTAACAGCTTTGACTGCAGCATTAGAGCAATTTAAATTGTTTAAAAATTTTAAAAGTTCCCTGCGGACATGTACTTACCATCAGTTTTGATGTGGAAACACTGTGATATATAAATGTTGTTGGACAACAGTAGTTTAAAAATGAGTGGAATATAGAGGGTTAAAAAAGTTAAAAAGAAAAAATGGGAAAAAAAGCTAGCTATATCCTTATACTTATTGGAGACACTTTAACTTTTTCCTTTGTATTTTCATTGTATTAGATAAATAAATGTGAATGTAAAATTGTATAAATTAATGTACTTGAATACTTGTCTGTTCTCCCAGTATGCTTGCTGGATATTTTAGTGCCTTGGACTTCTATTGCTTCTGCAGTTAGCATTGTCTTCCCAGCAGACCCCGAGATGGATAGAGGGCAAGTTCAGAGAAGGATGGATTATTTGTACCTAGTGACTGGGACATTACAGTTTACTTAGCGATTCTGTTCCTGCTTAGAGTAGGTGTATGGAGGGCGCAGTCATTGAGGCAGAGGGTTGGAACAAAGTTCCGTGTGTTGGGGAAACTTGTCCAAGTGGGTGATCTGAAGTTGCTGGTGTGACGAGGGCCAGGTGGGGGTGGGACGGAGGGTTGTGGGTGATGCTAAAATGAGACTAACCAATATTGTCTACAGAGGCAGGAGGTCTGGATCAGAAACGGAGAGGATGGGGAGAACGTGTATCTTTGGGAAGGGTCTGACTTAAGATGCAGTTTGGCTCCACCTGTGAAGTGGCGAAAATGTTTGGTCAGGATGTGACTTGAGGGAGAGGTGCCATTGCTCGTTGGCATGGGCTTGTCTGCTGGGATTGCTTTTTGTACTTTTTTTTTTTCTTTAATCCATTTAAGCCAGGAATAGACTGTCCTGGTGCAACGTCCATTGCCGGCAATGGATGCACTTGAAACAGCCGGCATCAAGAGGTTTCCTCTGTCCTATTTGGAGGATTTATGATTTTGTTCATTCTAACAAATTTCAAGCTGGTACCAGGACTGTAGCTAACTGTCACCTCTTAGTAACTGTACTGTACCTTCTGCTTTGTTCATTCTCCCTTTTCATATTTAAAAATACTGGTTTCCTCTTTAAAGTAAAAATAATACCAGCCAGTGTTTATGTAGTGCTGCAAAAAGCTGTGAAGGATCAGAGTACTGCTCCCTGGTTCTTGGGAGTAGCTCACTGGTATCCTGGAAGTTGGTGCATCAAGGAGATGTTACTTGCCTGATTTTTTGTTTTTTTTCCTTCCCTTCCTGAGTGCTGTTCCTCCATGGAGCCTTAATAGGGAGTTTTTCTGTCTGTGGATGTTCCCACTCTTTTATTTTTACAAAGAAACGCGCAAGATCCATTCCTTTCCTGTCACTTTTTTTTTACAGCAGTTTTGGCAGCAAGGGCATGTACAAGATGGAGAGGAATGCGTGAGAGTGAAAGCCAGCGGTGAGGAGGCTGGGCTCCAAGTTCCTTAGACTTGGGGGTTTATTCTGTGTAACTAAAGTGCAGACTGGAGCTACAGGAGAGGAGGCTCATGGTGTGCGTGAGGTGGAAAGGGGGGGGGCAGAAAATGGGGGTCCCTGCTGCTGAAGTTGAACAGAAAACCTCAGCTCTTTGGTCTGACTGGATGCAGAGAAGTTTCCTGAATACACCCAGTGTAAGGGGAGAGGTGTGCTCTAGGAAAAGGAGCAGTTGCAAACCTGAGGCAGTAATGAAACAAGGGGAATATTCCTGACAGGGGAACTAATCAGCTGAATGCAGCACATGGTTATTTAATTTTGATCTAATAAGTTTGAGGTCGTTTTCACTTAATGTTATGCAAGAACTGGTTTTATTTACCATTGATTCCCCCCTCCCCTCCTGTGGATGAATAACTGAAGTCTAGAGGAATAAACTAATGCTACTGAACTGTTAAATTATTTTGTTTAATATTACACTTTGAGTATCTTTTTCCACATAAAATCTGTTTCTGAATTACAAGCGTTTTCTTTACATTATTTAACAATGTACACTGTAAAAAAAAAATAAAAAATAAAAAAATGAATTGAAACTTTGGGCTTCCCTGGCCATAGTAGTTAGTTGTATATTTTGCACTAAACCCAGGCACTGCGCTTCTTGTATGATTGCGCTTTGTGCTGCAATTTATTACCTTTGCAGAATATTGAATGAAGTCGTTCAAATAAACCAAACCTGCTTTTGTTGAGCGGTGGGTTTTCTTGTTGAACAGCAGGTTCCAACTTCCCCTTCCTGTTCCTGGAGTGATTTAACTGTTACCCAATGTATCCGTTTATAGCAGGAAAGTACAAGAAGCCCATTTTAATGAGGCCCTTAACTTCTCAAAAGCAGTGATCAATAATGAGCCTTTGACCTTCTATGAAAATACTCTGAAACAAGGTACTATAAAGAACAATTCATAGAATGAGTCTCCTTTATGAGAGGAGGAGTCTGAGTGGTTGAGGGAAAGGGAGGGAGAAGGCGTGCAGGATAATGTGCAGAGCAGCATGAGCGCTCATGGCTGAGCCTGTCATGCAATTACAGAAACGTGCTCAGCTGTGCCAGTCAAGAATGTGGCTGCTCTCCCAGTCTGCAACACAGGTAAAGCTTACCTAGCAGTGGTTCTGTGCTTCCTTTCTGGCAATGACGCTAGAGCACGGGTGCTGAAAAGGCTGGGGAAGCCCCTGCCCTGGCACAGAATAGTCCCTAGTGCTCCTCTTCTGTTGGGCGCATTACCCTCCTCTCAGGGGTGGAAGGGAGCAGGGATGTGCACCTGCGGTGCTGGGGGCTAACTTTAGTCCAGATCTAATCTGAATTCCATCTCCAAATTTGTGACCCTGCTGGTATTGTGTAAGAGGCAAACTACTTTACGGAGTCATTCTCAAGCAGCTGTAGACTTGCAGGAATTATTTGGTATTTCTAAACACTAATTACTGCTACATTTCTTTCCATTTTAAGAACAGCTTCTGTTACGAGTCATGCTGCTCAAGTACTTAAAGGAAAAGCTCCAAGTATAAACGTCAGTGCTTTTATGAAAAAGGACCAATCCACGAGGAATATTGCAGGGATTCCTCTTAGAGGAGGCATATCTACATTTGCACTGTTCTGGAGTCAAGAAAGCTGATGAAATTGCTTGACACGTTTAGGTTTTCTGTTGTAAAAGTTTGGAGAGGCTTTGTAGAATACAGTAATGCTGTATGATATCGGCACATTCCCTTCCTTACAGGTATTTTATTTCAGCAGTGGGTGTATGACTCAAACATGTGGTATGTATTTCTTTCCTGAGCTGTTCTGAATGCAGCACTGAGTTGGAGAGAAACTAGTATTGGTGAAATCTGAAACTATTTTCTAGGTAGGTCCTTTCCAACCTTGTGATTCTGTGATTACAGTTAATTATAATTTGTCCTATCTTTCCATACTAAAATCAATGCTTGTTCTTCCTCCTGTCTGGGAGGTAAGTGGATGATAGAGGCTACTTAAGGAAAAAGGACGGATAAGTGGTGAAAGTAAAGTAGGAGGAACAGGAATAAATGCTTAACAGCTCAAATGTAACATTTAGAATGCTTTAAGAGATTGTCCAGATAGACCGGTAATGGCAAAGCACAGGAACGAGGTCTTGGTTTAAGTCTAACATCAGTTTCAGGGTTGGACTACTCAAAGCCTGTGCAAATTTTCCTGGCTCAGCTCTAACTTCCAGCCATGCTGTATCATCATCCTCGTCTCCAGTCCTGCAGATAGGTACTGCAGAACCAGCTTCCCCACTTGAGACCTGGGGAGCTCAAACTGCTACCTCCCAGGGAGAGTGCTGCCAGCGCAGGTGCCAGCTTGAACACGTACATGGTGGTGCCAGGGTCCTGCCCAGGGCAGCAGGAGCTCTAGCTGAACCACTTCACAAGAGGAAGAGACCGCAGAGTTGCCCAGCAGAACTGCTTCCTTTCCAGAGCAGGGCTTCTCAAACTGGAGACACGGGAGTAGTTCTTAAAAGTGGCTTAAAAATTCTTCCTTTGACCTGCTTATTAGAAAGAACATCTGATGCTTTGCTCTGTTTAAAAGCCACTTGAACCTTTGTTTGCCCATATTAGAACAAATGCAAGGCTGTGCAGACACAGTGGTAGTCTTTAGCTTCCTACTCGTACCTAGTCAAAACACACTAGCTTCTTTGAGCCTGTTAAACAGGAAATGAGTTGTAATTGAATAGTAATGAAGCATGAATAGCAACAAGTATGGTTTGTTTTTTCCAAATTTCATGTTTATTTTTGCATTAAAAAGGACTAAAAGCTTATTTAAAACACTCAAAGAACAAAAGGGCAGCTCCCATTCGTTTTACCAAGGGTCCAAAGCAACAGCCTGAGATGCTGTAGGACTCCTCAGCAGCAGTCCCAGCATGCCCCTGCCGCTGTGCTGCCCCGGCTGCACAGGCACAGGTGAGCGTGCTGCTGCTGCAGGACAGGAATCCAGTGTGACTGAGGAACAAGCCAAGGCAGAGCAGTGTCAGGGCACTGCTTCTGACCCTGTTCGTGCAGCCACAGGGCAAACAGCTGGGCCGCACACGGGAGGCAGACACTGCCACAGCTGCAGACAGCCTCGTGGAATGGGAGACCACAGTTTTTATGCTTTCATGTGACCATAACCCACCCTCTCACTTTATTGGAAAAACTTGCCTGTATGCTGAAATGCAGCACTGAGGAAGAAAGACGTGATGAATGGCCTCTCATTTTAAGGATTACTTATGGTACGCTTTCAGGCAAATTACTTCTAACTCCAGCTTGTAATAGAGCCACAAGTTGATGCTGCAGAAGCACAAATGATTACTTGTTTATAGGAAAAAAAAAAATCTGAAATATGTAATAACCCAAAAGCACATGAAGTTCTTGCTGGCTGTATTAAACTCTTTTGTGTTGCTTCATCATAATACACAGGACAATCTATTAACAGCTTAGACTTCCTCACGTACTTCGAACAGCCAACTGCAGTCTTCTGATGTAACCCAGGATGTAGGTAATGATACCACCAGGTGTCCTATGTAGGTTCTAGCCTCCTTTTCTTCAAGCTTTGACTTCTCCTGTGTGGGCTGCACTCTGCTAAACAGGGAGATAGTGAGAAATGGAAGTTTCTTAAAGCTTTTCTCTGCTTCTACAACTGTTCCTTGATTCATTCTTTAGCTCTTCCTTGAGAGGATACTTGAAAAAAAAAGAGTTGTCCTAGCCCGCTATCACAGCACTCTGTAGCCAGGTCCAAGAAAAGAGACATGTTGCTCCCACTCCAGATTAGTAATCTAATAGCAATGCTTTCAAAGCCAAGAGCTGCTGTTAAGATAGAAAGAACTTGGTCATTTTATTATAGCACATACCTGGTGTATGCTGGTTGGCACCACGGCTGTTGCTGATGAAAGCAGCAGATGGCTGCAATTGTGCAAGTCTTGCAGAAGGTTTGTGATAATTCATCCTCTGAGGTGTCCTGTTACGAGTAGTCATTTGATGATGTCCACAGGGTGTTTCTGGTGTCTGGTGTGCAGCTAATGGGCCTGCCATTTTGTGATCCATTATTTTGTTAAGATCGGTGGTCTCCAAGGAAATATCCCAAAGTTCAGGATCATCTAGGATGAGTGAAAAGTTGATGAAACCAAAGTCGACAGTATTGTACTACAGGAACAACAGTAACTCCAGGACCAGCCCACCCTCTTCTTGTAGTGGTGGCCACTATGAAAATTAAACTGTAAAGTATCTTTTATGTCAGCGCACAGCCAGAGAATGGTACCATCCCCTGTGCTCTGAACTTAAGCAATGTCCATGCACTGTGGTGTGTGACTCAAATAGCCACAGCCAAGTTAAGCAAAGACACTTTCGTCCCACCCCCTGCAGATGTTCTGTTCTGTGCAAGATAATTTGAAGAAAAGGGTTTGCCAAATATGTATAGCTATGCTCTACTGAAAGGCATGGTGTGAAACCCCTCATAGCGACGGACATCTCATCTTCCTGCCACTCAAGCAAGGTTAGTACTGCTAAGATCAGACACACACTTCTATTATTCCAGCCTTTTCACAACTTTCACCTTTATGCTCTACTTTGAAGAGTTAATATAAATGCTAATGATTTAACATGCTGCTATTAATTATTTTTGGCTGACCTGCAAAGAAATCCTCTTCTATTGCTAGCTCCTGTCGTAGTGCTGCTGGAGTGCCCTGTTTTACAGGAGGATTGGCTGTTGCTGGACAGAGGTAACACAAAGAGATTAAAGTTAGAAATACAGAATAACCCTATTGCTACTCCTTAACATAGCACAAGTCTGAAAAGATCATCACCAGCTGCCACCAGGTACCTTCAGGTACCTCTTTTTCCACAGCTGCTTACATTTTAGAAGTAGTATGTGGAATGATAAGATGGTGACGATGACCAGTGAGAGCAATTGCACTACTGTACTTGTTTTTAGCCTGTTAACCCTTCCCCCAAGTACCTACTTACCACACAGCCATCCAGACTTCCTCATGGGTGAAGAGCAATGTATCAGTGGCTAATGCAATGTCTATTTGCCTGCAACAGCCTCAATGAAGTGCTGCTGCCTCAGCTCCGATGCAGCATGTTAATGGTACAGATGTCAATGGCTGTGCTGCATGAAGCTTTAGGCTGGTTGTAAAGTTACAGTTTAATGATGTAGTTTTACAGCTGACATTTGCGTCACTTTAAGAACGTGGGGAAACAAGTATGATGATCCTCCTTCCTTTGGCCTCAAAGGTGCGTGATAGCACAGTACAAAAGCAAAAGAAACTGGTCAGGCTCCTGTACTAAGGAAAACACAAGCCTGCCAGTAGCTATCATTAAAACTGTCAATTTTTAATGCCACATCTTACCCTGTTTGCTGCTAGGTGTGACTTCTGTAACCTGACATCTCTTCCTCATCTGTTCCCGGAACTGTTGCTGTAGCTGCTTTTGTCGCAATTTCCGCTGGTAAGTGGCATCACACTCAATAGCTAAGGAATCTGTATTTCTGCCCCTCCCCCAGGTAAGCACAAAGTTAAAACAGGATTTCAGCAACTATTTTTTATGAAGAAAAATGCATGAAGAAATAACAGCAAGGAAAATCCACTAAACTAGTATTTTATGGCATCTTCCAATTTGGGCTGTCCATGTGTTTTAAAGGGGACAGTAACTTCTAACATAACTCATAAAAATAAAATTAAAAAAAAAAATAAATTATTAAAATAATAAATAGTAGCAGTCTCACCTGGAACTGCTTGGCTGTTTCTGATCTTCTGTCACTACAGAAGCCTCCGTGTGACTAGGTTTACAAGTGGATGCTGTCTCACAATGTTGTCTCCATCCTGTGTTCTTCCTTTCCAAACAGCTGTTATATCTTGCTTTCTCTATTTCAGGCTCATAGTCCTGTCTTTTAGCTTTCACCAAATCTAACTCAGGGGGCATCTAGTAAAGGAAAAAAGGAAACATATTCAGAAATTTCCTTCATTAACTTTTAATGAAATATGCACAGGGTTTTTCTATATGGTGCTGTTAGAAAATCTATTTTGTTTGCTCTAAGTGGAGCAGTAAGTTAGGAAACTGAAACGCATTTTTAGTACAATGTCACTGATCTAGTTTATCACTGAATTCATCCGACTTTGTGTCAGTTTAATAGCTGAGTGCTTCAGGGCAGGTATCTCATGTCTTCTCATACTGTGCTCTCTGCATACGAGAATAGATGAAGAATTCTGTAGCTCCTCAAACAGTCTCACAAGTCTGTTGTTGGCATCTGTTAGTTTTGCCAGTTCTGTTTTCACATGTGTATTAAAGGACAATGGCAGACCCTCACATAGCTCTGTGAGCATGTGGTCACTGAGGAAGGTATACCATTCTGTTTCTATTAAAGACAGGACAGTTTGGCTCTGTGATTTTACAAATCTGTGGCAATGCCACTAACAGACAATGACCCTGGCAAAACAGAGATCTGTGTCATCTTTAATTGGCAAGGTCTCAGTTTGGATCAGTTCCTACAGCCTAAGTTAGCTAGAGAGAGCCATATTAGAGCTCCAGGCTGACTAGCAGAGTTTAGTAAATCCTAACATGATGAAGGTAACTTTCCTATGGAAGTCCATGGATCAGCAGTTGTAAAAGGCTTGCTTTTTCCTCAATGTGCAAGGTAGGTTACCACCTAGAGGGCTACTGCCCCCAGCTGGTATACATCAGGAGCTAACAAGATTAATGTTGATTACTGAGGTACAACCTCAGTAACAACCAGGCACCTTTACTGTTACATCAAAGAATACTTTGTGATAGCTCTGAAAGAACGGGCTTACAGTGTTGTTGTCATTGACAGAAAGTACAACACAATTTTTGTCTCTCTCTGGACCAGAGACCTCCAAAAGAGGCATTTCTCCATGGTGTTGGTTACCTCAGAAGGTTCACTGTTTGACCTAGTACTTCAGAGGGTAGAGTAACTACAGCTCTTTCGTTGCAAACTGAAACCTAAAGGTAAGTAAGAATCCTGAAAAGCAAAGCAAGAAGTAGCATGGCTTATTACTCTTCCGTTAAGACCCATACTGTTCAGAGCCATAGTGATGACAGGGAAACAAAGTGTTCAAGTACACATTAGCTTTACAAACTAACTCTTCATATATTCAACAGCCACCATTTGCTAAGTAGTATATATTATCAGGTGTTTAAAACAAATAAGTTAGAATGTAGATTTTCCTAACTTTATGCCTTATCCTCCAGCAGCCAAGTTTAACACACCCTGCTCTCATTATTCCATTGCAAATTTCAGGTACCAACACATTTTGAAGCCAGAGGACATTTACAGAGCCACTTGTAAACTCCTAATGTAGCAAAAGAACAAAATACACTGTTACCTCTTTTGCTTTTCTGTGGTAGAACTTTCAAGTGACTGGCAACAGCGACAATTTTGGGGGTGTCCAGTCTAAAACAGTTCCTCCTTTGTAACATATATGCATCTAGTATTTTTGCAGTGTTCTTTTGGGAGGGATACAAGTGGGTTAATTAAAAGTTGAAATCACCTTTTGAAATTAACTTTGCTTGAGACCTCAGTACAAAAACATTTTACCAAAATAACTTCTTGTTAATTACTCTAAAAAGAACAATGAACAGAGCTCTGAGAGGTGAAATACAGGCATATTATAAACTTTTTTTAAAATGACCATGTTGAGTATAGTTTCTATCTAGCTGGTGATGTGCATTAGGGCTTTGTAGAGTTTGAATACAGATTAGTAAAAGGACAAAGCAACTATAAATGCACATATTGATATTGCTACTGTATGGATTTTGCTTAATTTTAAGTTCTAACTACAAACAGCTCTGGTATGTGACCCACCTGGTATTGTTTCTAGGATATGCTGGGCTATTATTAAGCTTTATTTGAAGGATGAAGTCTTTCTCATGGAAAAACTCCATATTTTCTGCCAGAGCTCCCTAAAATCTAGAGAACAGTCCTTCCTCCTGCTGTCCAGTGGTTGACATACAGGCTGTCAGCTTGAGAGACTTCAGGACTAAATCAAATAGTCCTGATTCTGCAGAAATGCACACAGGAGCTTTATCTCCTGTAGGGTAGGTCACACAGATAATAGATGTACTGTCTGGCTATTCTGCTGCCCTTCCTTCAAAATCTCTTATCACCTCTTACAGCAATTGGCAATTGTGTCGCTGTACGCAGTCATCTCCTATCCTTTTTTTTGATTCCTGAAAAAGTCCAGTAACAAGAGGAATATGGCATATAAACTTGATTTTAAAATTCCAGGCAATAAATCGGATTGTGCTACCACTGACAATGAGAACAAACTAAGAGAACAATTTTGCCTCTTGTGTTATACAGGGCAAATGAACAAATTAACTGCCTTGGCGGACACTATTCTCCCAAGGATTTCCATTTTATTTGTGATGCATATATGAATTGATAGTGGTATCATTGCTGATGAACATTTAAAGCACAAGTGGCTGGATGAGAGTGATGAAACAAGTTGCTTCAACTGACAAAGCTTAAAAGGGCTTAAGAACTGCAGCATGTGTAGAAAATGGCACCTAGCAAAAGCTAGTTTAAACAATTAATGCTTCCTGGTGAAGCATTATACCTACTATGAACGCAGATGTAACTGTAAGCATTACTGGCACTAAAGAGAGAAACTTAAACAACATGGCACTAAATGTCACATAAGATCTTGAGTAGAATACTGTTTCTTCACCACAGTAAGCTTGCTACCGGAAATGGTTAAACTTTGGAGCAGTTGTTGTAAAATGCTAGGGAAGAACTCAGTAAAAGACGATTCATGCAATCAAACTAGCAGGCAAAGGCTATGGGTCTCATAGCAAGAAATATTCAGGGATAAGATGCATTTATATCATTATTTACATTCCTTTTAACATGAAGGACCAGGAACAATCAATATCTAGAAGTCCCTGCTCTAAAAGACCATGTACCCCACCTGACGTGGAAGCTTATTCACAGCTTGTAGGTAGTCTTTGTCTAGGATGCAGTTCCCAAGAGCATTCCCAAAGCACCTGAGAAACAAAGACAGCTCATTGTCACTGAAAATAACGCTTAATTCTTAATTCACTTCTAAAAATGTACAAGTACTGATCTTCACTTACTTGAGCGCCCTCTTCAGTCCATCTGTTACTGCCTCCTTTCTTGCCTTTTCTAAGGACAAAGCCTTAGACTTTAGGCCTTCACTGACTCCATAACCCACATCTTCATGGTATGACCCATCCTGCCATAAGATTTTAAAAAATGCTAGGTATAAGAGAGATTCTGCACAAACAGCATTTCTCATTAGATGCTGTGCTTTCCTAAGCCTGATTACTCACACTTAGCTGGATGTTCTACAGCAAGGTCAATGTTTTGGACACCACTATGTTCTCTGGTATCGTGCAGTACTCTTGAGAACCACGGTCTGACCCATGCATCAACTCTCTCCCCCAGCTTTAAGCAATTGCTCAGCTATAGATAGAGCAAACAAAAAATCCACTTACCTTAAGCTGGACTTTCACAAATGCACAGACCCCCACATAGAACCTGCCATTGTTGAGGTCAACAAAGTCTGGGGGAAAAAAATGTAGCATTCTAAATAATACAACAGACTTCTGATCCACATGTAGATCTTATTTCACTGCTTCAGGATATTTATAAACCTGTAGCATACTTGCTGAACGGGCCCAAGACACTGTGTCGTCTACAAAATGGAGCATGACTTACAAATTATTAACTGTAGTCTGAGAATGATAACTTGCATATGTGCTCTGAGTACGATATGCTATGCTTTCTGGTTATCAGTGTCTAGACCTGCCAAACACTTGCAACCTGGTATTATGCATATAAACTTAAACATATGAAAGAAGTTAGGGTTGTAAACATTACTTCTCATTCAGCTACATATCCTAAATGTTCAAAGCATAACAATTTTTTTCAGCTGGAAGTGAAGATTTAAAGTATCAGTTTATAAAAAGAACAATGGAAAAGAACTATAGTTGTCTATAAAAGCAATTTATTTCCTATTATGCCCCTTTTACAACGGTCTGTAGTGATAGGACAAGGGGTAACAGTTTTAAACTCAACGAGGGTAGATTTAGATTGACATTAGGAGTAAATTCTTCACTATGAGGGTGTTGAGGCACTGGAACAGGTTGCCCAGAGAAGCTGTGGATGCCCCATCCCTGGAAGTGTTCAAGGCCAGGTTGGATGGGGCTTTGGGCAACCTGGTCTAGCGGAAGGTGTCCCTGTCCATGGCAGGGGGAAGGAACGAGGTGATCTTTAAGGGCCCTTCCAACCCAAACCATTCTGTGATTCTATGATCTACTAGAAGTCTCTGATCTGGGAAATTTTGCACAAGCCTTCATCTAGGACAGAGTGCCTGAAAAGCTTAGCAGGTTGCAATACAACTCTTAATATAGAATCTCTAATCTACCATATTTTACACTGAGTAATGCTATATAAATACATAGGGCACTCTAATTAGCAGTCTTACAAGTCTGATAGAAATATGACACACAGCTGAAATTACATGCTTTGAAGTTCAAGCAGCTGTACTATGGTGTTCAAAAGTTCTGTACTCATCTGGTCCACTTGCTCAATTGTTTTGTAAACCCGCCAGAGGTGCAATCCTTTTTCAATATAGGTGTTTATAAACAAGTATAACAATCATCTGTCTCTGAACTGCTAAGGCATGACTAGTTACGGGAATATTTGGGGAAAAAAGTTTGAATGTCAGTCTTTTATTCACTGAAAAGGGGAGAAAAAAAAAAGTGGTACAGAATAGATAGAAAACCATGAAATAACTTGTTTTATTTCCAGAATCTACCAGCAAGATGTAAGAAATATTCCTGAAGGGGTAGGGGTGTGAGTGGGGCAGGGAAGCAAAGATGTATATTTATACAACTTGTTTGAGCTACTTCAACAACTTGACTTCAGTTTAAGCACAGCAGATCTGCAGGGACAATACTTCTCTAGCAGCCACAACTTCAACTATCAAGACAGAGGAAGCTTAAGCTTTAAGAACACCTGAATACTATTTTCTAGAAGAGGTTTTCCAAAGCTTTCTACTACAAAAACATTCGCTAGAAGAGGAATCTGTAGGGGAGGAAAAAAAAAAGGGAGGGGGGTCTATCTCCTGAAGATTAGGGAAATATTAACTCAGAGACACTTTTTAGAATGTAAAAATTTACAGGTGAGTATGACAATAGGCTCAGGGCTGCTGGGTGTTAAAACAAATGGTTTAATTGCTGTAACTCTTGACTGGGTGTTCCCACAGAGATTAGAAAACTTGATTAGAATAGCTCAAGAATAACCATAAACACCCTTAGAATAATGACATTAACATATTCCTGTACAAGATCTAAAAAGAAAAGAAAACTGCCGTTATTATTCAATTTCTTTCATTCTTACCAGCTAAGACATCTAGAAATTCCACATGCCTTTTGTCAGGTTCTACCACTTAAAATACATATCAAAAAATACATATTCCCCCTCTTTGAAGTGATCAAGTCCTAGGATAGCTACCCTTGTCCTTATCTGAAAGACTTTTCCTTCAGGGCTTCACAGTGAAACAAAAGGACAGACTTTTTTTTTCCCATCCTAAAGAGATACTTACCAACATTCTGCTGAGTGACTGAATGAGCCCAGCCATTGAAGCCAAACATCTCGTTGGCCAGACTGATTACCTTGTGACCCTCAATGTAACAGACCTGAAAAGAAAAGCACGCACATATATACGCACAAACACACACACACACGTATGTGTACATATACACATATGCACACACATATACATGCCTTATTTTAAAGAGGGATTACATAGATCATCTTACACTGAGGAAACCTGGCTAAACTCAAGATAATATGAATGACGGTGCAGATTTAGGTTCACCCTCTCCTGGCAACTGTGATGGGGGGAATTGAATAAATAGGACAGAATTAAGGGAAATAGAGCTAGCGGGCACTAAAGAGGTCAAAATGCAGCTAATGTCATATATTCATATATTCCAGTCCTGGGGAAAAAAAAAAAAAAAGAAAAAAATTTCAGTTTTCAAGTAGACAAACTCCCTTTTAAAGGAGGAAGCACTGAAAAGTTAAGTGGCTTTTCCTAAAGCGTATAAGGACCTGTGGCTAAGTTAAAGCCAGAATTTATGCTATTCTTATTTCACTTTCATATTTGCTTATTGCACTACCAGTGGGAAATTAACTTCAAAAATAAGGGTGTTGTTGTTGGTGGTTTTTCTTATTTGTTTCCCCATAATAGTTCTCCTGGAAAAAAATGTGAGTTGAAACATCTATGCAAGTTTATTCATACCTTTTGTCCTCCTCCAGCTTGTCGACTGCTGATATATTCAGGACCCAGTTTCTGACGAAGAGCATGCTGGATAGCTTGATATTCATTTGCCGTATATTGATACTTCATGAAAACAAAGTAAGACAAAGTTTCTCACTTCCTCTGGATTAGCTCCCCCTCTTTTCCTAATACCACGTCTTAATTCCATTTTTTTCCCCATTATACAGTCCTTCCAAGAGGTGTATGATCCATTTTTAGAATCAGGATGTAACTGACAAAGAAAGACCATGGGGGTGTGTGTATGTGTCTGTATACTCGTGCATTAGATTGTTTTTTTCCTTACTCTTGAGGTGTTATGTATACAAGCACTAATTATTAAGCTGTAGCAATTTTCCATTTTTTCATAACCATCGCTTACATTAGAAGAACTTAAATAAGCCAGGTCTGCTAGTGTCCTATTGAAATCTTTATGTAGTCATAATCCTAGTCAAAGTTGCCAGGAACACACATATACACTTATATAATATTTCACAAGAAATGTGTCTTTAAAAACTCCAACAAAACCGAAGTTTAACCTTACTCTGTTACCATATTCCATCAGGGCAGAGAGGACAGCAGCTCAGGTGACCAGTCAAACTAGAAATTTATTGAGGAGTGTTCAGCATATTCCCCTAGTGCAGGGAAGGTCCTTTGAATAACTCCAGCATCACTGGTATCATTAGGAAGCCCAGAGTTTTGTGACTTGTGCTGCATGTCTTAGTAGAAATACAATTTACAATCTGCAAAGATTAGAGAGGCCTAATTGCATGTTTAAGGATTCAAGCATTAAAAAGTTTGCATTGCTACTCTATGATGTGGGACAGAACAGAGATTTTACTACCTGTATCATAAGTATTGTGTACGTGTGTGTTGGCTGCCTCATCATTCAGCAGAACAGTATTTGATAGTCTATGCCGTTTAAGCTCTAGTGCCTGACAAACCTCTCACATTTTTCTTTTGTTCTATTTAAACTCAAAGGAATAACTTTGTCTTTTTCTGGTACTAGAACGCAAACCTGTAACCAAAAGATGTAAGGAGAAAGGAAGAGTGCACATGCATATGCCACATTCAGGAACTATCTACAAATGCTTATCATGGGGAAGAGAATTTGCCACCAAAAGGCAAATTGTCTATTGTGCGCTTTTTTTCCCATTTTATTTTTTATTTTTTTAAACAGCTAAATGAAAGCAGTTGACTTTTCTGACCAGTACTGAGAATGTGTGTAAACATGAGCCAGGCCATCTGCAAATAAAAGAGAATAAAATGAGCCCTGTTTTTAAGGAACAAAATTAAAAACATTTTGTGAAGAATCCAGATCAATTTATTATAACTAGAGGCATGCCATTGCTATCATGGAGGAAAACGTAATGTAGAATTAAGTATAGAATAGTTAGGATAATGGATATGACACTAGCCTTACTGTATCCAACTTTAAAATGAGTAAATACACAGAGCAGATTTCCAGAAGTGCAAGCACAGAACTTCCACTTCCCTCTCAGGCAAAAGGAACTGACCTGTCCAAAGTGAGCAACTGAATTGCTAGTGCTGGAACTGCTGCTGATGATGTGGCTTTCGCTGTCTTTCCCTTGACTTTCAGGCATTCCTAAAGATAAAAAAAAATACAAACACTGAAGATAACAGAGCCAATAGTACATAAGAAGACATCACAAAAGGTGTTGAAGTCCGCTGCCCGGTGAGTGGTGAGTCCACTGCAATACATTGGACATTACAGTAATATTATACTTCTCCACGGAACTGCTGCAGAACCAATTGGAAATTTGTTTTCTGATGTTGTTCCATAACAGTCAAAACTCCTCTTCTTAAATACATTATACTATGTAGGCAGAAATAGCTAGCTTCATCCTAGAAGCAGAGGCACTGTTCTGGTCCTTCATTCATAAAAATAATGATAGCTTAAATAAATTGAATTAAATGATTATTTTATTTAAAGATCAAATAAATTATCNAAAGAAAGAAAGAAAAAAAAATTCAATAGATGGCAGTCTTTTACAAGTCAGTATCCAACAACTACCCAGTGGTAAGTGCACTATCACTCCGCTGTGCTGCTGGAGTAGTGGTGGTGGTGGTGGTGCTGAGAGCTTGTACAACAGGAGCACAAAGGAGCTGCAGCAAAACTTCTATATAAGACCAGCTGGCTTTGGTCTATCAGTCTATAAGACTTCGTACACAACACAAATATAAGACAAGTCATCATACATACATGACAGCTGGAAATATCAAAACAATTCGAGAAAGTTTAAAATCCTCTATAGACAGAGAGAGTTGACAGTCAATAGGAACCTGACAAGTATTATGTTTTGCTACTGTACTCCACGTTCAGCATTTTTTAAGAGCTGTTTTTCCAGTCTCTAAACAAGGAATCCAAATTTTTAGTAAGAATTTAGTAAACAATTTTCAGAAAAAGGATACTAGCTCTTTCCTTGGCAAGTATGAATACTGATAATTATACTACATGTAGCTAAAATTCTCCCTAATTTTGGTTGGCTATAATTATTTACCTTCTGTCCAAAAGTTGTGTAATTGCACAGTGCTTATACATTTGAATATGTTTCAGTCAAATGTTAGCTGCAATTTGTGGTAAATATATTTGGTTTTGGAAGAGAACATATAGAAATCACTATTACCAGCAGATACACTCATGATTTAAGCAGGCTATTCCCCCTTTTAAGCAAAGAGCTCATTTCCTCCTGAAGGAGACATTTCGAGAGAGGTAAAAAAACAGGTGAGGGAGTGACGGAGGGAATCTAGGTTTGAACAATACTATATAAATATATTTTTTTCACTCTACACAGCCTAAATCAGATCCTAATCAGTATAAAGCCCTTGGGGGAAAAAACAATGCAAGAAATGTGTACATTTGCCTACACAGCTCTGTTAGCAGTTTGCCACAAATCTACACATGCAGTAGGTGGGTGGCAGTTTGAAGCAAAACTGATTTAACTGAAACCAGCATAAGTCCTTTAAGTTTCTATAAGGTGTGCACCTTTGTCAGTCTAAATTCCATAAAGAGATACACTTTTAACGAAGCTCTGAATAAGGTACAGGAGTTGACTCTAAATGAGACCGAGGAAGTACAGAATTCTGCTAAAAACAGCGTCACATCATATGGTTTTAATCTAATGGATCGGATTCCCCTAGAAAATTCCAGCAATATACGTCTTTGCAATAAACAGTTTAAACATGTCAATGGTTTGTATTCAAATTATGATTTACCCTACAGCTTGTGTGAGTGAGACAGATGATGCTAGTTCAGTTTCAGGCTTCGCTTGTACCAACAGTTTGCTTCAGCTGTGAATCTTGTTTAAACCCAACATTCTATTAGAGCAACGTGATTTCTTTTTTTGTCATTTCTTTTGTGAATTGTGATTTCTTTTTTGAATCCATGAAATGCAGCACAGCAAGGCCCTATGCCTCCAAGCAATTCTCAGAGCATTTCAAAGTGACAGGACTTCAATTTTGAAATTATTAGAGCAGGAGTTCAGACGAAAGAAAAGTTAATTCTGCAAATGGAATTATATATCTCCCTCGACATCAGAACCAGAAGCTAAGGAAGGCAAGGCTTCCATTCCTCCGCAGAATATTGTTTCCTCACTCCTCCTCTCCCTGTATGTTTTAACTCATATGAAACATTAAAATACTGAAGTAGATAATAACAATAAGCTATTGACTAGAGAACAAAACAGCCTCAAACACCCTCCAGGGCCACAGGACAGTGGTAGGAGACTTCCTGACAGATAAAGCAGTGTTAAAAGCCATATTTTCAAACTATCTTTAAATACTGAAAATTCAAGTTCATATATTCTTGCTCTGTATGGAGGATGATAAAAGCAGCTTATCATCAGTTTAAAGATACCTAGGAATTATCATTTATTACATCTGTGACTGTGACCATTATTTGTTATTTACAGGGAATTATTTTCATTTTAACTGGTAATGTTCTCAGAAAGTTTTCTTATCACTGAGAAAAAACACACACAAGACTACGAGTGTTGCACTATGCTCTAGAACATCACCTTGATAGACTAGAATAGGCAAAGAATCTTAACAGCTTTTACTACTACTGTTTAACATTTATTACTGACATTTTAAAAAAACAAAGCTTAAAATTTGAACAAATTAGGTAGCCAATCAAAAAAAGAGGCTGTTTTGGGAAACCGGATAGGAAATACTAATTTTCTACAGCACTCTGAAAGTACGTATTTCTTTGTATGGTGGTAGTGAACTGAGCAGCTGCTAAGAAAAATCTGCGTGTGTACACAAATTACCCCCAAAAGAGATTTTGGTCCTAAATCTCCTAAATCACCTATTCTTCGCCCAGTACCACTCTTTCTTGACAAACTAGGTTTTGAACCATGCGCTCTGTTTTAATCCTGTGCTAGGACAGCCAGTTCCCAGTTCTCTTTGCATGTAAGGTGGAAGCAGGCAGTTTTGCTTCCCTTTGAAATGGTTTGCGTACCGTAAGTTGTATAAGCACCGCAATGTGAGAAACCCTGGAAGATGGCTGTTTTAAGAAATTAGTTGCAGAGTCACAAGTTCTGCAAGATTTGACTTTACCATAGACTGCACTTTTGGAGGGCTTTTACCTTTCAGCCTCATCCTTCTCTATGTGGTAAGTTTCCTTCACAGCAAAGATACAGTTTGCTAAGCAAAAGTCTTTAACATTCTTTCAATAAATTACACTTCCACACAGCCCACCAAGAGCAAACAGCTATGCACAGAGCAGTGAGTGATTTAGCAAGCACTAAAAATAACTCCATGTATTTAACGTAAGGTTCATATTGCTCTAACACACAAAATACAACTTAAAAACCTTTATATTTCTGTGGAGTATTCTATCCTATGAGAACTCCAAACTATTTTATAAGTTGATTAACTTGTCAGGCAAAGGTTGCTTTATCTAACATTGAGATGTAGTGAACATCCTGAAAGTGTAAGAGGGCAGATGTTCCTAATCAAGGCAGGCCTGTGCTATACCACCGTTGAAAGAGTGGAAAACAGATTACAAAATAGCTGTGAGAAGTTACATACAATGTAACTCTTCCTGTTTTGACTTCTGATAGTATCTCTAGGCAAAAAAACTTGATGACTTGAGAAAAGTTAGGTAATGTTATGTTGACTTTAACAGAAGAAAAAGATATTCAGCATTTTATAGGTCAAACAACGAAATGCGCAGGGAGGTGATGGCACTGGATGTCTGTCTTAGACCAAAGGTGGCTGCTGATGCTTGCCTATACCATGTCAACGAATTTTATTGTTACTAATCTAGGCCATGTTCTACAGTAGAACCATCCCCAAAAGAGAATGAAAACGTGTAACAGAAAGGTTGACCTATCTGTAGCAGTTAAAATATATTTGCTTTCAAGGCACAGGAACACAACATTAACAATTAACATTTTTATGTGTGGCCTCAAAAGCAAAATTTAACCCTTAGGTTTATGAGACAGCACTGTGTTTACTTTGGGTATGTCTAGGGTGATGATACCCTCCCTGCACAAATCACAAAACTCTAATTAAGGTTACATATTTTACTTATTAATGCTGTAATGAGCACCACTTAAAGCTCTTTATAACCTTTACCCAGCTTAAGCATAAAAAGTTAGGACATTTGTGAGGGAGTATTTCTCCTTAAGAATGATTAAATACATTCAACATCCGAAATGAAGCCTCTCCAGTCAATTCCGGCATTTCTGGAGTACAGGATAAGAAAATTATCTCCTCATTATGCTGAGTTTCCTTTTATGACAGCCTTTATACACTTTTTGTAAATCATCGAACATCAGTACATCTATTGCAAGTTGTTTTAGGTCCCTTCCTCCCCAGCAGTTACAAATCCAATTCCAGTACAAATTGATTAGTTTAACGTACATGTTGCTGTGCTTTAGACTGTGTATTTTTCTGGTTTTGCTGGTTACTCCTCCAAACACATTCTTAATAGCAATGTTAGGTATAAGTTACTTCTTTCCTACATGATTCTGCTCACTGTTTTAAAATTGAGACCCATTGTCACTTCTGCCTACAAAGGGTCCGCAGAGTTTCATTAGTTAAAAATGCACCAATACCAGCGCAGATTATTCCAAACCATTCTAAATTTGAAATCTACTTGCTTTCTAAGAATGTAAGTCACATTTCATTTCTCACTTTATTTGCATCACTATGCAATTTTGTATAGAAAATGTTTCATTGTACAAATTACCTGGCACTCCCTCACAATCTTTTAATGAAGTTATTAAAATAAAATCTTATAACAATAAACGATGAGCTAGATTTGCAGTAAGAGGTGATCTCTTATTATGCCAAGAGGTAGAACTTAAGGAGAAGAGAAACAATTTGTTTGTCATACAAGCTCTTTTCCAGGTAGGAAACCTTAACACCTCACAGTTACAAAAAGTAAACAATCCACTCTCGAACAACTCATTTCACATTTATAAAGATGGAATAAAAGGAAAGAGCATGTTCTGGAGACCAGAAAAACCTGGCAAAAATATTTCTCAAATATCCTAGAATAAATTATTTATGTGGATACCTCTTTCTACAAGTGTATCAGATTGATTTATAACTGCATCATTTATGTATAAGCCACTTTAGTCATTGCAAGGAAAAGGAAGAGGCTTTTTAACTCAGCACAGTAGTGGCTTGGGACTTAAAGGGAAAAGCAACCTATCTGTAACTGCAGAAAGCCTGTAGTTTTGCTGAACGCAATTACTACACAAGAAATAATTATTCCCAGCCAGAATCTAAAACATCTGAACTCTCTTAGAGCTATGGGAGATCTGTCAAACTGCAGACCATAGAAAACACTGTGATTACATGCGTGGATGACACTTCTGGCAGTAAGACCATATTAAACCAGCATGCTAGTTAAGTTACCACAAAAAATCTAAAGCTCTCAAGCTTTCTGCTCTTCTGTTCTGCTCCAGCTTGACACAGTCCTTTTTAATGGAAAATTATTTACATTTGAAAGCAATAGAATACTTCAGGCATGGGCAAGCCTACATCTATTTTCATCCTTCTGCTTTTCTGGACAGCAACGTAAAGTATCCCGTGTAGGTGTGGCTGAAGGGCTTGTATACTACAGCAGCACCTTACCTGCCCTACATTATTTATCAGAAATTCAGTTAAAATGGACTTTGTGCTTCTACAGTTGAAAAGGCAGTTCAGGCTATCGAGTCCCCTATGTCGGCTATCAGAACTGTGGGGGCTGAATTACCATATTTATTATAACACGATATTCATTTATACAGTGATAATTTGCATGTCGATAACTTTAGCAGTCATTCCTTGCGCAGGATTAAACGTTTAGTCAATTTCTTATAACCTCGTACTCTAGTTTCCCCCGGGAATAACGGCTAAGGAGATCGGCGCTGTTTTGGACTATGTCCACCCTGAAATCAGAAGAATAATCGAACTGGAAGGAAGTTGCCGATCATCGGCACTACCCGCCCGGACGAGGGCAGGGCTCAGTTACAGCTGCCTGCACGTCTTCCAGGGAAGCAGCTTCCAGCTGGGGAACGCGGGTTTGCCGAAGCTGAAGCCGGGCAGAGCGTGCCGGCTCCGGCACAGCCGCTGCTGGCTCCCGCAAGCCGGCGGTCCGGTTACCCGCCGACAGCCGC
>VXAL01019613.1:41025-81467 GCA_013399475.1 Chauna torquata | reverse complement strand
AATTAAACAAACAAACAAAAGCTACCTTGCAATAAAATGAGTAAAATGAATTGATCCAAACTTTTCTTAACAATGAATTAATTTTAGTTTGCACTAGCAGATAGTTTTGACAGTAAGAAAAATTTTAACAAGCATGTTTTGGCCATGATTGATGTTCTGTGCACATACTTGACCAAAGAGCTGAAGGGAATGTGGGTACTGCTGGGTGCGCTCAGGTTATGGTCTGTGTGTAATATCAGAGGTCTCTGCTTTTTGCAGTTGTGTAACATGCTAGTGAGATCCTACCAGTAGTTCCACAATTAATGCTTTATAAGCCCTTATACTTGGAAATAGTGTGTCTTCTAATTACTCTTACAAAACCTGACTTTTTTTGAGCTTTATGGTTTTAAATCGCTGAATATCTTTACAATTTAACTTTAAAATTGGACTGCTCACTTAACAAGTAGCAGTTGAACAGATTTGATGGTCACACTGTCGTTATGTTCTGTCTCCCTGTCCCACTAGAAATAAGATTCAAAATCCAATGTTTGCTATTTCAGGAAGGTTCTAAGTCAGCATTTCTATCCAGCAAAAGCTTTTACTTTTTGCTAAGGCTGGAAATACGTTCAAGACTAGCCTTTTAAAACTGCATGCTTTGTTTTCCTGAAGCAGAATCAATTTAGTGTGTACTTATTCAGAAATGATTCCTCTCCTTTTCATTCAGCTGAATCGGCTCAAGTCCCTCTATTTTTAAGAGGTCTGAGGTCTGTCTCTCTTTCTGTGTGAGAATTGCCATGAATTCATATTTAGCGTAACTTTTTTGTTAATTAACCTTTTATAGTGGTTCATGTCAGACTTCTTTAATCTGAAAGACTGGGAACCTGCGGAAGAAATCATTAACTAACTTTCCTTTACAGTTAATACAGATGTTAATGTTTCCTTGTGAACTGCTGAATGCTAGACAGTCTTTGAAGGCTGATCTGGAAAAAGTAAGTCTGTACTTCACAGACAGGTTGAATGTGTTCGCAAGTTATTTGGTGCAGTAAGACCTGATTATTAATGGACAGTGGTTGGTGCTGGGACCCCTTCATGTATGCTGCCTGCAGTTTGAGTATTAAACTCTTGACTAGCTTTATTCTAGTCTATTGAACCAAACGTTCCCTCTGCATGTGTGGTTTTATGCTATCCAAGGAGTGATACACAGTTCATTTCTTTATTTCTCCATTAGGAACTGGGGTGCATTTGGTGTGCATCTCAAGTGGAGCTGCTCTTTTAGTTTCCTCTGGTATATATTTAGTTCATATGCACCAAAACTGTTTTGTGAAATCAGCCAACACGTGACAAGCAGGGACTATCTGAAGATCTTTCAAACAGTGCCACTGCTGCAAAATGAAAGGCTGTTGTGGATGTAGTCATGTTTGTATAATATTTAATGCTTGAGCCTCCGAAGGAACTTAAATACTGATGAAGTTAAATGTTTCAGCACTCAGGAAGATGTGTTATTTCTGTCAATGAATCCATATTGTAAAATGCGTCCAAACCATTAAATTGGGTTAGCTATAATGTGGTTATTCAACGTCAATCAGTTAATGGTTGCTGTAGTTTGAGGTATTGGAGAATTTTTGTCCTCTGTGCTGACCATTAGAAAGCAAAATTGCCTCGTTTTTCTTAAGGTAATTGAATATATTAAGTGCTGTGAGCTCTTCAGTCACGTATTCATAGGAGCTCTGTAGCATGCTTAGCTTAGGTTTGAATCTTTTATTTTTCCTAACTTTTTCTTGAAGGTGTTGAGCTTTATCTGTCCTGCAGAGTTAACATGTATTTCCATGTGATTGAGCAACACTAACAGTTAATTTTAATCATGTGAGGGAAGGTATTAATTTTTAGTAGTGTATCAATAACAAGATGGATCACTGTGCAATATAGACTTATATGTAATTGACAGGATGAGATGAGATTTTGCTGCTGAACACTGCAATTTTTTTGGACTTTAGATCTGATCAGACTGAGTATTTCATGAATAGCAGACTACAAAAAGGCAGAAGTAGTGTTTATTCCAGGAAAATGGGTCATATTAACTCCAATATTTTTAT
Source organism: Chauna torquata (assembly GCA_013399475.1). Lineage (NCBI taxonomy): Eukaryota > Metazoa > Chordata > Aves > Anseriformes > Anhimidae > Chauna > Chauna torquata. The sequence continues at coordinate 79,395 of VXAL01019613.1, read as the reverse complement.
ATTTTCACTGCTTTTTCATTTTAAGAGGCAACATACTATTTTTTTAAATGTTCTTTTGAAAATTCTTATTGGATGGGCTATATTTCTGCCCCTAATGCCCCATTCGGTTAGACTTCTTTTGTTGTTAATTTAAGCAATAAAGATCAGAGTAGGTAGTGAGATATTACATAATTAAAAAGGTAGAACATGACTACTTGAATTTGGTGGCTTATGGTCTTTATTAATCCTCACGTAACTGGTTGAGGTTCTGCCAGGTGTAACTTTTGCTGTGCATCACTTGTACAGTAAGTCATAAATCAGAAGTACAAGTAATGAGCAATGCTGTTATTAGTATTTCTTCAGGTTACAAAACTGTTATTACTGTCATAAGCTGATTCAGTTTCCAGTAGGAAGCTTCTTCCTTTCTAAACTGTTTTTAACATGTTCTGAATTAACATCTCAGTTGTTTTCAGAACTTCTGTCTGTCACATCAGTTTTTTCATCATTGAAAGGTGATATTAAACTGCAACATTAAATCATTAAAACAGAAACCTGCAGAAAACCTTAAGTATAAGGCATAAGGGATGTACTGCTGTATGAAGTAAATGGTAATTATTAGCTGCAGCCTCATATACAATACTTGATGGCTAAAATTGATGTTTTTTCTTCCCAGTACTCTGTCTTGATTTGTGATCTTTGGGCTGGTTTCTTGTTTCTTAAATACTGTTCCTTTCTTCTCTTCCTTTGGTGTTGGGCTAGCTGTTAGGAGATGAATAGCGCAGTTGCTCTTATGTCATTTTTGATATTGGAATCATTTAAATTGCACAAGTTCAGTTTTGTGCAACAGATTATGCCCTAAGGTGCGCACACGTATATATGTCCAAGCTACCCATCTAAATGGCCACATGGAAACAAGAAGATCCCTGGTTTGTTTTTTTTTTCATGGAGTTCTTATAATGACTCATGTTCAAGGCACAATTTATATTGACTTTATAGTTGCAAATGATTTATACATTTTCCGAATGGCCATCAGTCAGGTCTACAACAGAGGAGTGAACATCATAAACTGTAGGGAAATGTTTGACTAAGTTGATGATTAACACTTGACAAGAACTCTCTGGGGAAAAAAAACACACAAAACCAACCAAACGAAAAACCATAGCTGTTGTCTTAATTATATTTTCCCACTAATCTTAGTTTTCTGCTTGTTCTTGGTGGATCTTTTAATTTCCACATTCTGTGGATAGTATCAGTAGTTACTATCAATATGATATTAGTCCCCTAATTAGTCCCATTCAGTCTCTGCACCGCATGAAGAACAGTTGGTATTGTAATAATTGTGAACATATATTCAACATGTAGAGAGTAAAGCAGAATCAATTCAATATGAAGCCACCCAATTACTAGGAACTCCTGAACTTAGCACATATTTTTAATGTAGTTCTTGGATGGAATTTGCTTTTAAAAGTGCTGTATTTCCACTATCATTAATCTTATATAACTTGGCATTGCTGTCCCCTCTTGCTGGTACTGGTTTTATATAGCTTCAGATGAAGCGAGTGTTAGGGAGCTGTTCTGGTTAGAGTGAATAAGAAAAAGGGTTTATTTTCATCCAAGTTATTTCCTTAAACAACAAGGCTGAGAGAAATAAGATTGAGCTATAACCTTAGAACTATAAAGATGTTTTTGTTACTGTAAAACATGTTTTCAAATGAACTCCAGAATGAAATAAATCTCACTTACGCTGACACTAATAAATCTTTTATTTCATGCTTAAAAGGTCTGTTTCCAGAGCAGCGTATGGACAGAAGTAGGAGATCACGATTGAATTTCCAGTTTTATAAACTGATAAAAAATATGCCTCAGTTTCTGAAAATTCCCATTCTTGGATGAGTATGGAGGAAAGGAATAAAGAAGTCTTTTCTCAACTCCTGCTTATGGAACTGAGGGGTTTAGTCAAGAACTCTTAATGTGAAATGTAGGCTAGCGTTAATCCCCTAGACAGATTACTCAATTTCTTCAGCCTTCCCACTTGGCTTTCTACATTCTCCCACAGTATGCAAATAGAGAGATAACACGTCTCAGATGGGATCAGACAGATAGGTAAAAAGCTGGTTGTGTGATAAGACTCTGGATAGTGATTAATGGTTAACCTCTGCTCCATTGCTTGTAACAAGTTGAGTCCTGTTAAACATCTTTATCAGTGACCTGGATGAAGGTGACATGGTTGACTTTCATTAAGATTGCAGATGACACCAAACTAGGGGAACTAGTTGATATGTTTGTTCTAGGGCAAAGCTGCCATTCGGAGGTACCTAGTCTGCAGGAATAAGCAGGCAGGAATCTTAAGAGGTTCAGCAATGATGAGTGGGAAGAAAGAAGCCCTTGCAGCGATAAAGGATGGGGACTGGGTGGTTGGGGAGCAGCTCTGCGGAAAAGGATTTGGGAGCCCTGGCAGACAGCAAGTTGAATGTGAGCCAGGAGTGTGCCCTGGCAGTGGAGGAGGAGGCTATTATGAATAGATCAAGTGAAGTGCTTATCTCTTTCAGCTTGGCACTTGTGAAGCCACGTGTAGAATACTGTACCCAGCTTTGGGCTGCCCAATACAAAGAAGACAAACTGGAGTGAGTTCCTTGGAGGGATACCAAGCTAAGTAGTGGGCTGAAGTACAGGCCTTTGAGAAGGGGCTGAGGGAATGGACCTTGCTTACCCTGGAGAAGAGAAGGATTCGGGGGGATCTACTAGCAGCCTTTCTGTACTATGAGGAAGTTATTGAGGAAATGAAGCCAGGCTCTTCACAGTGGTGCATAGTGGGAGGGTGAGAAACAATGGGCATAAAGGTTCTGATCAAATATAAGAAAAGCCTTGGAGGTTTTCAGGATCTGAGTAGATAGTCCTGAGACACTTGATGTAGTCTCTTAACTGACCCTGCCTTGAGCAGGAGGTTAAACTAGATGACTCTCTGCTGTCCTTCCCAACCTGAATTATTCTATCATAATTCTATTTTGAAACACTGGTTGGTATAGTGTATTATGTGTGCTTATGTTTCTGGTCTAAATCATAAATGAACATGACTTTCTGTACTCATCTTGTTTTGGAAGGGGTACGGTATGTATACAATGTCAAACTGAGTGTAATTGTTGATACGCTGAATTGATAGGCTTTGAAAACTCCCTGTATTCTGGTTCAATTTTATGCCTTCCAGTAAGCATACTAACAGTCAGCAGCCTCATCAGTTAAAGAATAAATGTGAACACATACAATAAATACACTTTCTGCAAGTCTTTTTCTAAATGGGTATAAAAATTGTGATTGTTTTGGAAAGACAACTTTGCTTTTGATTTCTGAATAGACCTAGGTTGGGACTGAAAGGGAAGCGCACGACTCCCATCTAGCAGTGCTTTTATATCTTTAGGTTCACCTTCATGAGATGATAGAAAAAAGTCTATAAAATCTTTGGTGAAGGAAAGAATTATTCATAGTCTCTGGGGCCATTGTTAATGTGATCTAAGTTTTCCGTTTGTCTAAGCTTTTATAGTAACTGTAGATCTTTTGTTCTTCCATAGTGATTCAGCTTCCCATTATCAGTTTAGCTGGAAAAACACTCCATAAAATATAGTAGTATTAAGTGGATTTTCAGACAACCGAAGCATTGCATCCCAAAACTGTATTGAGTACATTGATACTGATGAAACTGGAACCTGCCTGCTTTTGCTTCCAGTATTACTGATGTGTTCTTGCTGGGCACACCAGTGCTGAGAGAGTATCAGCTGCCCAGGCGTACAAGGTTGCTGCAGACTCTGCATGTCAGCAACTGGAGTGTTCTCTTCCGTTCTGACAGTCAAGGGCATCCATACTTTGTCTGTTAGAAGTACAATGAAAGCGTGTCAGGTATAAAGATTGGTATTGTACTGCTGCTAGCACTATGTTCACTTTCTTTGTCAATCATGTGGTCTTTCCAGGGCAGAGTCTTAGTCCAAGGTGCATTAGATCCAGATTGTCTTCAAGCCTCATATTTGACAGTATTCCTTCAAATCCAAGATTGTTTATAAAAATATAACTGTTATCTTTCCAAATCCTAGGTTCAGGACATAGATCATTTTGTTTTGTTTTGTCTGCCGGCTTTTCATTAGTTTTGCTTCTACTGCAGATTTATAAATGTTGAGTAATGTCTTTCACTAGATGCATTTTTTCTCAGATTCTTTATGATTTTAGTGTTAACACCTATGTACATAACTTGTGTGTTTCAAAGCACAGAACAAATGCTCAGGACAATCACTTATTTTTAAATACATCTGAGGGAGGAAGTTATTCTCATGGTACAGATGGTGATGGTACTTTTAAAATATTAATCAACATGTAGGCATATCTGTATGAGAGTTTGTGGTGAGTCTTATGTTGTCACTTTTTTTTTTTTTTTTTAATACTTTAAGAAGAGTGTTCAGTCTGCATGGCAGTTCTGTAGCTGCTCTGCCTCTGGCTTACTGTTCAATTTCAGTTCAGGTCAGACCATCTTCTTGTTAGCTTTTTCAGTAGTCTTGCCTTCCAAGTCTCCTGAGGGTTTTCTCTAGGACAGCCCTACAGTCCTACAGTTTAATTTTTTAGAGTGCAGTTAGCCATTTTATTTTGATCTAGTCTTTGTAATTCCTCATTCGCTATCAGTTTAGCCAATTTATCAAATATGTCTTTGTTCAGATTTTAAATGTTAAAGACCTGAATTTTTAAAAACTCTTTTATATCAGATATAAATTTTGTATGCTAAAAAATTACATCTTGTTCGAAATCTAAATTTCAACTTAGTTGGGTTTTGTAGTAAATTGATTTAGCTGAGTCATCACTACATTTACTTTCTAGATGTTAGTCTTTCTCAGTGCCCCTGAATGTACACAGCACAGCCGAGGTGACAGCCTGTCCAACATCAGTGAATAGCCTTTAGACTTACTCTTGTCTAGATGATTTAATTTTCTCAGTTATTTTCAGCAAGTTTTGTTTCTGTCTTTCTAATTGCACAACCTTCCCATTCTGGTTTTTGTCATCTTTATCTTTGTCGTGTTTTGCAGTCTGTGGGCATCATGGAAGATACAGACTGTGTTAAATTTGTAGCAAACAGGATAAACCACACTGAGTCTTACTCACCTTTATATTCTAACCAGTTTTCTTATTTCATCCTGATACTGCTAGAACAAGGATAGCGAAAGAAGCTCTTTTCCATCACCTCTTGTGGTGGGCTGACTTTGGCTGGCTGCCAGATGCTCACCAAGCTGCTCTGTCATTCCTCCTCCTCAGCAAGACGTGGAGAAAATAAGATGAAAGCTTGTGGGTTGAGATAAGGGCAGGGAGATCACTCACCAGTTACTGTCATGGGCAAAACAGACTCGGCTTGGGGAAAAATAATTTGATTTATTGCCAATTAAAAATAGAGTAGGATGGTGTGAAACGGACAAAACTAAAAAACGCCTTCCACCTACCCACGCCTTGCTTTCAGGCTTGTATTTCTTCCTTCCTGACTCTTCTACTTGCCCTTGTCAAGTGGCACAGGGGGATAGGGAAGAGGGGGCTGTGCTCAGTCCATAATGCTTCATCTCTGCTGCTCCTTCCTCCTCAAGCTTTTCCCCTGCTCCAGCATGGGGTCCTTCCCACGGTATACAGTCCCACATGAATTGCTCCAGCCTTGGTCCTTCCCATGGCGTGCAGTCCTTCAGGATCAGACTGCTCCAGCGTGGGTCCCCCGCAGGCTGCAGTTCCTGCCAGACAACTTGCTCCAGCGTGGGCTCCGCTTCATGGGCCACAGTTCCTGCCAGGAGGCTGCTCCTGCAGGGGCTGTCCGTGGGCTGCAGCTTTGCTCAGGGCATATCTACCTGCTGTGGTGTGGGATCCTCCACAGGCTGTGGCGTGGAGGTCTGCTCTGGCATGGTCCTCTCTGCAGGCTGCAGGGGGACAGCCTGCTCCACCGTGGTCTTCTCCATGGGCTGCAGGGGAACTTCTGCACCGGTGACTGGAGCATCTCCTCCCCCTCCTTCTTCACTGGCCTTGGTGTCTGCAGGGCTGTTTTTCCTGCGGTTTTCTCACTGCTGTCTCTCACAGCTGCTGCAGTGTATTCATGCTGTCAGAAACACTTTTCAAGTTTATAAATTAATATACAACAATTGATCTGATTTTTTGCATCTTTCACCACTAATTTTGAGTGCCTATTGATTCAGTTTCCTTATGATGACTGTCTTGTAAAATGTTAGTTTGCTTAAGTACCTTGCAAGTACTGTACCTTTCCTGGTTTAGTGCTGTGAAAGATCTTTGATCACTTGACCTTCATTTATTTTGTGGGTATCTTCCTCTTTCCTGCTGTAGTATTCAGTTGGATCTGGTAATCTTGGTGTTGATCAGGAACTGCTGTCCTGAAAATACACCCCCCCGCCTTTTATTTTCAGGCCTTAAAGACATTCTCTTCTTCTTAATTTCCTTTGTGAGACTAACTCTCAAAATTTGTCTTCTGGATATATCAGGACATTCTTTTCTCTTTATTTTCAATCAAATGTTTATTGGCTGACGGGTCAGGCTCGGTGTTGTAGTAAATGGGGTTACATCAGGCTGGTGGCCAGTCACTAGTGGGGTTTCCCAGGGCTCCATTTAAGGGCCAGTTCTCTTCAGTGTTTTCATAAATGACTAGGATGTAGGACTAGAAGGTGTATGGAGTAAGTTTGCAGATGATCCTAAATTGGGAGGAGGTGTTGACTCCATCGAGGGTAGAGAGACCTTGCAGAGAGACCTGGACAAATTAGAGGTCTGTGCAATCACCAACAATATGAAGTTCAACAACAGCAACTGCCGGATTCTGCACCTGGGAAGGGGCAACCCTGGCTTTATGTACAGACTGGGGGACGAGAGGCTGGAGAGCAGCCCTGCAGAAAGGGACCTGGGGGTTCTGGTCGACGGCAAGTAGAACACGAGCCAGCAGCGTGCCCTGGCAGCCAGGAGGGCCAGCTGTGCCCTGGGGTGCATCAGGCACAGCACTGCCGGCCGGTCGAGGGGAGGGATTCTCTCGCTCTGCTCTGGTGTGGCCTCACCTCCAGCACCATGTGCAGTTTGGGGTGCCACAGCATAAGAATGACATAAAGCTGTTAGAGAGTGCCCAAAAGAGGGCTACAAAGACAGTGAAGGGTCAAGAGGACAAGACGTATGAGGAGCGGCTGAGGCCACTTGGGTTGTTCAGCCCAGAGAAGAGGAGACTGAGGGGAGGCCTCATGGCGGCCTGCAGCTTCCTCACGAGGGGAGCGGAGGAGCAGGCGCTGATCTCTTCTCTTTGGTGACAGCGACAGGACCCGAGGGAACGGCATGGAGCTGTGACAGGGGAGGGTCAGGTCGGGTGTTAGGGAAAGGTTCTTCACTGAGAGGGTGGTCGGGCACTGGAACGCTGGACCTCCCCAGGGGAGTGGTCATGGCACTGAGCCTGCTGGCATTCAAGAAGTGTTTGGACAATGCTGTCAGACATAGGGTTTGATTTTTGGGTGGTCATGTGTGGAGCCAGGAGTTGAACTCACTGATCCTTGTGGGTCCCTTTCAGCTCTGGATATTCTGTGATTATATATATATATGTGTGTGTGTGTGTATGTGTGTGTATGTATGCATATGATGTATAAAACATGCATTTATTTTAAATATTTAAAATCTATTTAGCATGTCTCATCATTAAATCAATTGTGTGTTTTCATCTCTGGCTTGTTCCTTTTGTATTTTTCCCTTCATAGCTCCACTGTATTTTGGTGAAATTGGTTTGTAGGTAAGCAGTTTCAGTTCCTTTACTCAGCTTGCTCATACAAGTTCTATTGTTCTTTCTTGCAATTCTGAATTCTTCTTGCATTCATAGTGTTTAACTTGTTCAAGTCATAGCTCAGTTTTGCATTGTTTATACTCATGTACCATTAGCACCAAACACACTGTTGCAGTCTCACCCCCATTCTGTACATTGACCATGCTTGTCTGCACCTGCTTAAATATTTGTCTCTGAGATCTTCTCAACTGTTCAGTGTAGTGAATCTGTTTAGAAGAGCCTACTTTCTCCCTTCCCTACAGCACTGAGGTCATAGCATTTATTGACGCTGAGGTTATCTTTACTTTTTTTCTGCTGAGAACTTCATTTTTAATGCCAGAGATTCTAATGGTGGAAATGCTTAGTCTTCTAAACTTTCTATATTAAAGTAGCAGTTTGATGTATTCAAGAGACAACTCCTTTTTTTCCTCTTTCCTTTTTTTTTTTTTTTACATTTATAATCCCTGTTTAGGAAACACTTTTCTTTCAAGAAAATAGACCATTTTTGTAAAGAATGTGTGAGAGAGAGCATATTTGTAAGTATCTGAAGTTACTGTGTAGTTTCAGACTCTTCAGTCATCTGCCCCCAGGGACCTCTTTCAAGAGATGGAATGGGATTTGAAAGTTGTCATTCTCTCCTCCGACCTCCCCCAAGCTATTGCTTGAGAAATTAAAACTTTCCTCCACAACTGCTCAAGGAGAAGGGGTATTTACAGTGTTTTCAAATTCCAGAAATAAGATCCAAGATAAATTTCTATCCATGTTTTAAGAGGATTGAGTACCTCTTAGTTGAATTTCAAGCTCATGATGACAATACTGCTAATGATGGTGAAGTCCCTCCCACAGAAAGATTGATTTATTCATTCATTTATTCATTCTCAACTTGCATTCCTGCATAACAATCAAAGTTATGCTAATACAGTATATGCAATTTTTTGTTCAGGATTGCCACTTATCAATTCAAAGTGTTTCCCTCCAGCCACTCTGTAGCACCAAGTATCTTTACTGGGATTGTTTAATTGCCAACCTGTCTTCAAATAGAATGATACCCTTATTGGGATGACTTACTAAAAGGGAAACTGCCGATTGTATTCTGCCATTTGTATTACTTTGCTATCGTTTGGTTCTGCAGGGCCTCACAACCATGAGTCAGTGACATAGGATCAGTGGTGTTCTGCAGAGCCGAGTATGCACATCGTTTGTTCTCAACTATGACTATATGCACACCTCTCTGATGTTAGACATAGACACCACCGCCACCATGTTTTATGTCAACAAATAAAGTGTAGAATCCCCATCTCCCCTGTGGAGATAGAATCAGTATCGGAACTAGCGCATCTGACATTATATTTGTCAGCCATTTACCTGCCAAGACTTCTGAGTGCCTTACCTGGTGTGTATCGTCCTACATGAAAGGGTCAGTGCCACATGAAAAACTCATACATGTGGGTATTTTGACATTGACACTTGTTTAATCAGTGTGAATGAATGCTTCACTCAATGCAGAAGAGAGATTCTCTGATCTGTAAGTGGATGCCATATGTATGTATGCATTGGCTTCCCTTTTGTGTTGGTTGAGGTCCTTAAAATTCTGAGATTCGGAATTGGAGTATATGGTCTCTTGTACCCTGTACCACTTCTGAAATACCTATATCTTATTTGCATATGTGTATCATATCCAACTCTACCCTGTCTTGCTATTGCTTTTTTTGCACTTTGAAACTAACAAGGGAGATAACTGGCACTGTCTGATGACTGGAAAAAGGCAAAAGCCATGCCCACCTTCAACGTGGGGAAGAAAGGATGCAGGAAACTGTAGGTCATTTAGCATAGTCTTGTTCTCTGGAAAGGTTACATAGCAGATCCTCTTGGAAGCCAGGCGCCAGCACGCGAAGGACAAGAAGGTGACAGTCTACATAGTTTTACCAAGGGCAATTCATGCCTGACTAACCCGATTACCTTCTCTGCGATGACTAGCCCAATGGATGAAGGGAATGCAGTGGACGTTTACCTGCACTTAAGTAAGGCCTTTGACATGGTCTCCCATGGGATGCTTATTGCCCAACTGGCAAAATATGCACCAAGTAAGTGCACTTACATGGCTGGGCTGCCAGGCTCAAAGGGTGGTCAGCTGCAGCACAGAATCTAACTGGTGTCTGGTTACTAGCAGTGTTCTTCATGAGCCATACTTGGGTCAGTATTGTTCAGTGTCTATGTTAATGACCTGGATAATAGGATGGAGTGTACTTTCTGCATATTTGCAGATGCCACGTTCTGGGGAACAGTTGATATACCAAAGGGCAGGACTGCTATTTGGGGGGACCTCAAAAGGCTGGAAAAACGGAAGGAGAGGAACGTCACAAAGTTCAGTAAAGGTGAATGCAAAGTCCTGCACATGGAATGGGAAAAACCCCATCCACTCAGATCCTCTGGGGTTGACTGGCTGCAAAGCAGCTTTCCAATGAGGGACCTGTGGGTCCAGGTGGACGTCAAAGTGAATGTGGATCAGCAGCGTGCCCTTGTGGTAAAGAAGGCCAGCTGTATACTGTCCTGTATTAGCAAGAGTACAGTCAGCTGTTTCAGGGAAACAATTAGTACTTCTGTTCAGCACTTGAGACCACATCCATATCCTGTTTTCTGCTTTGCAGTGCAGGAAGGATGTTGGTGTTCTGGAGTAAGTTGAGCAGGTAGCCAAGATGATTAGGGAACTGTAGTGTATGGCATATGAGGAGAGCCTGAAAGAACTGGTTTTGCTCAGTCTGGAGAAAATAAGACTCGGGGCATCTTATTGTGGTCAACAACCTAATGGGAAGGTGTGAAGAAGATGGAGACAGACTTCTCAGGGGTGTGCAGCAGAAGAGGAATAGCAGTTTTCACCATTAGAGTAATTAAACAGAAAGAGGCTCACCGGTATCTCTGATTTCGGAGATGTTCGGAGCTTGACTGGGCAAGCTGCTGTGTACACTGCTTTCATTGCTGTGCTTTGAGCAGGATGTTGGATTAGATAAATTCCAGATGTCCCTTCCAGCCCATATTACTTTATGGTTCTACATATCTGTACTCGCAAAATATGTGCACGTACTTTGGAGGCACTATCTGATAAAACTTGTGACCTCCAATTTTGGTGACGTATGCATACCCACAGTGTGACTGTACATGAAGACCACTTCTCTTGAAAAGAAACTAGTGGTAAACAACAATGTTTTTTTGTTGGATTTTGTAGAAGTTAAGTTTATCCTTGTGTTCATAATGCTCCCTGTAGATATTAAACAGATGACACTTCAGTTTGCTAGAATTTTGCTCTGGCTTAGTTATGGTTTGTGAAATAATAAGCAATAAACCTGTTAAAGGAAATTTAGAAATGATTTTGTATGTTTTTGTTGCTGGTTCATGCCTATGCCAAACCAGTGGAAATAGAAAGCTGCCTGATTGCTGTTCATTATTTACACTAACTAGTCAGGTTAGACAGATTTGTTCACTAGTGGACAGGTGTCTTGAATGTTTTTTTGGAGATGTTTGTCATAGGCACTTTTCCACATGTGTGTCTTTTCTCTGCAGCTTATGCTCTGTGTTAACTGTGAAGAAATTACAATTTAAATCTTCAGGCCTCTTGTTGGAGTCATGGCTCAGGGAAATAAAGATTTCTCACTAGGTGAGCACAAGTATGCGTATTTCTCTAGTACTCAGTTTCCCCACTGAAGTATATCTCATCTTTAGTGGCAATACTTTTGGTAATAAATTAGCGCAATTTTAAGGGTAGTAGGTTTCACCCATGTGCAACTTGGCTGAAATGTTGTAGTGTTACTGTGACATTTTAACATTACCATGTTGTAATGTCACTCTAGTGGGTTGGCTCTGGGTTGCAGCCAGGCACCCACACAGCTGCTGCATGGTCCTCCGCTCCAGCCAGACAGGGAGAAAATAGGGAGACAAGGAGCAAGAAAGCTCACGGGTTGAAATAAAGACAGGGATGTCACTAACCAATCACTGTCACTGGTAAAACAGACTCGACATGGGGAATTTAACTTAATTTATTGCAAATTAACATAAATATTTAATTACTGGGGAACAAAAAAAGGCAAACATTAAAGTACTTGGGGAAAGACATCTGACTTCCTTTCCCAGGCTCAGCTTCACTCCAGACACCTCTCCTCCCCCTCTTCTGGTCTCCAATTCACTCCACTACCCCAGACACTTCTCTTCCCTGCTTGTTACTGCTGTAGGCTACAGTCAGTCCCTTCACCGAGGCAAGGGGCAGTGTAGGGGTTGGGATCAGGACAGAGCAGTTTCTCTCTGCTGCTCCTTCCTTCCCATCCTTTTCCTATGTCCCAGTGTGGGTCCTCAGTGGGCTGCGTTCTCTTTGGGGTGTAGCTGCTCCACTGTGAAGCATCTCCTCCTCCTCCTCTGACCTCGCTATTCTCTCACTTCATCTGTTGGTCCCTTCTCTCTTCCCTCCTCCTCCTCTCTCCCTCTGGCATTTTCTGCCATTTCTTATATATATTTTCACCAAGGTGCCCATGTCTGACTGATGGGCTCAGCTGAGCCCTGCGGTGGGTCCACTGCAGAGCCACTGGAATAGACTGTCCGGTACAGGGCAGCCTCTGGCCTCCTCCACCCCTGCAGCCCCGCCGCTGCCAGCATCTTGACACCTACACACACTGCAATTATCATTGGAACTTCACGTATGGCTGGCGAGTCAATAATATTCTGACAGTGTGGAAAAGGGAGTGCTGGGCTAAATATTACAAATAGCTGGTGATGAGTAGTTTGTCATTAGAAGCTAATGCTGCCTTCAGCTTTCTTGTAGTTCCATGTAAGGCTGGATTGCTTCCTTGATCTAATGTGTTTTTGAAAAACTCTTTAGTGGCTGAACTCTTAGAGGTACTGTTTCTAAAATACTTTTGGTGCTTTTTGTCTGCCTGACTAAGGCTACATAGGAGTGGTTTTGCTGCAAACGACAGCATGGTGAGTAAATCATGCAATAAGGTGTTATGGTGAAGCAAATGTGAAAAGGGAGAATTTGGAAGCATATAAAGAATAATGAATTGGTCTCTGAAAAGCAGCCTAGTACCTCCCTGCCCTGGAAAACAAACTAGTAATTAATTGGTTAACAATTAATTTAATGGAAATAATTTTTTTAAGTGAACAAAATTAAGATGGAAATAAGCAAGTCATGTTAAGCCTGATTTGGATTTCTTTGTACCTTTCATATTCGTGCTTAATGAATCCTTTGATACTTTCATAAGAAATTAACTAGTTGGCTTCTGATTTAACAAAAAATGTTATCATTCTTTTTGTGTTAATGTCTTCAATAGTTGATTTTAGTATAATGGCCATATTCCAACAGCTGAAATGCATTTAACTATTGTCATTTGTTAATCTTTTTCCTCTAATATGCTAGTAAACATTTGATGATTCATTATGAACTGAAAATACATGTATATACACCTAAGATAATCAGGTTAGGAGATACTATCTGTTACTGAAGTTACTTTATCATAGAAATTATTGTTCTTTTATTACTTATGTAGCTTATTCTTAAAGTTCTTTCTTGAGTCACCATTAGCCATAGAAAGAAGTGTTTATATGTAGCTTTAAAAGTCTACCTGTTTTATCTTCATTTTGTGTATTTTGTGCTTAGGGAAATATTGCTGTTACTTGTCATGAATGAACATGTGTAAATTTCTGATATTTTGTGACAATGTATACCACAGCTCTTATTTCATCCCATGTGGTATGTTTTGTAACCCAGTCACTAATAATTTTATATGGCATTTATTGTTTCTTGTATTACAAAAATGAATGGTTTTTCCTATTCTCTGCTCACCTTCTCCATGCCATTCGTATTTTCATTGAGCCCATATAGAAACAGTGAAAGATTTGAGCAACTGGTGCAGAATCTAGTTGATAAATTATTAGTATCCACAAGTAAAACATTTATTTATTTTTAGTTGTTAATTGACCACTGGCACTTAGGTATTGAGAAACTGTTCTACAGTATCTTGTGATCTAGATGTTATATTCTACAGTAATAGTAATTTTATTGTAATTACTTTCATTTTTGACAGTTTATGTGCTTGAATGAGATTTTGTTGTAATGCTGTATTTAGCTAGGCTATGCAGCTTTGTGGTTTGAATTTAGAGAGACCTCAGAGGTTTAAAAAGAAAAAAAAAAATCTTGGGTAGAAATTGACTATCTTGAAAATAAGCAGTATACTAGTGAATGTTGCTCTGGATCTTTATAATTATATTACAAGAAGAAAAACTTACTTAGCAAATCATTTTCAGTTTAAGTCTCAAATGTACAGAGAACTTAAAGTTCCTTATTTAATCTCCTCAGAGGCATATATAAGCTCTTAAAAAACAATGTTGCTGTCTTCTGATTTAGTAAACATTTTGTAGCATTCAAGATACTGATTTAAAATATGTAGCTAAAATGATATTCTCTGCTCTGTTATATTTGGAATATTCTTCAGATACCTCTAAGGAAGTCAATCACAGGCAACTTTGTGGATATACATTTCTCTTTGTCTAGCTCCCGCTGACTTACTAATTCTGTGTTTCTTCACCTTTAGATATGAGTTTTGCTGTTCCAGACTTAAAAATTAAAAATCTTCAATGTTAGGTTTGTCAGTCATGAAAAATTCCTGATGTGTGTGTCTTGATTTATAACTTCAGACTTGAAGAGAGAACATACAGGAATTTATACTCAAAGCTGCAGAAAAGGTAAATGTGTGAGCTTCAAACTGCCATTAAGCGTTTGCTAACTAATTCACAAAGCAATATTAAGGTTTTCAATGACTATATAGTCAGAGCAGAGGCTTTTCTATGGGTATTTGTTCATTACAGTCTAGAAAAGGGATTGATTTCTTAGACCAATGCCAGTGTTTAATTGGAAAGGAGTGCCTCTTTCAGCAGTTGCCTCTGAAATTATATTTCACTGCTGTCAGATGATGCTGCGTGCTGGAATTAATGGACAAGTAGGTAAATATGGCTGTTCATACTGAGGCCTAGATTCAACATGCTAGAAACAGCTTTAATTTATACAGATTTAGAATATGCATTTCAATTTTAAATATATAGTCTAATTAGTGATTTGACACTTCAATTCCTATTACAGAACTAAACATTAAACAAAACGTACAAACTTCTTTAGCTATTGCCTTCTTTGTCTGCCAGGTTAGAGATAAATCAAAAGCTTTCCTTCCTATCCCGACTTGTATCTCTAACCCAGTAATGCAATAGAAGAGAAGTGGAGATATGTATTGAGTTGTGTGACTTTTGAATGAGGTCTTTAGAGCGTGTGGTCTCCACTGAGTTTGTGTGATTTGGCTGTAAAGGGCATTTTTAATTCATGAACGAATTAATGT
Source organism: Chauna torquata (assembly GCA_013399475.1). Taxonomy (NCBI): domain Eukaryota; kingdom Metazoa; phylum Chordata; class Aves; order Anseriformes; family Anhimidae; genus Chauna; species Chauna torquata. Next base: position 64,242 of record VXAL01019613.1, on the reverse strand, counting down.
TTGTTCTGCTTTTTTTATGTACAGGCGTTTTGTAGTTTACCACTAAATTGGTAGTCCAAGTGGTAGGCTTTTTAACTGGCACCTGCAATGCCAGGCAGCCTCAGTAACTGTACATTTCAGAAGATCTATATCCAAAGAAACTGGAAACGTCCGTTTTTTGTGTTTGTAGGAGTATCCAGCTGCTGGAATTCAGGCTAGCTTGCTGGGGTTAAAATTTAAGCTATGAGTTTAAAAAAAATAAAAAGTAAAAATAAAAAATCCTGTCAGCCAAGTACTTAATCTCACAGAATCAGCTTGACTTAAAAATACTGCAGGCAGTAATACTAAGTTAGTGCTTATAAGCAAATGAGTCCCAACAGAGTCCTCTTGTCATTTCTGTTGGTGGAAAAAATTGAAAAAATCCTTAACTACTACTACTACTACTTTTGTATAAGCTGTGGAAGAAATAAAGCTTCATGCCGTGTGGATGAGGTTAAGAGAAGTTAAGGTGTTCAGTTTCTGTCTCGATTCAGGAAAAAATAGCTGAGATGCACCTGTCTAAATAGAAGGACTGGAAATTTAACATGCTCTGGAACATCATTTTCTTAGAAATAAAAGTTCTCTAACAACATCTTTTATCCACATATTTTTATTTTTTATTCAAGTATATATGTGAATTTTGTTTATTTTTGTATATGTGAACGCGAAACAGTTGAAGAGTAAAAGAACTTTTTGAAGGGGCATGTAGGAAAAGCAATAGATGCTTAAAAAAAAAAAAAAAAAGACAAAGGAAGCAGTACCAAATGCTGTATTCTATATGGCATTACTAATAGCCATGACTACTATGAATTTGCATTCACTGGATATATCAGCTTCCGAGAGTACGAAGTGTCTCACAGAAGAAATGTTCTGAACTTCTAAAAAGCAGTGTCTTCAGGGTCACAGTGACAGTGGAGTCAGGCTCTTCTCAGGATGGAATGATATTTTGTATGTGTTTTTAATTGCTTATTGCTTACTGATTAACTTGCTCCTGATGGGATTTATGCAGAGAGACTATTGACCCTTGATTAGTAAGCAGCTGACTTGAGACAAGTTTCATTATATTTGCACTCTTAGTCTGGGCTGCCAGATTTTTCTTAAAAAAAGCTATTAATTTGAAGAATTGAAGATCTCCTAAATAGCTATTGTAAATAGCTGTGTATAGCCTGTGCCACAATACAGACTCAGTTTGTTCACTTGCTGTATGAAAACACTTCTTGAAGAGTAATTTATGAGGAGGGGGAGGGAGCAGCAAGATATTTGACACATTACATTAATCTGTAACAAGAAACCTTAAATGTTCATTGAAGTAAAGCAAAGATCCTTTCTGATGTCTTTTAGAATGATTTGACTCTTGATATTGAAACTTTTATAACTTTCCTGTTGCACTTTCTTATTTATGTGCCCATACATTTCAACAAATCCCCACATTGCTGACCATTATTCTAGTAAACTGATGTTTTTTCGTCCTTTCAGCTGTTGCCTGTTAGGTTGGTTAAACCTGTCTTTTGCTAAGCTGGTTTCTGTTTTCCATTGCGTAGAAGTTGGCCAATGTTCCAAACAGATACGTAGAAAAGGAAGTGAGGTTGCCTGAGGGAGTGCAGAGGCCTTTAAAAAAGCAGGAGATGGTGCATTGAAAGATGTGGTATTATTGATCTTTGATCTTTGGTGAAAAGCACAGCATTGTTGTGGTCTAGAAGGTGTAAATCTTTATAAACTTTTTTTGGGGGGAGGGTAGGGGGGGTATTGGACTTAGTGCTGTTGCTAGGGTTTTATGAGCACTGATGCATGTGTTATCTTCACTGCTTTTTCTTGCCTTGGTTTAGTTTTTATCAAACTAAATTGTGGAAAAATACCAAGGTAGGAAAGTAACTGAGTCTAAATACTCAATATTCTAAAGTTTTGCTACTTTCATACTCTTAATCTCTGAGAATTCTTACTTTTCTCAGATGGAGGCAGTTCTCCTGTGCTATATGCTTTTGGAATACAGGTCTGCAGGATAAAGCTTAGATTTATTATGGTGACCTTGAATAGTTATTGAACAGAGCTAAACTGTGCTCAGTATTAATAGTAATAATATTATCATATTTATGCAGTACATATAAGATTTGAAATTTCTGGCATGAAATACTGCATGTGTATATGAGCAAGACTGAGATTTTTGTTTTTGTGCAAATGCTGTACGAGTTATTTGCTATTTAAACAAACTAGAAGGAAAATTCTGTTGGCATATGTCAATGATTGCTTGAAATATTCCTGAAGTTGCTAATTCATGGTTTATGGCACAAGCTATTAATAGTGATAAATATTTGAGAGGAACTGACCTGATCTAGTGTTGCTACTAACCCTGCTTTAAGTGGGAAGTGAGATTAGGTTCTCACCAATGTTTCTATGTATCTGTAAGGTATAAAAGAAATAGTGCTTGCAGCCGACATGGTATATTTAGCAGCATAGGCCTGACCAACAGCTTGCATCACATAGACTGTGCTTTTATGCCTTTTAGCTGGTTTTAAGTAATTTTTTCTCTTTGCTTTTCTGTCAAGTGTCTGTATCATTTCCTGAAGCTGACGTATTTTAAATGGCATCCATTATGCCCTTGCCCAGCAGGAGTGCCAAATACTTCTGTTTCCTGGGAGGACCGGGTCCCTGAGGAAACATTTGGTTTACAAAGGCTTCAAATCTAATGCCTTTCATGGAAAAGGGGAGACACTACTTAATTATTTGCAGGACACATCCATCAGCTTTGACTTTGAATCAGAGTGATCTTTTATGTTTGAGGTCTACATAAACATTCAACTCTGATTTCTCCTCCAACTACAGACCACGACTGGCAAGTCTAGCATGAAGTTAGTCCTTTGGTGTCCCCATACAGTCTTGTTCCCAAGACTTGTGGACTTCCATGGCATCAAGAGAAGATCCCTTCCACTCTGAAAGACTTCAGCTCCATTTGTGAGTGATATAGAGGGAGGATAATAGAAAGTACAAAGCTGCTACTTGCAGAATAATGACCTCCAATTGCATATGAGCTGCCTTCTACTTCTAGGCTATCCTCTGCACTGGAGCACTGGGGCTTTCCTCTGACAAAAACCATACCTACTTCACCGGAGTCTCCTATTACCATCTTACATCTTTTCCTCCAGTCATCTTCAGTGAACTGATACAGGTGTTGCAAATATACAAAAAGACTGCCTGGTCATAGGCCTCTACATTTTCTGCCTGGAGGCGCAGGCTGAGGGAGTAAATACCAGGTTTACCACCAATATAGGTCTTTCCTTGGAATCTCATAAGCCAGAGAAAGAAATTCTCTTTCTCAGTAGTGTACTGGGTCTGGCTGGGATAGCGTTAACTTTCCCCACAGCAGCCCACACAGCGCTGTGCTCTGCACTTGTAGCTAGAGCAGCACTGATACCTCACCACTGTTTTGCCTACTGCTGAGCAGCGCTGGCACAGCACCCAGACTCTCCAAACCCCCCCAAACCCAGTGGGCTGGGGGTGGGCAGCAGCTGGGAGGGGACATCACCAGGGCAGCTGACCTGAACCGACCAGAGGGATATTCCATACCATATGATGTCACGCTCAGCAATAAAAGCTGGGGAAGGAGAAGGGGGGGCTCTCGTTATGGAGACGTCTGTCCTCCTGAACAGCCGCTACGCGTATTGAGGCCCTACTTCCCAGGACGTGGCCGAACACCGCTCGTTGATGGGAAGTAGAGAATTTTTTCTCTCTTTGCTTCCGCACAGCCTTTGCTTGTATTATTTCTTTTTTTTCCTTTTCCCTTTAATTAAATTATCCTTATCTCAACCCTTGAGCCCTTGTCCATCATATTTTTTCCCCCTGTTCCTTTGAGGAGGGGGAGTGAGCAAGCGGTTGTGGTGGAGTTTGGCTGTTTAGTTGGGTAAAACCACCACAAGTAGTCATCTTAATATCAGGCTGTTTGCTGCTGTGCAACTCTTGTACTGAATATCAACAGTAAAGGAGACGGGTGCTGGCATCGGTTTATAGTTTCCACTGTTTGGTTGCTGGACCACTGGTCACAAACCACTAAGCCTTCTCCACTTCTGTTCTTGATTCTTTGGGTGGTGAGCTCACTGCTTCAGCCATTAGTGTTTGAAGTCCTTCATATCTCTTCCTATACAAGAGCAAACCTAAGAGGTGAATGAGAGAACATTACTCAGTGTTCTGTGTCAGGTTATTCCTACTTGAATTTATGACGTTATTAAATAATAAAGACCATTTTGCTTGTGTGTCCTGGACTCAGGGGGATGCCTGTATCCTCTGTCGTGTGTTTTCAGTGCTCGTGGATCTTTTGTGGCAAGTGCTGAGTGCACTCTAGTTACCTTAAAGGCTGTGCAGAAGTCTGCCCTCTGCCCCTCCATCATGCTCTGACAGATACTCTGCATGCTTTCTCTAAATTGTGTGCCTTACCAGACAAGCTGACCATGCAGAAACTGGCTTTTTCCCTGCAGGATGTTCTTGCTTCTGTATGGCCTTGAGTGGATCAGTGTGATTAAATCCTGGCATTGAAGCACGTTTTCTTTTTTCACATCTGTCCTTGAATTATTTTGTTGCAGTGTTGAAATTAGAGGCAGTTCACTAGGTTTGCAAGTCTATCAGTATGGATTGTAAGAAATGAGTTGTGTTAAGGGTAGAGGGGGAACCTGCTCTTCGAACATTATCCTGTGTAGGACTGTAAAATGTGAAGCTCTTCAGGCTGTTTATACTTACTTTCAATTGGATCAACTCAAAGCACACCTGGATGATTCCCCTGCTGAGAAAGTTCTTCACATATAAGCCCATACTGAAAGCTTGGTCTTGTGAGGCAGTTCTAGATAGGGCAGGTATTGCTATGCAGCCTACTGCATAGAGAAGCCAACTTTGTCTCCTACTTGAGCCTCTTAAACGTTGGGCAGACATCGCGGTGTATCTAAATGTCATCTTTTGGTGATCGTTGTGTACAGGCTACCAGTTATAGCTCAGCCACTTGCTCAGTTTGTGTTCTCTCATTGGCATGTTTTGAGTGTTCATTGAGAAGCATGACTCATTTTGCCTCAATCTCTGTCCTCCTTCAGTAGTCACTTTTGGTTAGTCATGTGTCTGGCTGAAATGCCTTTGTCTTGGATTCCTGTCTGCTGGATGCTGAGAGTCATGCACATAACATCCTGCTTCTTTTTCACCCTCTCTTTTAATGGGCCCCTCCTATCCATACAGTCTGAATCACATTGTATGAAGGATACCATTTTTAACTGGTGTCAAAGAAAAAGGCAATTAGACCTCCTGCTAGGTCAAGTCGTATTACATGGGACTTCTGGTCTCCTAAAGATGCTTCTCCTGTGTAAATGTTCTTAAGACATAAGGAGTGTGGGAAACGTACCAGAGGCTTCTCTCTGTCATAAGGCATCATTTACAGGTAATGGCTAAAAGATTTTCAGTAAATTATAAGAATTCCAATTCCCCCTCTTATAACCGGTTTGGGTTTTGGAGGTGCACTAGCTTCTGATATAGCTAACATTGGAACTAGCAGTTGGCAATCTGCTGGCAGGGAACAGTGGCTATCCTAGTTGTACAACGAGACATTTTAAGTGATACATCATGACCGAGGCATTCAGAGTGCCTTTGACAGGGTGATATTTTTTTCCATTTGGTAACTAGGGAAGGCCTGAGATCAGCCTCTTTGAAATCCAGGAGAATAATGTTGATTCTTCCGTTCCACAGCAAGTCTATTTCCAGGATTGTCTTGAGTTTATCTTTGTTCTGTGGGTCTGATCAGCTAATGTATCTCTCTTTCTGCAAGCCCCAGGATGTTGCAGAGGGTAATGCAGGTTGTGTCCGATGTGATTTCAGCAGTACTGGCATGACTGAGGTACTCATGGATTTGGAACTTTCATCTGTTCGTGCAGATGTCTTGACTAATGCTTTTATGAGCAGCATTCCTTTTCAAGAACTTGCAGTCCAGGAACTCTGGCCAAAGGTGGAATATCTGCATCTCATGGTGTCTTTACTCAAGATTATAGTAGGATTGGTTCAGAATTCTGGAGAGGCTCCTTTCTTGAATCTTTATGAATGATAGGAAAGTGTAAGTATGTTAATGGTAATGTGAAGTGGTGAAGTTTTTTTGGGTTTCTGGGCCGGTCTGTTGTTGTTCAGAAAGTACTTCTCTGTATGATTTTAACATAGGTGTCAAGAGCGTGGATCTGTTAGTTTGTTTCATCCAAGTACTTCTGGCAGCCATTTTAGGACTGCAGTATTCTTTCATTCTTGTGTAGAGATGCTTTTTCCACATCCTATCTGAACAGCTTTCAGAAAATTTCACTGTCTATTTAAATAAGTTCTTCAGTGTTGTGTTACCTGCTGGAGAGTCTTTGCTGTTACCACTGCTCATGGGAAGATGTTTCTTCGAGCTCTCAACCTAGTCCATGCATGTTCTCTGAGAGTACATTGTCATCGCTTGGATGCTCAGAGCAGTGTGCTAAAGGCCGAACACTACTTAAATTCCTCTACAAAATAGTGTTCTGTTTATAAACTTGTTACAGCCTTGGAGTTAGGAATGACCTGTAACTAAGCTATCTTAAAGACACCCTTCAAATATGCTTGGTTAAAAGTAAATAAATGTTGTGAATAAACATGAAAGAATACCATTACAAATGGCTTATAAAAGAGCGACACACAGAAATTGAAGAGAAACCTTTGTAATCTGTTTATGCCAAAGTTGAATCTCAAAGTTCTTCCACCCCACGCCTCCTTCAAAAGACATCCAGCTCATGCATTGAATACCTACACCTACCTCTTTGTGAGACAAGCCTTGTTGGGTAGTTTCTCTGCATACCTGATGCCTCTGTTTGCATGTACTGAAGAGAAACTCATCTTGATGTAGCATTAGTTTTTATAATTGCTTTTTTGAAGTTTTATGTGCTGTCCAGACAGATTGAAATTTTCCCCTTGCTCATTCTTTTCTTCAGAAATTAATTTAGAACTTCTGAGGAAGTTCTAGTTCTCTGACTAAAATAAGCTTCATTCATTTTCCTCCTTTCGTTTCATTTTTAGACCAGATGTTGTCTCTTGTTCTGGATTAGTTGATCAGCTGATTGACTCAGTAAGAGGTACTCCTCACTATATTTATTTTGGAGATTTAGCACCTGGTAAATGTGTCCATGTCCAGAACTTTGTATTCAATTTATTCATAAATGAACACATTTGATAGAAATATCTAAAATGTCCTAAATGAATGTAGCCAATTACTGACTCTTCATTATCATCCAGATGGAATTCAGCTATGAAATGACAATAGGCTTAGATTAAGTAACCTTTGATATTTTTCTTCTAAAGAAAGTCTTCTTGTGCTATTTGTTTGTGAATACCAGGAGTCAGTAACACAAACCCACAACAGAACAGGAAACAAGTATTACCGTTAGACTAACCATATGATGCTATTGTCTTCCTCTCTCTATCTGTCCACAGGAGTGGATTTCTTAATAGCTGTTATCTCAGCAGGCAGGACAGCAAAAATTTTGTCACGTGAGAACTGATTTTCTCTTTCCCACTCACTTGTTCCTTCAGTATACAGTTGAGCTGTGTATGTATGGGAAGGCTGTAGCCCATGTGGTTTGAACTGCATTTTTTGTGGAGTATCATCCTTTGCCTGCTTCTGTTTTCAAAGTAACCCGTTCCTCCTTACCAGAGATAGCATTACGGAGGCTACCCTCTAAAGAGCTTCATCATCTTATTTATATGGATCTCGGTGTTTCTGAAAACATGTCTTTGTTGTTGTTGTTTCCATGATGGAAAGAATCTGGGTTTGACAGTTTCTACTCAGTCTGTTCTTCAGGGCCACTATTTTTGGATGTGTTATAAGAGCAGAGGGGAAAATTTCTAGTCTGGGGACAAACTGTCTCTGTGGCCAAGAAATCCAAGAAATTATCTTTTGGTAAACCCGCAGAGCTGCAACTGGACTTCTGATCGTACATTTGTTAAGCACGACACTAACTGAAGTGTCTAGAGAACAAAAAAACTTTAGCTACAGTCCTCAAGTTCACTGGTAATCCATTCAATATGCAGGTACTGCATGCAATCACCTGTAGCGGGATGACATATAGACTGGCATTTAAAGAGAGCAGGAACATTACAAATGGAGATTATTTGGAAGTCTGTATTTATGTTCACCTCCTGTATGTCTTACCTGCTTCCATGGAGACTTTATCTTATTTTTAAGGTATCTCTTTTTAAAACAGGTTATCCTTGTGGTTGAGGAGAAACTGGTGGGAGGGAGAAGTGGGAGGATCCTTTATAAAATGTGGTGGAAATGGAGGGATTGGGCGTCTACTTATGAGGTTCTGTTAGGGCTAACAGTCTCTGCCTTGAGTGCTGCAGACAGTGCTTCAGTACCAAAAATTGTTAATAGTGATTAGTCATCTCTTAAAATTTACATGCAGAGCTGTGTTGGCAAGAAGCATAAGTAAGTTCTCACTAGTAAAAGGCATGGCTATTCAATAAAAAAAAAAGTTAGTATTCAAGCAGTTTTCTTGCCAGAGAACAGCAGGGAATTTAGCCTTTACCTCTTCCCTGAAATAAACAGAATCAGGTAGAGAAATTTTTAACTCATTGTTTCTTTGTACTCATCAGACACATGACTGGGGGTTCAGGTTTGAGAATTACAATGTCTCTCCTTCTCTGAAACTGCCAATCAGCAGTTTTATCTGGTCCTTCTTCTGTAAATACGTGGAAGCATATGACTTGGCTGTCTCTGTTCGTACTGACCACACTGATAGTTGCTAGTCTCGCTGTAAGTGTAAGAGTAAATCTCCCATGCAAGAGTGGTAGGGACTAAGACTAAGGAGATTTCTTCAGGGAAGCTTCTGCACCAACCAGTTTTTGGAAAATCTAGTATGAGGTTTTTGTCCCGGCCCCCCCCCGCTTCTAAGTCAGGCTCCTGGAGAGGAGAGGGAGAGATCAGTTTGTTGGAAATATTTTTCATCCTTTCAAGATCAGCATTGGAACTTCTTTCGGTACTTCCTGTAAGAAAATCCTTTCATTGTTTAAGGAGCTTTATCTGTGCTTTCTAGAGTTGCTTTTGTTGCTTAAATTAAGAATACTAGCTTCTAAACGTTTGGCCTTTTCTGTACTTGTTTTGTTCCTTTGAGTTGTAGCTGGTCTTGCCACTGGGGAGTACTTCTTATACACAGGCAATGAGCTTGCATTACAAATGCTTCTAAAATGTATGAAGAGGCTGAAGCATATCTATGAAGGACTTTGTTTCTTGAGGTTTGATAGAAATTCAGGAAATGAGGATAATGGAGTACCTCTTCTTGTTTAAGACAACTACTTAGGAAGTCTCACATGTCTGTTAAAAGCATCCTTGAAATTTTTCTAGTATTTTAAATTTTAATTTCTTAAATACATAGTCATTCTTTACCAATGCTTTTTTTTATATTATAATTTGTAGAAAACAGGTTTATTTCAGTTATTTGTAGTTTCATTATTTATATGTTCTTGGGAAAGGAAAAGCTTTCTGCATAAATTTTTGTATTGCCTTCTGAACTCTGTTATGAAAATGTGCAAATGGATTCAGTGGACCAATGGTTCAGATTTGGTTTCCTTACTCAGCTGCTGTCTATTAATTTTCCATAATGTAAAACTGTTGTAACTAGTAACCATATGCTGGTTGCAAGGGAATTTTTGGAAGTCAAGGTTCTTGTGTTATTCCTTCCTAAGAAATAAATGGAATTTTTCTGACAGACTAGTTTTGGGTAATTATATCTTTTTCCTCCTAAAATCACCTATCAAGAGTACTTACTGTTTCACTGAAGACACTGTGGCAGTATAGTTGTTTATTTTTAGTGCCCTATTTTCATTTTATTTTCCTATTGCTGAAAATGTCTTGAGAACAGACAAACCAACAAAAAGTTGAATCTTCTTGAAACTTCTCATTGAAAACCTTAAATGCAGTTTCCTAAGGCAAGTGATCTTTTGAACTTGGTCTTTAATACAAACTTTGCTCTGGGGAGGAAAAAGAATCCATAATTGTCTTAGTCTTTTTGAAGATTTGAATCTCATTTAGTTTTAGAATATAGCCAAAGCTTTTGTTTGGGTTGAATAAATGCAGGTGCTTTTACATAATAGAGGCAAGATATGTGGCATCATCTTTATTACCTGGCTGTGGATGTTGGATGTGCTAAACTGAGGGTAAGCAAGACTACTGAAGAACTGGTGCACACAGAAGTCTGCATCACAGGAAATCTTGGCCCGAGTGAAGTACTGGTGAATCATCGCCAGTCGCAGTGTTGAGAAGCACAGGAAGGTTATTGTGTCCTGCCACGGGCTGGTGTCAACAGTGAGTCATGGATGATGTGACAAGGAAAATGATGCAAATAGATTTCAAGGGTTAAAATCTTCCTCAAAATATGTTATCAAATCTCCTAGTAGGGCTATCTGACAGTCTACCAGGAAAACGAAGGTATGTTTGGTGTCTAGGTGCCATTATGCCTGTTACTTAATTATTATATCATTAATACACAGACTTTTTTCCACAGAAATTCTTCATTTTTCAGAAGACAACTCAGAAACCTCATATTTGCAACAGGCTTGAGCTACCATATTTACTTTAAAATAGATGCTAGAGATTGTCATAAAAGTGTGCTACTCATGTTTGTGTTACCGTAATAGAACTTTCTCCTTTTTTAGGGCTATGGTAAGATCATCTGCGTAACAATACCTTCCCCTTTTTCTGAGGGTTGGGTGTGTGTGTGGAAAAAAACAGATGCAAAGACAGGCTAAGTGATTACCCCATAAGGCTTGTAGAGAAATAAAACGTCTTTTTGTATCGACTGATGTAGCTGAGAGAAGAGCAAAGTTTTGGACTCAAAATTCCTTTTCTTTATGGGAGGAGAAGGGACAGAAGCAGCCACTTTCAAGTTAAGAACAAATTGAGAAATTGTGGTCTGACTAATGTTTCTTAGTTTCAATAGAAAAAAGTTCTGGCTGGTAGTCATAGATAAACTCACTCCGTAATATCCCCTCCTTATTACAGTAACAAGCTCCTGTGAGTTAGAGAGGGTGGGCTGTAGGATAGTGATGAGTTAGCTGTGGGCTTGGCATGGGAAGAAATATATTGTGCAATAAAACACTACTAAATTCTAAAAATCATAGTTTAGATAAAAGTATTGTTTTTATAGTACATGATCAAGGTTTCCTATTTGCATGTATATAATTTCAAAGATTTAATACAAAAGCAAGAAAGCCTTAAAAAGGACTAGTGTGGTGAAAGCTGGTTTTGGTTTATCAGCTGGTGGAGTTATTACCTCTCTATATTACCTCTCTATATAAGTCTTGTACTCAGGTTTAGACCACGAGAACTGTGATGTTTTTGTGAGAGCCGTTATTCATTCATTATTTATTGCTGTCTGTCCTTTCTTGCTTTAACACTTTGATTCACTGTTTATATAGTGATCGTGTTTAATGGTTGTTGCGTTGTTCTGGTTGCTGTACAAACACGGACATCAAAATGACAGTTGCTGCCCGAAGGATTGATAATCTAGGTTCAAGGAAAGCAATGGCGGTAGAGTGATATGATCATGGTTTCTGACTAGTAGAAATGTGATTGCATCATTTGTTTAGCTTAATTTTTATATTTTATTTTATATATTGACTAAAGAAAGGTTACATTTGTATGGTTTTATTCCACTTTTATATAATCTCTTCTTCTGACAGTTACTGTGGTTTGAGGTTATGAATTGCTCTTCACTAGTTCAAATAGGGATTTTTAAAAATAGCACTTTTTTCACTATTTTGCATAATACACAGTTTGAAGTCACTTAGTAACTGGTTATTTTTTTTTCAACTGCTATCACTTAAATTAGTTATCTATCTTCAGGTTAAATTGATGCTGATTTTTTTTTTTCTTGAATTGATCCTCATAAGTTAATCAAGAGAAGCTGCTCTCTCGTTTAATTGTAAACCTAATCACATAATGGGGTTTTATTTTTAGAGTGGCATATCATGGTACCAAGTATCCTTTTATGTTTATTGAATGTTGTGTATCAGAATTTCCAATGAGTTTTTTCTCAGAAAACAAAATTAGAATAAAAATCAAATAACTTACTAGGTGTGACCAAAAAAGCTCAAGCCATGCCTGCAGTGGAGTGCTGAATTTTAAAAATGGCTTTTATTTTGTGATACAGCACAGTAGGTGAGTTAAAAAGAATGGTATGACTATGATATGTAAGCTATGAAATTTAAATTACAGATGTAAAAGATGTTCTTTTGTGAAAATCAGCTAAACTGAAATAAATATTAGAAAAATAGAATTGTAGAAATTTTTTGTGCATAGCTATAATCAGATGCAGATGTGGGGGCATGATGGTTTCTTTCCATTTGCTGGACTAGTGTGTAGTTTTTGCATTTCTGAGAATCAGTTTCTGGAATCTTCTACCTAGACACCAAAGTGTTGAGTTTTTCTAAAATCAGCACTGCCTTCTCTAAGACAGCGTTAGGCCGCACGAGTCTGGAAACTGATGTGAGTAACGTGCTTTGCAAAGAAAGAGCTTCCATCCTGCTTTACAGATAACTGTAAAACTGCATAGATTAGCTTTTAGCCCTGCTGGCAGTTGGAGTTTGTTATTGATGCTAGCTCTTATGCAGATATCAGTTTAGGTAGATATTCTAAATTTTTTTTTTTTTTTTTTTTTGGAGGGATACAAGTGCAAACAGCAATCAATTAGTCTGTGGCAGTGCAAGATGACAAATGGCTGTCTACTTTCAGTAGCAAAGAGCATAAAGGAAACAGAAGGTTGTTCTCTCACATCTTGTTCTCCAAGAACAATGTGTTTGTAAAATTTTCAAAAAAAAAAAGTTTTATTTAAAAAAAAAAAGCAAAACAAAACAGTACAAAAACCAGTTTTCCCCGAACACCAAAACCAAATGGCCCTGAAAGCTTACATAAGTGTCTAGTTGTGCTCGTTGTTTAGAAATAGCTATTGGAAATTATATGTTTGTGCTCCACCTGCTTTAATGGAAATCTGAGGTTTGTTGTACTGGACTAGGGAGTTTGGGGGTCTGATTAGAGGACCGAAACGTGTCTGAATCTTCAGGAATTCAGGACACTTCATTTCATTCCCGAGTTTGTGGATTGTCTGCTGACAATCTCCATAGCAAGGGTGTCTCCAAGTAGTGTTATTAGTGGAAGTGTTGTAATGATGAGTAAAATATATGCTAATGTTAGGTGGAATCTAAAAGGAATGCAAGGATTATGAAATTCAGGATTGTGGAGTGGTTTCTTAGTAATATGTTCAGAGTTTCTGTGTTAATTAGATGTACAAGTGTTCTGTCTAGTAAAGCTCATCTAGGCATCTGTTTTGTCTGAGTGAAAGGAAAAAAAGGAATTAAACTCTGCTGCGTTTTACTTTTGCTCTGTTTCCTGACTGAGTATTGTCTGCAAAGGCCAAGAGAAGGTGTGTGGGGCCAGGCATATGGGATTATTTCTCAGGGAAAGCTCAGTGAGTTATTCTGAAGTATACCTTAAACTTTAAGTAAGTATCACCACTGGTCCTTCAATCTTGCAGTGAGATGGATTAGAAAGAGGAAATCCATTCCCCGATTCTTCCTAGGTCGCAGGGCATGCCCAACAGACAAGAACGCTGAGTTTCAGAAGCCACCTTGTTCTGTCTCCCTGAAGTAAGATGCGTAACACCAGACAAATGAGCTTTCCAGATTCTCAATGTTACAAGCCCTTTCCAATCTTCTTCATAGTTCTGAATTAACAGACTCTGAGATCAGTATCTTTGTTCAGACACTTGTGCCATGCTTAAGCTCTTGCTCAAGTTGGTGGATTGACACCTTGAACTCACAGCAGGGAATTCCACGCTCCTTTCTGTCTTGACAGTTGTTCGTACCCATGTATCAACAGATTAAGATGCTTCTCTGAATCATTTCCAAATGCAAAACGCTTGGTTACAAGATCATTTGCATAAATGCATTTGAACCAGACCCAAAAGTCTATATTGTACAGCATGTCTATCCACTTTATCTCTATTTTTGCAGATCTTGAACAATTATGTTCTTAGTCTGGTATATAAAGAAGCAAGGGAATTCCGTCCTTGCTCTGCACGAAGCCTAAGAGAATGACATTTACTGCTTGAATGACCATGTAGTAATGATTCATGAGTGCATAGTTCCTGAAAAAACATATTAAGAGCCAGTATTCATTCAGTGAGAGACTTACCCTAAATGATTTTACCAACACAGTCTACACCAACTGTCCGTTTTGATCCACAGGAAATGCAAGACTGTTCTCAGTGTTAGATAGCTTCATATTTATTGTGGTGAACCCAGATCTCCTTTTTGTTCTTCTACCCATTCCCTTGATTCTTAGAGCGGTGTGCAAGTTTAGACAGGACAGTATTAAAGCTTTTCACTGACAAAAGTAATTCTAGCTGTCAGTCCTATTGCAGATGTTCATTTTAGCTTGTCCAATTCACATTCTGATCGGATGCATTTCTGATGCTTACTGAGAACCCAAATTACTGCACTTGACGGCTTGAGTGTTGGGTGACAGAGCACTGCTGCCAGATGGAATTGCTTCTTGCTTTGAAAATTTTCATACCTAACAGAAAGATGTCTTCAGGGAAGAACCACTCGTCTGAATGGAAAAACTTTTCTGTTTGACTATTTTCATCACAGATGAAAAGATCCAGTAAAGATTTTCATAATGAAAATCCTTGATTGCGCTTCCAAAGCAGCATGTGAGCCTAGCATCTATCACTATCATGGTACATCTAGCAGGAATTTGAATACCTCTCTTTCTGGTAGGTTGTGTTAAGTCTCCTAATTTCTGGAGCTATCAAGGTTCCTCTTTGTGCTGAATCATATGCAGATGCATAGAATCATAGAATCACAGAATGGTTTGGATTGAAAGAGACCTTAGAGATCATCTATTTCCAATCCCTGCCATAGGCAGGGATACCTTCCACTAGACCAGGTTGCTCCAAGCCCCATCCGGCTTGGCCTTGAACACCTCCAGGGTTGGGGCATCCACAGCTTCTCTGGGCAACCTCTTCTAGTGCCTCACCACCTTCATTGTGAAGAATTTCTTCCTAATGTCAATCTAAATCTACCCTCTTTCAGTTTAAAACTGTTAGCCCTTGTCCTGTCACTGCACTCCCTGATAAGGAGTCCTTCCCCAGCTTTCTTGTAGGCCCCCTTTAGGTACTGGAAGGCCACTACAAGTCTGAACAACCCCAACTCTCTCAGCCTGTCTTCATAGGAGAGGTGCTCCAGCCCTCTGATCATCCTCGTGGCCCTCCTCTGGACCCACTCCAACAGGTCCATGACTTTCTTATGCTGGGGCCCCAGAGCTGAACACAATGCTCCAGGTGGGGCCTCACGAGGGCAGAGCAGAGGGGACAATCACCTCCCTCCACCTGCTGCCCACGCTTCTGTTGATGCAGCCCAGGATGCAGTTGGCCTTCTGGGCTGCAAGCAACACGCTGCTGGCTCATGTCGAGCTTTTTGTCTACCAGAACACCCAAGTCCTTCTCCACTGGGCTGCTCTCAATCTACTCATCCCCTAGTCTGTCCTCATGTTTGGGATTGCTGTGACCCAGATGCAAGACCTTGCACTTGGCCTTGTTGAACTGCTTGTTGTTCATGTGGGAACTTAATCGCTTGAACTCAATCAAAGGGATATTGTGTTGCCTCTTACAGGTGACAGGAAGCTCCTTTAGAACTTAGTGCAATGTGCTGTATTCTGCTGTGCCCTCAAAGGTGCTGCTGGCATTTCAGCAGGAGGGTAAGTGCCAGAACACTGAGATCATTGAGATGTTTTTTTTAAATGTTCTTTCACAGGGACAATGATTACTGCAACCATATTCTAAATTTACCCGGAAATTCCAGTAACACATTTGATCTGCCTGTCTTCCCAAAACTACACTCAGCATAAGAGACTTGATATATGCAGAATAAACATTTTCAAGTCCCTTACTTTGCAAGTGTGGCCAATATTTCATGGCAGGCAGCTAAGAAGATAACATGTATAGCATTAAAAAGCAACAGGTTTGAAAAGGCTTAATTGAGGCTCACTGATTGTTGCTTGTATTGTGAATTTTGTTACAAATAATGGATTCTATTTTCTTCCTTCATGCATTTGTAAGAAAATGAGAAAAATTATGAAGATGAAAGGGATTCATATATTCCATTTGGCAAGAAGTTGATTTCATTGCAAGAACTTCAAGCCCTAATCTTGCAAGATAGACTTAAAGTGATTGCTGCCATTGTCGCTGACTGATGTGCATTGAAAACTCTTTTTTAAAGAAAAAAAAAAAAAAAGCCCATACTTCCTACTTCAAGAAGGGAGAGTGACTAAGGGTTGTCATGTTGTTTTTGTTTTTATATAGCAGTATGAAAATTATAGTCCTTGATAGTGGCTGATGATGTACCTGGGCAGTGTTGTCATTTCAGCTACCATTTTAGGCCTTTTGAATTTTGGGCAAATTGAGTGTGGAAGTCTGCAATTACTTCTTATTGTGGCTCAAAACAAGCAAAACACACAAATGCTTTTCCAGGAAACTTGTTTTATTTTCCGTGAAGAACTCGTGGGACTGCAAATGTGAGAAGATGCAATGCTTACAGTTATGTATGGGATAGAAAGCAGTTAGGGAGGCGTATTGGAGAGACTATGAGCAGGTAAAGCAAGAATGGAAGTATTACCATGCCGTAGCCAAATTGGTCCTATCTTGTGAAACAGTGGGATGGTGTGTTGGGCATACAGGGTCTCAGCACTCTGTAGTTAGCTCCCTAAGCTTTTTCCTTGCAACAGTACCATCTAGTCAGCACAAGGAAAATTATAAGCAGTGAATGTTGTCCTAATTCCTGTTGTCCATCCCATATGTTTTTCTTGCTCCCTGCTCCCCATTTCAGCTCCTGGCCATGAAATGAATTTGCACCCAGTCGCTGTAGACTGTTCAACCCATGGTGGGACGTGAGCAGGCTGGCAAAACCGCATTCTGCATTCAGGCTGAGCAGCTGAGGGACAGCAGCTCTTCTGTGCTGTTGGTTCTATCCCTGTCTTTGTTGAACGCTGTGCAAAGAATGCCTTGGCGGGAACTTTTCATGTATCGTATTTTCAACACAGTACCAACCTAATGTTGTTTATGAGATCCTGGATGCGTGTTCTATTATTTGACAGGATCAAGTCCGTCATGCACTCTTCTCACATTTATGGCCATATCTTGTCATTTGATGCTTTTCTCTCTCAGGAAGATTTCTTAAAAACACACTAAATTTCAGTGCTTTCAAAGTGCTGCTGATGAGCCTCTTCCAGGTTTTATGGTTCGGTCTGGTGGGGCTAGCAAGTCTTTCATTTCTTCAGCTGGGCAGCTGAGTAGTGGCCTCGTGATATCTCATCTGGTCAGTAACTCAATTTCTGGAGAGCAATGCTTTTTATTAATCTAGCATAGTTTGAAAACTACTTAATCCTCTCATCTGCAGGGTGTATTTCCTAAACCACCAAAATGCCACAAGTTCAGAAAAAATACTGCCATGTTCACTAATCTATAATCTGTGAGCATCAGATAGCTCATGAGATCTTCCAGTGTTGCTTACAGCTATAGGATGCCACTATGCTGTGTTCCCGATTGGCAAGAGGAAATGTGTTGTATTTGCCTGCAGTGAATTGCTTACAATGCATTGCTGCGTGAGGGCAAGTAGAAGTTGAAAAACTTACTGTCTGATATTAAAACTTCTTTGAAATATTATCAATTTATATATCACAGCCTACCCTGTGGTTGTTACATCAGTCCACAGGAATCACAAGCTTGAAATATTCAGAAAGCTTTGAAGATCAGGGCTATTCCATATTTTATACCCTTACATGAGAGGAATAGGGTTTATGCATACAGATGCAGTTACTCAAAATATTTTGGTCGTATTCTTGTGGGACTCATGCACATATGTATTGATATTTATACTGTAATCTCTCCAAATCACCTACTATAAAAGAAGGTTTTAAATTTGGGAGGGAGATGGCACAGGAGGTGATATGGATAAAGCAGTCAGCATCTTTCCTGTGGATTTATTTTTCATATATTATTCTTTCATTATCAGTGATCAGCCATTTTCCCTTTTTAGAGCATAGCATTGGTGTGCATATATCTTGGAAAATACTGAACACAAGATCAAAGGTTCTGTACCAGAGCACCTTTTATCTAGTATTGATTCTTTGCATCAGCTAATGGAAAGATATATTTGCTGGCCTCCCTAATAGAGTTGGCTAATAAGAATGTTTTTGCAGAAGAGCTCCTGATCTGTTAACAAATTGAGTCATGTTTCATGTAGAAGCTATTAATTTGAAAATATTAGACAATTCTACATATGTAAATGTTAATGTTCTCCTTCCCTCAAGTACCATTATAATTTCTAACTACTTTCATGGGATGAGAGGTTCACAAAATCTGTATTCAGCACTTAAACACCTATTCAATAAGTGCAATGTTCAGAAGTAATCTATACTGTGGATGAAATTGAGTTCTAGTGTGTTGTATACCCATGCAAAACAGCATAAGATGGAGTTTTACAAGATCTATCATGGCTGGCCTGTGTATGGATCAGTCTGATTTTGTGTTGGCTTTTTTTTGTTTCCCCCTCCAGAAACTTCTTACGTTAAGATCCATTTTATCAACACAGTTTGTGACAAAGGAAGTTGGTGCTTGCCAGGTAAAGGAGACAGAACTTAAAATGAGTTATCTTTCTGCAATGATAGGAGACTCGGGGGGATCTTATCAATGTACACAAATACCTGAAGGGAGGGTGCAAAGACAACAGAGCCAGGCTCTTTTCAGTGGTGCCCAGTGCCAGGACAAGAGGCAGTGGGCACAAACTGGAACACCGGAGGTTCTGTCTAAACACCAGGAAGCACTTCTTCACTGTGCAGGTGACAGAGCACTGGCACAGGTTGCCCGGAGGTTCTGGAGTCTCCCTCCTTGGAGATCTTCAAAAGCTGCCTGGACATGGTCCTGGGCAACCTGCTCTAGGTGCCCCTGCTTGAGCAGGGGCTTGGACCACATAACCTCCAGAGGTTCCTGCCAACCTCAACCATTCCGTGATTCTGTAATGTATGAAACTACATATACACAAGGGCTTTGTTTCTTTATCAGCATAGGAGCAAATAAACAAAGCTTGTATTTGTGTATAAATAAAATATGATATTTAAATAGTGTAGTACTAGCCCAATTTGGATAGTCTCACAGGAAATTAAATGAGGTTAAAATCAGTACAGAAATTATCAGTGTTGTTCATTTGTAGAACATGTCATTTTTTGTCAAATGGCAGTTAATTCATAAGAAAATGGCTTTTTGTTTAAATAATTGAACATATATATTTTAAAACTTGACTGAATTGATTTTTCCTTCTGCTGTGCAGACATTGACATACCATCAAGGTAGCTTCTTGGTAGAGCATTTTTCTTTTTGCAGTCTTTCTCCTGGTGAAAGTCAGTGTAGGGATAGAAATAGTTTGTTTCATTTATTATTATTTTATTATTATTATAGATTTGTCATGAAGGTATTATCTCAGATTTAAGAAATCCCTCAGCTGCAAATGCTGGGAAAGTATACTGGAGAAGAATTACCATATATTCACACTTACAATTTTCCTCGGGTATTCTTTTCTAACAACTTTGAAGATAGTATACAGGACAAGATGAAATCGATGTGGTGTATGTCCTTATGTTTTACATCAATCTTATGATGACAGGTTTATTTTTGTTGTCCATCAGACAGTTTCTGGCCCTGAAGAACAGTGTTTCTGTGGGCCCACTCTGCTAGATAAGGCAATAGTAAGTCCTGATACATCTTAACAGTCATGGTCGTTCGCTTGGCTTACCTACTGTTGATCCTTTTTTACAGCAAAACTACAGCTTTGAAAAGCTGAAGTGGATAGCTAAGGGCACTTTCTTTACCTTCATTAGTTATTTGCTTTAGATGCCACAATCCTAGCAATGGGAACAAATACATGTAAATATATCCTGGGCAGGGATTTTCTCAATAGTAACTGACACATTTAATAGGTGTCTCTCTTATGTTTGCCAGTGTTCTTTACCTGCTGAGCTTTCTGGTGTGTTTGTTAAGCTCTTCACTCTTTCTTATCATCTCCCTTTCCCTTCACTGGTACAGAAGAATAAAGGAAATCACAACTCAGAATGGGATGGGCTCTGTTTTTCACTTGGAGGACTAGGGATTAAGACTATAATCATCAGAATCTCCTGAGGTTCTGGGCAGTGACAGGCAGGTGGCAGAAATAAATGTTTGAGACAACTCAGCTAGGAAAACTTATTCTCAGGCCTCTTTTGTTACACAGACAATTGTTATCCCCTGATCCTTGGATCTAATTTTTCTTGGTGTTGCATTGTGAGAAATGTAGTTTGTCATAGTATAGAGGCATGCTGTTAAAGACTTTATATATTAAAATGCATTTAAAATGCATGCTTCTGAAATGGGAAAAATACATTCTGTGTCAATTTTTACTCTTTGGTGCTGTATTTTGGTAGTCCTATGTGTTGGTAAGGCACGTGTAGGAAAGGGTTAGAGACAGAACTTAGGATGCAGTTCTCCTGTATGAACGTGTATTCCTGGCTTCTGCAATCACCTTCTGTATAGAAGCACATGAGAAAGTAGATAGTTACCCACCTAGTTCCCCTCTCCGATGCCCAGGATTGTAGGCTTCTGAAGCTAGACTTGGGCAGAATCTTGTCAATCAAGGACTTGATAATTGGAATTATATTTTCCTCTGATAGATTATGATTCTCACAATAAATATTTGGCTTTAAATCCCATACAGTGAAGAACTGAACAGTCATCTTCAGAACCTAGAAATTGTTAGCTAGTATGATGCTAACACTTAGAAAAATAATCACTTTCTCAGGATGATGCTTGCAGCAGCATAACATCTGCTTTGCAGATATTGCTTGATCATGAACACAAGGTTTATGCCTATATGCTCTCTATAGCCACGGGTATACTTAGGAAAAAAAAAAATTGAAGTTCTGCTGATGTCTACACTTTGCATTTAAGTGATCTTTTTCACTAGTTTCCCATTAAATAAGCTTTTGTGAAAAGTCTTACATCATGATTTATTTCTAGGGATAGATCAAGAACCTTGTACAATGGCTCATCAGAATCTTCTTCATGTAAGGGTAACACCCTGTTAATGAACTCTCTTATGCTTTAGGAGAGACGTGTTATATCTTTATTGATGGTTCTGTCATAGCTTAGAAATCCCATCATCTGAAGCTGAAGTAAGTGGATGTTGGTCATGTCTGTCATCTAAACCAAGTGTAGCCATGTTTGTGCTGTCACAAATCACTGCTATTTTTACAGATTAATTACTCTTTAACAATGTATTTAGTTCCTAAGGGGCAATCATAATACATTTCTGCAGAGGCTGTGCCTCAAATTTTGTAGTCTGAACTAGCGAGATTGTGCTCTCACGCACAATTTCTCACACGGTGTGTGAGAAAACACACTCCATACATGAATGTCCTCCAACTCCTGGTTGTTAATCCATATTTCAAGGGTGTGGCTTCAGAACCGCGTTCGTGTGCCCAAATTCCGAACACAGAACAGTGATTTTTGTCTGCTGAAAGAGTTGTAACCGCTTGTCTACTTTTAAGGCACTTTTTTCTGTTCTTACCATGCTCTCTTCAGGTAGTGCTAGAATATTTGCCTTCCTCTCCAATGACTCTGTGAAACTCATGAAATTGAGGAAAAACTCTTTCTGTTAGTGCTCACGCATCCTTCTACAAGTTCTTTTTAGGTGTGTGCTTGCCTAGTGTGTTCAATACCCACAGAAGCAGTATGTATGCCACGAGCATCGTTCTGCACCCAACTGAAGGCAAAAACAAACAAAAAAAAACCAGGTAACTGGAGAACAGCCGCTGCTGCTTAACTTCTTGCTGTCCGTGGCTATGAGCTCTCAGTGGAATCCTGAAGCTTGCTGTTTTTCAGTTAGTAGTTTATTGTAAAGAGTTCTCATTATAGCTTGCTGTTGGGAGTTTTACCTACCTCAGTGCTGTCCGTATTATGGTTCATATAAAGCCTTTATGAAGACTGGCCCATAGAAGAAATGTTAGCTTTCATCTTCAAAGCAGTAAGTAGTGGGCAATCTGCTTCCCATACAGACTGTCAAGATGTAAGTTTTTTTCCTTTTGCCCAGTTATTCTAGAGCAGGTTTATAATGATACAGACAATGGCCTCTGGGAAATAAAATCTACAGATTTGTCCAAAGAAATGAGGGATGAATTCTCATCTATTCCCAGCCACAACTCTCAATTTTTTAACCGTAGTATATTCTGTGATATATTTCTCCTGTTCCTTGAAGGGAAACACAGGATTTCCTGAGGAATTCTAAAAATTTGTCCTAGTACCAAAATGCCTGCTCACAAGAAAGATGAGGGGCACTTAAAAGAATCTAGCTTCTGCACTCCAGAATCAGAGCATGCAAAATGTAAATGCTGGGAAGATTTGCATGAGAAAAAGCCCTTTGAAGCATGCTGAAGTACTTATGTAGTTATACCTTTGGAAATTTAGACACATGATATGTGGGACTAACTGGAATGACTTTAAAATATTTTTCCTTTGTATTCTGTTTCCTAGTAGGCCATTTATGGTATCTGCCACAGAGTTCAAATTGATTCATCCCTTAGGAAGCCAGAGAACTGTCTGAATTATACTTACAGCTCAACCATTGATAAACTGATATTTTTCAGAAGTCTGCTAGGTTTGCCTGTTTAATCAGAATTTATGTTCTTATCACACAGGTGTGTGTGTGCACAAATTTCTTCAAAATAAGGTGTTTTTTTTTTTTTTTTGTGCAGGTATTCTATAGGAACTGCCGGTATACTTGCTTTACACCTTGAAAATATAAATAGCTTACATTTTTCCTTTGTAAGATAAGCCGCTTCATATTTACCATAGGTAAACATTTTTCGTGTGGGCATTAGCCACTGAATAAATGGTATACTGTATTTATTGTTTTACCTTGCAACCTTTTCTATGCGTGTACCTGTACACGTAGTATGAAGTCATTGAACTGTAGTTTTGGTTCTTCTGTGGCTACAAGTTTATTAGGTTGTTTCTGGTCTGCTTTCTTTTGGAGTTTTGGTTTGGGGGGCAGGGTTGGTTTTTTTTTTTTTTTTGGAAAGACGAGAGGAGAAGGATTTAG
>VXAL01019613.1:23802-41000 GCA_013399475.1 Chauna torquata | reverse complement strand
ACACTGCCGCCTTAAACCAAATGAGTCACTTTGTGTCAGTCTAGTCCAACTGAAAAATGTATTACTGACAACTTAAGCTCTTTATCTATAGTATTTTTTTTATTATGTCTGGAGGTAATGCAATTGTATGGTTGTCTTTAAAATACCAGTCTATTTCTTTGACTCTCACAAAACAAATTCTATTACAATCATAGCTGTGTTTTCTATCTAAGCTAAACATTATAAAAATCATCCATGCATTGCCATTCAAATAAGGTTTTGAAGCCCCTGATCCATCTTAAAAGGGAATATGTAGGGTTTCTGGAATCAGCAAGTTCTGTTTCATCCCAACCCTGCTGGACACCTGACATTAGCCCTTTTTTCAGTTTCTTTGCGTGGGCTGCAGCTGAATGTCAGCAGGAACTCCCTCAGATAGCCAGGCCTTTGCTTCTACTGTGCATTCAGCAGAATCTATTTCCCAGAAGCGCTGCCAAAACATTAACTCTTTGAGAATGGGAGAGAATGATTTTCCATAGTGACCAAACTCTATTCTAGCATTTGGCATGTGATTGCTTTTGAACTTAATGGAGTTCATCCTCTTACAAAAGTCTGAAACACCTTCATTGTGAAGAACGCTAAAGGAATTGTTATAATACAAAAGTTTGTGCATGCAGATTTGCTGGCAAAAAAAAGCACATTCATGGGCTCCTGTAGGTTCTGTCATTTTCTGGTGCTCCACATTTGAGGGTAGACCTTACTGAATTGTCCTTCAGACATAAAAACCTATTGTAATTATTGTTTCTTCCATTTTCAGAGTAGTAGCGGTGTAGTCACGATGACCTAAAGATAAAAGTAAGGCATTTTTTGTAGGTACTGCAAGTGCATCTATTTCAGACCTTGAAGGGCTTTTCTGGCTGTAAGCTTGTCTCTTTTTTTTTTCCAACTGTAAAAATAGTAGGCTGAATAAAAGAGATTACCTATGAACTGGCATCTTTAGAAGCCTGGTTTTTGGTCAATTAACACATTACGTTGGTCTCTTTTTTTCTTTTTTTCTTCATCCCTGGGTTGTACCCAGAAATATGTGATATAACAAATGCAAACCTGCCCTATGTCTTTCTAAGCACTTACTGTTTTTTACATGAAGAACAGCTTGATCACTGAGCAGATTTTCAGAAAACTGCCAAATACGTGTACATCATAGAGCTGTCATTCAGTACAGGATGTCCTGGCATTGTGAATTTACAGTAGAAGTAATCAGGAAATTTTCAGTAGCTAAGTTTATCAATAAAGTTTTTAATGAGAAAATTTATGGAATCTGCCAATTTCAGCAGAACTTTTGTTAGGAAAAGATTTATTCCCTCTGGAGTGGAATTTCTGATTAAAAATTAGAAAAGAGTGAGATGAGATCAACCCTTGAGCAGGAAATAGGCTTATTCAGGGATTCACACTGGAGTGTGGGAGATTGTAAGGGGTATCTGGGCTAACTCAAAGACCTTGAGCTGAGATTCAGCTTCCCTTTATGGCACTGGGATGTCAGAGAAGTAGGTTCAAATTTCTAAGCCAGTCACTAGTCGGATATTTATACAAAGTAGAATCTCTCAGTCCTTTCTGTGAGAATATCTTGTTAGAGGTCCACCCAAAACCAGCTTATCATCTACTGAGCAAACATGCATGTTTGGGATGCATGAAGACGGCGAGCAAGAGCTTGAATCGTTATCTCCCAGGCTGAAGCTGTTCTAACTAGCACTGTACACATGTCCTAGTGGGACCTCTCTTTCCTCCCCTTCCTTTCCGTCACCGTATATTCTCTTGCTCATGAACATGAGAGGCCTCAGTGTTCTCCCAGTGTAAGAGGATATATGTGTATGTCTTTGAGTTTTGCAGAATGTAAAAATGCTTCCCACCTCATTGTGACACATTTCTGTGACGCTGTTGTATAATTGCATGTCATGTTTTCCCTTGTTGCTGGGAAGGGTAGGTTCTTATCTTCCTTTTTCCTGGTTGTTGACAGGCATCCCTTGAACATACTGAATTTTTTTTGTTGGTATTCTAAAAATTTCTAATTTTTTTTTATTCTAAAATTAAATGATTACTCTGGTTAAGCTACTTAGCATTTATATCCAGAAAATTAAAAAGAGTTTAACTACAGAAGTGTTCGATGCCTAGGTGCCTTGCCTCTGTTGCAGAACCCACAGTTCTAGTTTAGGCATTCAGCCTTCTTGAATAAAGTATGGGATGAGTTATGCTTCTTATGAAGGTAGTTACAAAGACAGTATCTGCAGTGTGAATAACTTAAACCAGGCAATTAAAAATAAACACACAAATGCTTATTGAAATCTTAAATACCTTAGCTTGGTAGGACAAGCTCTGTCTTGCAAGTACGACTATGGAAATCCTTTCTTTTAAAAGTATGTCACAATTTAATTCTTTCTTTCAAAATCATGCTGGTAGCAATGCTTGCCTCCTTTTGATCTAAAATTTAGGGTTAGAATGGAGGTCTTGGCTTTAAAATATCAACTAAATTCCCGTTTCTGTCTCAGTATGTTAAAAGCCACATCTTCTACTTCCAATGGTAAGATGATAAACATTTAAATTAATGCTTCTCAGGTCTTTCTGTTCTTGTGTGTGCTACCAATTAGAATATGAAACTGTGCTCTCTGTAGTATTTTCTGTCAGACCAACAGAATCTTTAAATATTTCATGCAAAACAGAAAAGCTTCAACAGGGAGAGATGAAAAGAGCTGCCTGCAGCAAGGTTCCCAAACTCACCAGTATAGCAAGAGATGTGTTGCATTACCCTGAGCCCACAACAACAGGAATTTTTATGTGAACCAACTAAGAGGAACTTCTGTATCATTCATCGTATTCATACTTAGGTTGGAAACTCATCTAACCAATCTGCCAAGGTGTGGGAAATGTGAATTTGAATCCTGTTAGTCAGAGGAGGAGACTGAATTATGTTCTGCTGCTTACAGATGTAAATTTTGTGCTGCTGGATGAAAGGCGACCCTTGTCCCTGTGTAGAGCCCAATTAGCAGCCTTTAAGTTGCCCCATGGAGGTAATATAGGCAGAGGAACACCTGGTAAGATGTTGTTTGCACCTTGGGTGTTTTAGAATATACATTTGAGGTGGGCCTAAAGGGGCTTAGTATTGCAAAGACAGAAGTCCATTAGGCATAACCAGAAATAGCCTTGCCAGGGAGCTATGCTCACAGAAATATATTTTGTAATTTGCAGATGTGGTTACAATTGGTAGTGAGACTTAAAAACCAACTTTCATTACTGGAAAAAACAGGGAATCCTCAAGGTCTGAAGTAAGAGCAATACGCTTCAAGCAAAGTGCAGGTTAAACACAAATGCTTTAACTACGTTATCTTTATTAAACTATTTAAGAGTGTGATTGGTACTTTATCCAGCAGAGTAGGATGTAACCAAGCTCAGTGGTATTAAAGGTATTTTTATTTGTCTATTGCTAGATGTGATTATTTCAGCAGTTATTTTTCAAGTTTGATTGAGTTCTTTAGTAAGGTCCTAGAAAAACGATTAAGCATCAGTGGCTAATATCACATGAACTTGGAAAAGATTTTGCCTTTCTGGGGTAGTAACTGATTTAAAAGTGAAGTCTAAGAAATAGATGAGAAGTTAGTGAGACTTGTCTGCTCCTTCAGAGGAAAAGGGGTGTTATCTTCGAAGTGATGTGGAAGAAGAGCTATGATACCTGAAAAAACAGCTTGTTTATGATGCCAACTACTAAAGGGCATTGTTCCATTTTTCTAAAAATCGTAAAAATTTGTTGGAAAGCAGAGAAGAGAACCCATTTTGCATGCCTCTTTCATGTTGGAAAGGAGTGGGTGTCAAAAGCATAGAATAATTTTCTGTGGCTTATTTTCCAGCTACCTTGCACATAGTGAAGTTTCTTCTCAGCTGAGCAGCTCAGAGAACAGAGATCAGAGTTAACCTCTCCTCTCTCTCTACCTCTTAATTTTTCTTGGGAAACTGCATTCAAGGTGGTTGCTGACCAGTTAAGTTGGGTGTTCCTTAACTCTCTTTTCCTTGCTTAAGACTGATGGATTCCCTTAAGTGCTGTTTGTCACTGGTATTAAATTTTATTTCACATCCTGTTTCTGAATTGTATAATAGATTTTGGTTCTTTGGCCCAGAAGTTATAATGGGGGCTTTCGCAGCTTTGGGGGAGATGATTTCTGTGGGTCTATGAGACATGGTATTTGCCTTTGTAACCTGTAATGAGATTCACAGCAGATCAAATGATTAAAATTCTAATGCAGGAATTTGGTTGTAGTGGTTTAGTCCATGAATGTTTATAAATAACCCAAGTCTGATTCTGAGACAACACTGAGCAGAGGAAGTCATTTCATTTAGTAGATGGTGTGGTTGCTCAGAAGAAGCTCTTTTCTCGCATGGGAGAAAGGAAATGCTGAAAAGGCAAGATGTGGAGAGGCAGGTGGAAGCATGTGGGAACTTGTTAGCTGGAACAACAACACACAGCTGGGCTCTGGATAAGTAGGGCTTCTCAAAGCCATATTTACAGATGGAATTAACTTGTGTGGCATTGTAAAGTCGTATCTAGTTAGGTTATTTATTTTTAAGTTTAAGGGAATTTAAGGATATTCTCTCAACTGCTGTTGTAGTCCTGCTGCTTTTATTGGTGTTGTACAGGTATAGATAAGGCAAACCTTTTCATGAGTGCAGTAGATTTTTTCTTACAGCTTGATCAACGTACATTAATTGAACGGATTGTAGTAGCTTTAATTGCCTACCTGCATGCTGACATGTTTGTGGCAGTGCCTCGGTTTTAAAGTTTGGAGGTTTTCTGACATTCTTACTCTGTGGTTTGGAGGAATGACAAGAAATAAAAATGGAAATTTGTATTTAAAATAAAGTGTTGGCTAAAAAGGTTTCCAAATCCAGACTGATTCCCCTGAGATGTTTCTTTTCTTCTCTTGTACTACTAAATGCCAGCTTGAAAATAAATCAGAGCACCTATCAATATATAAACACAATCTACATTTAAGAAGAGTAATTAATTATTCTGTAACTTAATAACCCTGTGCCAAGTTATCACACAGATTCTATAACCTTTTTTTTAGATTAATAGCATGACTAGCTGCCAAGTACTGTGTTGTTGAAATAGAAGAAAAGACAATTAGAGCACCTTGAATTAGACCAGAAGCTACACATTTAAGCTGATTTCAGTTTATGTTGATAACACAAAGGATGGTTCCACTTTTGTTTCCACCAGCTCCTTGGCTGCACATTCCCAACCCTACTTTGTGTCAGGATCAGCAATGGTGTAGTCACCCCGTCAGCTGGATCAGAGATCTGGCTGGAAAGACTTTGTGTTGCTGGGGCTGGTTTTCAGCCAGGTGAAGCTTTGGTCCAGTTTTCAGTGCCAACCACTTAAGAGAGCTGGACTGTTCCTTTTAGTGGCACTGTGGACATAGATGAGCTGATTGTGAAGCAGCACCTTAAGTTTTGAAAAGCACCGTTTAGGCGAGAACACAAAAGGAGGAAAAGTACTCGGTCTGGAGTTTTGACCTAGAAAATGGGATTTGACTGCCTTTATGCATCATTTCATACATCTAAACTAACTGTTAAAAATTTCTAAAACAGCTTGAAGACAGAAAATAGTATTTGCAGTACATATATCTAGCTATTGTATTTTCATAGTATCATAAAATCACACAGTGGCTGAGGATGGACGGACCTCTGGAGGTCATCTGGTCCAACCCCCTTGCTCAAGCAGGGCTACCTAGAGCAGGTTGCCCAGGACTGTGTCCAGACGGCTCTTGAAAATCCCCAAGGAATTTTACATAGGAATTATGATAAATATATTCTTGAAATAATATTTCAACCTAAATCTTTTTACATCTCCACTTTCGCTAGTATTCCAGTGAAATGAAGTACTTGGATTTATTTCAAGCATATTAAATTGGCACCATCTTTTACGTTACAGACCTTAACGGTGTGTCTCCTGCATCAAGTCTGATAACAATTTATAGTACTAACTCTTAGTCCTAGTGAATACTGGAAGTAACTGTATTGCAGACATTGATTTTTGTAATATAAAACTAGACCCCAGAGATCAGTCCCTCTGACTTGTTCACATTCAAACGAAGTTGTAAGCACATCTGCCAGTCCCAAGAAGTGAGCAGAGAGATATCACTCAGTGGGTATCTCATCCCTGGTAATCAGATCTTTGTTCAGTGCCTTAGTATACTTCCCTCTCACTGTCTTAATACTTCTGTCTTACAGAGGAGAATAAAAATGTTTATCTAGATATGAAGTAAGGACTTTTTTCCCCAGGCAAACTGTGCTTCTCCTATTTTATCCCACTTGTATTGTCCCACTGAGTATTCACAGTCATTGAGATAGGATTTATTGTCTTGCACAACCACAAATTACTGCTGATCATTGGATTGACTGCACATTCTCCTCTTTGTAAGGCAGTGGTTTCTGTTCTCTACTAAGATCCTCATGCATAAAATTATATGCGCCCTAGTCAGCATATATCCATTTTTCTGTAGTTGTATTTCTTTTTGACATGATAAAGCCTCATCTGTAAGTCAAATGGGGAGATCTGTACCATGCGTAGTGTCAGGGAGACCTAGGGAGCCTTCATGGCTTATTACTTTTTATTAGATGGTACATATATTCTTACAGTTGTGTGTCCCTTTGCTTTGCCAAGATTGTAATTCTCATCTAGGGCTTCTTATGCAGAATTCTTCTGTAGGATAGACAAATACTTGAAGGGAAAAATAAATAATACTTGAAGATCTCAGATTTTGCCTACCAGCATCTTCGCATTTAAAATAGTGACTCAGTCAGGTTGGTGGATGTGGGAGCATCACATGAGTAAGACATTTCTAGTGTTAACCTCTGCCATGCATAAAAGGAGGGACTTGAAATTTATATAGGAAACCTAGGTCCACCTCTAAAATTCTGCTTTCAAAAAACAATGTTTGTCTGTCAGTGTTGCAGTTTCCTCTTTGTTGGTAGTTGAGGAAGACTGAAGTGGTTCATATTGTTCTTTGTATTTCTCCAGTGGAGGGAATCCTCTGATTTTGTTTGTTCATTCTTTCAGCATATGCAGATGACTATCCAGGCTCTCCAAGATGAACTTCGGATCCAGCGGGACCTGAACCAGCTGTTTCAGCAGGACAGCAGCACTAGAACCAGTGAGCCATTTGTGGCAGAGATGACAGAGGAGAACTTCCAACGGCTTCACGCAGAGCATGAGCGGCAGGCCAAGGAACTCTTTCTGCTACGTAAAACCTTAGAAGAGATGGAACTGCGTATTGAGACGCAGAAACAGACCTTAAATGCACGTGATGAGTCCATCAAAAAGCTGCTGGAGATGCTGCAGAGTAAAGGTCTGTCAGCAAAAGCCACTGAGGAAGATCATGAGCGAACAAGACGGTTGGCTGAAGCAGAGATGCATGTACACCACTTGGAGAGCCTTCTTGAACAGAAGGAAAAAGAAAACAACATGCTGAGAGAGGTAAGTGACTGAGCCCTGGTTTCATCTCCAGTCTTAATCTCTAGTTCTCCATCTCCTCTCCTCTCCATTTGACATCTGTAAGGAAAGAATTTTCCATTCTCTCTATAAGCTGTATTTTACATTGCAGGCTTAACAGAATTTGTACCTGTCTTAAAACTTCCTTATGGCTTCCTTGCATGTGGTTTCCGGGGTTTTGTGCCTTAGGCCCTACTTTCCCCATCGCCCCCATGTGAAGCTCTGGAAGTGAATTGTCACATGGACTGTAAAATGTATTCTTCCATTCTACTTTAGTTTGAGAGAAAGTAGCTACCTGTACTTAGGAGAGAGCTGAGAGAAATCTTTGCAGGAGTAATGGATGATTGCTCTACAGTTTCCATGGAAACAGTCGTCTTGCTGTGAAGGGTGTTTGATAAAACTATTAGCTGCCCTGGATGCACAGCCAAAAAAAAGATTACTTAAAGGGACACTGCTGCAAACACTGTAACCCCTTCCCCCACCCCTCTGAAAACAGAAAAGAAAAAACGCTATTGTGTATGTATTGCACAGTAGAGGAGTACGATAACAGCCATTCTTCACTACTGACTATCCAAAACTAATTACAATAAAATTTAGGCTATGGATAATATGAGTATCATAGAAAAATAAAGGAAAATAAGTAAGTTGTGCTGTAGCCAGTGTCGTTAAATTTTTGACATTAAGTGCATTTTCCACTTGTAGTCAACTAGCCTTCTGAAGTATTTTAATATTAACTTCTACAAGGCTAGTAATTCAGTGTGTGTTGTGTATGATGTACACAGCTATGTACATAGGTGGATGTATTCACTAATGATACAATTTTATGTTAAGTTTACTTAATATACATCTCTAGGTTGAATGCATGAATTGATAGTTATACATGTGCGTGTGAGAATTGTTTTGTACATTGTATGCCTATTTTGTGGTTCAACATCTTTCTGAAAGCCTGACGTATACACAAGATTTAAACCTCTCTGAGAAGCCAGGGAAGCAAGGTCTTGCAGAGAGGTTTTTGAAGCAAGTGTTTGCAGCAAATAAATACCTCCTAATACCTCTTATTTATATGTTTTCCATGGCCCAACCCATTGTACTTGTGCTCTTGTAAGCATTTATATAAGAAAGCAAGAGCCCATTGCATTTCTGAGCCAGATTTAGGCCAGATTTATTTTTTTAGAGCAGTAATCTCTTGAGTGTCTGGAGTGAAGATAATATGATTCCAGAGTTTCTACACTACAGTTTTTCCTTTATTTAGTGACCAATGATAGTTCTGTTCCAATTCTTGTATCTATTTCAGGAAGAGCCCCAAATGGTTTCAATTTGTTTCTGCTTTAAGTCAGGCAACATAAATGAAAAGCTGGCAGAAGCTGTGTAATTTTTTAGGAATGCGCTTTCTTTTGTTTCTGCATAATGATGAGTAGATGTTGAGAGAGAAGAATTCTTGCTTTACTCACACGTCTGGAAATCATCAGTCGTTTAAATCTTAACGTTTATGGTAAAAGATTTCCTGGAGAAGTTAGAGATGACTTACTGATTTTGAAAGTGCAAATGCTGTTTATCTAACATACTTTAAAGCTAATTGCTCTTTGCTGCCAACCCATTTCTGATGCACTGAAGAGGATGAGCTGGGTATTCTGTAACTTGCAGCCCAAGCTGTTAATATGGTATGGAATCCAGCCTCAAAGCTGAGCACCCTTAGTAACCTCAGAAACCTGGTGCTGTGTGAGAGATGCCAAACTATTTCCATATGGAACTGGGTCATATCAAGAAGGGCTCATTAGCACCCATGTGTCGTCCTTGAGCTCCAAGCTAGACTATGCTGACTGAACTGAGGCTTATCTGCACGACTGTTGTGGTTTAACCCCAGCAGGCAGCTGTGCACTACAGCTGCTTGCTCACTCTCCCCAGGTGGGGTGGGGGAGAGAATCAGAAAGGTAAAAATGCAAGAACTCATGGGCTTAGATAAAGGCAGGTTACTAGGTGAAGCGAAAGCCGCACACACAAGCAAAGCAAACCAAGGAATCCGTTCACTACTTCCCATGGGCAGGCAGGTGTTCAGCCACTTCCAGGACAGCTGGGCTCATCACGCGTAATGGTTTCTTGGGAAGACAAACGTCATCACTCCCAATGTCCCCCACTTCGTCCTTCTTTACCCCAGCTTTTATTGCTGAGCATGATGTCGTATGGTATGGGACATTCCTTTGGTCAGTCTGGGTCACCTGTCCTGGCTGTGTCCCCTCCCAGCTCCTTGTGCACCCCCAGCCTCCTCGCTGGCAGGGCAGCATGAGAAGCTGTAAAGTCCTTGACTTGGTGTAAGCACTGCTCTGCAACAACTAAAACATCGGTGTGTTACCACCACTATTTTCATCAAAAATCCAAAACAGCATCATACAAGCCTATATGAAGAAAATTAACTCTATCCTAGCCAAAACTATGTCACTAAGTCTCATGCACGGGGGTCCAGAGGCTGGAGAAAATGGGGATGTTGCTGGCCTATAGCTGACTGCATGTGAACCAAGTTTACTAGCTCAGGCTAGTAGACTTAAGCTAGTAAACTTGAAGAGTTCTTGGGTACCATGTTGCTCTATTCTGCGGGATCTGGTTCAGAGTTGCTATCACTGTTACACACTTGGAAGTGGTCTGCATGCAGGTCCTCTTAAGTGTGTCTGCATCACCCTCCTCACCTAATCTTCTATTATGTATTTATCTCTGTTTCCACATTTTTAGGTTATTTTAGCCCTTTGCTACCTAAATACCCAAAATACTAACTATACAATTTTCTGAGCTGCCTTGAAGAAAGCCATCTACTTTCTTGGTTGTTCTATAACTGGTATTCACAGTATCTGGAAAGGTATGCTAAACTCTTCTTTAAATACTACTGTTAAAGGAAGCAATAATATCGCAAAGGGATTTGCATGAGCTCGGATGTCAGCATGGATATTTCATGTTCTAACACATCAGAAAAGCTGAGAACAACTTCAGTAGCAGTTTTACCATCTTAACCAAAGCAAGTTCTGAGATGTCAGAATTCACGGGTAGTATTTCTGAGTTGCAAGTGTATTGCACTTTTGGTAAAAATTTACTAGGAATAGTGATCAAAGTCTGTATCCTGAAGGAAAAAGTATCCCTTCATTTTCCAACTTTGAAGCTTACATGTAATTCAGAAGGTGATGTTGTGACTCAAGGTCATCAGATGGTGTCTCAGGTGGTGCAGGTGCAGTGGTCAGCAGTCTGACCTTAAAAAGTAAATATGAATGAATTGATTTCTTCAGCTACTGCTATTACTGTGATTGAACTAAGGATTCCACTAATTTC
Organism: Chauna torquata; assembly: GCA_013399475.1. Lineage (NCBI taxonomy): Eukaryota > Metazoa > Chordata > Aves > Anseriformes > Anhimidae > Chauna > Chauna torquata. The sequence goes on along the minus strand of VXAL01019613.1, from coordinate 30,175 downwards.
CAAAGGAAAAGAAATTCTCAACTGAACCACAAGTCTGAGCCCTCTAAGAACATAAAGAAGAGCTGTACTGGTTCTTGTCAAGGATCACTTTAGTCCAGTATTCTGTTTCAAATAGTGGCCATACATAGACTCCTAGGAAAGGGTAAGAACACGGCAAAGATGATACTTCTCTGTAATACTGTCCCATCTTCCAAACTATTTACAGCTCAGGGATTTCCTGAACTTCCTGTGATTTGTCAGTTTAGTACTCTCCATGGATCTGCCATCCAAGTACTTGGTCAGTGTCTTGTTCAGCCCATGTAAACTCCTGCAGCTGTGGCATCATCTTGTAAGTGGTTCTGCAGGCCTGCTGTCTGTGGTAGGAAGAACCTGCCTCTTTTCTGTTGGGTTTAAGCCTGCCTTCCAGTAGCTTCATTGATGGCCTCTTGTTCTTGCACTGGAAGACAGAGTGAACAGGTGATCACTACCGAGACTCTGTGCCAATCATGATTTTGGATTTCTGTCATATCCCTTCCAAGTTCTCTCTTTTTGGAGGCTGAAAAGACATTTGCTACTTAGTTGCTCCTCATATAGAGGATATTGTATATCTTTGATAATCTCCCAGAGCACTGTCTCAGTTTACCATATCCAGGTTATGAAATGAATTCTCCTGTAGGTAGTGTGAAGTATCTCCATTATCAATTTGACTCTCATGGACTGTTCCCAGATATTCCAGGAAGCTCAAGTAATCTTTCCATACAAGTCCATAGGAAAGATCCTGTATCCAGCATAATGTAGAATGTATTTGGCAACTCACTGTTACAGGGAACAGTCTCTCATGAACACAAAATAATGAAAAATTAAACATCTTATTGAACATCCGGACACAGACATGGATCTGGATGCAATGACTTCAATGGATGATGGTGTGATTGCATCACATTCCTCTTCCCTAGAAACCAAGCTTAAGCTTCCTAGCTTATAAAAAGATGTCTGCTATTTTGAATACCCCTTAAGTCTTAGTGAAAATTATTCATATTACTGGTGGTATTCTAGACCTAACTTTCAGAAAAAAGATTATCATCATACCAGCAAGAAATACTTGTAGGTCCAGCTGCTGGATTTCATCAACTTTCAGAATAGCTCTGGAGTGACATTAACTGCCACTTCCTTGTTCCAAACTCACCTGCTGCAGAATTATCAGTGATGGCACTGACAGCACACAGCTCTAAAGATAATGAAGCTTGCTGTGCTCTTTTTGACATCCTCCCCGCTCCTCCCAAAGTGCTTGATGCACTGAGTAGAAATATGTTTTTCTCCGCTACACAGAGTAATAGATACAGCAAATATCAGTGCAACTTACAGAAGAATACTGTGTGATTATATCCACATCTGGTGTTCTAAAGACTAGGAGTACTATGGTCAAACTACATTTCATAAGGACAGTCCAACACAATTACACCAACTTGGTTAAACCTTTTTCTTTTGAATTGTTCATTACTGTCTGTCTTTAGGAATGTATATATCTGAACAAAGACCAGAGATCATACACTAATAGTGTCACAGTCAATAAAGAGGTAACTTCTTGAGAGTTTTTGGAGGAAAAAAAAAAAATTAGGCCAAATTTCCTATCTGCCTAGAAGCAAGGATAAAAACAAAACTATCTGCATTGTTTTTGCCCAGGCGGGAACAAAAATAGGCTGCTCAGTGTGTATTATTGTCAGATGCAGTAAACTTCAGCAGTGTTGTCCCATTTTCTTAGTCCTTCACAAGGGATATCAGCACAGACTTTTCAACAGTGGTTAATCTGATGAGCTGTTTGTCTCTGGGTTGTTACTGGACACATGTACACTACAAGCCGAATCTTTCTTTGTTCACAGCAGTGCTATGGCACATACTGCCACATCACTGCATTCCTTACTCTCAGATAGGGATGCCCTTTGATGATGTCTCCTATCCTAAGGACTGAGGAGGATGTGTGAGGGAAAGTTCCCAAATGTATTTTCTTTTCACAGGCCAGCGTGCTTATTGGTATCCACCTGTTACTCCTTTGAAGCTTTTAATCCCATAACATCTTGTATTAATGTGCATTCAGAGTCCTAATGACATACATGCCCCTGACCTTTGGCTTTTCCTGAAAAGGTGCAGTGGAAGTTGTGCACAGTGCTAGTTCTTCCTGCATACAAGTTCTAGCGCATACTTACAATGCAGGACATGTAAGTCGTGAAAGATTGTATGTGGCTGTTGTCAATACCTTCAGCAAGAGGTCAGAAGCAACTCTCCCTTAGTGATCTTGTAGCCTTAGCATTCTCTTAGGAGAAGGGAGTGGTTGGTGCAAACCTTGAGGCATTGAATGCAAGCAGGCATTGAAGGTGGGGTGAGGCATTCATTGAGAAGCCAGTGTAGTAGTGAGAGTGGCAGAGTATTTCATCATAAAGAAGGAAAATAGCTGTTTGACTTGGCAGACAAAAGTTAGACACAAAAATGCAAGAAAGAAATCTGAACTATGAATCCAGGTCTGGGACAGATGGCTGGCTACAGCCTTTTATTCCAAAAGAGAAAGGCAGCTATGTTCCTAGAAGGTTTCTTCCTGAGTCGGTTTAGATTCAGGGTTTGAATGATAGCATGGTATGGAACAAGAAAAGAGTTACCAGCAGTAGTTTTTGCATTTTGCATCACAAAAACTGTTTGGTAGTTACAGGTTTAGTTGAATGATGTTTTGATTTTTTTTTTTAAGAATTGGGCCCATTCAAACAATGCATTTTTAATACAACCAGGTGCAAAACTGAATTAAGGAGTTAGGGATATAGTGCTTAACAGATAAAGGGTGTTTTTGTATGTAAAACAATCACTGAAATGGATCATTCATGGGGACACTCATTTAAAATGAGCTTAAGGAAAGAGGTTATGGCAGAAGAAGCTGCTATTTGTTTTCATCTTCAGTGTGTGTTGAAATGGCAACTCCACAATGTCCAGTTTGTGAACAGTTTTACAGTAATCTAGTATGGCTTGATCCTTATTTGTAGCTGTTTTGAATCACACTGTGCTTACTTTATTATAGAAAGTATAAATTTCTGTGAGGTCTCATTCTGGAATCTCCACTTAGGGTATATTTCTGGCACAGCAGAGAGCAGACCCAGTAGGCTATAATGTAGATATAGACTTAGCTTTAAATTATCTGATCTGTTAGTGTAACAGCTAAATAGGAGCAGCACAGAGCTCAGTGCGAAGGGTGGGTAGGCTGTGCCATGTAAATGTACCATCAGAGAACTGCTGAACAGTGATGTTGCCATTTCAAAATGCTCTGTGAAAAAAAAGGTTGTTTGCCTTATCTGAGCGGATTTTAATTAACTGTGACAAGTTGTGCAAAGACCTTTTTTTTTCCATACATGTGTTAAAATTCTTACCCTTTTCTGTTCCAGGCTCAGAGGTGGATTTAGAAATTTTAATTAGAGCAATTAGAGTTATCTCAAAGAATGCTTTTGTCCTGTTCCAAGATTTTGCAACATAAGTAAGACACACTTCTAGAGAGAGCGCTGCAGTATTATATAGACTGGTTCAGTAACCGGAACTCTCATACTACTGTAGTACGGGACATATTTTTAATGAGTTAGAAAATAAAGCTCCTGCTTTGTTCAGCTGCTGCTTCATTCTTTTAGCCTTTTAGAAGAGGATAGCAGGGAGAAATGATTTAAATCAAGATAATTTAATGTGTTGGTTAGAATCACTTGATTTCTCTAGAAATAGTTTTCGAACATTGAGATTTTGTAGAACAAAAGTTGAGAATTTGGGCTATTGCAACTTGAGAGCAAAATGTACAAAGAACAAAATATGCATGCTTTTTTTTATATATACTGTTATAGTTTGGAATGTCTTATGTGACCTTTATAAAAGAATGATAGTTAAAAATAATTAAAGTTATTATTTTCATCCTTCCTTAGTTCAGAAGTTGGTTGCATGATGGTTCTTCTCGGAACTAATTTTCAACAAAAAAATTAGGATGAAAAATTACCTATTTGTTTCATGTCTTTCCAAACTACAAAGAAATCATAAACACCTTCTGATTCTTGTATAGCCAATTTGTGATTTTTATGGGGTTAGAGTAATTATTTAATAATGGGCAGGAATTAAGCGAATGGGGAAAAAAGAAAAAAACAGAACTACAACCATTCATGAGGTTTTTTTCTCTGTATAATAGTTATGATCTCATCAATGTAAAATAATCCACAGAAATTTGTGTGCTTAATCATATGCTTTTTTTCAGCAGAGGGCTAAAATTATAAAGAGATTTGCAATTTTTATTTGCTGTGTTATATTAAACACTTATTTCAAAGAAATTGCTGCTATATAAATGAGCTACTTAAGCTTCAAATAGGTGTAGGGATTTTTATTTACACAAGGCAAAATTTCTAACTAGTTCACTTTAGCACTTCTATCCCCCCCGCCACTTAGGTGAGATTTTTAAAACCACCTGAAACAATTACAAGGGCAGAAACCTGGCTGGGGTTTATAAGTTTAAAATAATTAAGCTTTAATGTCTATTGATATTTTGTTATAGTAGAAGATTTTGCTTGTCAATATGTATTACATGACTTTCTTTGTTTACAAATGACAGCTTCAGGTATACTTTCTTTGGAAGTGTTAATGTTATCCTGCACCTTTCTTCAGCAGAGATTATATTTGTGGAACTTTGTTTCTGTAAGTGTGAAACTTTGCAGTATAAGAAAGTATAAAAGTAGAAGTGGAAAATACCGTTAACAATTTGGAAGCTAATTTAAGAAACAAGTAGAAAATATATGCTTGTTGCTCAGTAAATAATAGAGAAGAAAAGAAGAATGAAGAACTAATAGCACATACGGAAATACAGTTATAAATGAATAGGATTTTAATATTTAGTCAACTTTTCTTTAGCTTTTGAATTCATACTTCTGTAGTCAGATTTCAACGTAATGACTTACTACTTAAAACTAATAGGATGGTTTAAATTGGTCTCTCATCTTTGTCTCCTGCTTTTAATGTAATGTTGAAGTTTTGGGGGATTTTGCTTTTGTTTCCTGCTGATTTTAACATTGAGATGAACTGGAAACTGTGTTTTAGTTTTCACTTTGGGTGATGCCTTTGTAAAGAAATTTTATGTGTGCTAGTGTCTGAGTTTTTGGTTGGATTTTGAAATCACCAGCTGAATGTATTCATTGAATTGCAGAATATAGAGATGAATTTCTTTAGCTAAGGGTAACTGAGCTTCAAAGCAGCTGTCACCCTCCATTATTGATTTGTGTGGAATTTTCAGCACATCTTTCAAAGCTATGCTCATTATTAATATGTATAATTTAGTTTTCAGGGAATTACATCGATTGTGTTCACAAATGTAGGAAATGTGACAAATACAGAAGTAATTTCTAAAGGAACTACTATGATTATTGGTTCCAACCTTGTATAACTGTGTATTTTTAGTAGCAAAACTCTAATATTAATGAGATAAATGATAGAGGACTCTTATTACACATTCTTTTTTCAGTTCAGTTTTATGTGTTGCTGAAATATAGGTTAAAATTACTAGTTTTGAGCACTTGCTAAAAAATACTCATCAAAATCCTGAAACGAAACAACTGTGGTACTCCACAGTCACTGTCCAGTCCCAATTAGTAGAGATAATTGTATTCTGTAAATTGTAGAGTCATTTCATGCAACCTCCTGCGCAATTTGGGACTCTCCAGTGATGGGGATTCCACAATTTCTCTGGGCTCCTGTTCCAGCATGTGATTGCTCTCCTAATAGATTTTTTTCCATATTATAAGTCAGAATTTGCGCTGTTGCATCTTTTGCTCTTGTCTGTCATTCTTCCACTGTGTGGTTCTGTGAAGAGTTTGTCTTCATCTTCCCTACAGCATCTTGTTAGATAGCTCTAGACATCCACAGGATTCCCCCCAAGCCTTTTCTTTATGGCTGAACAAACCCAGTTATCTCATCGTCTCCTTTTACATCGTATGTTCCAGACCCTATCCATCTTGGTGGTTGTCTGTTGGACTCTCTTCAGAATTGGGCCCAGTACTTCCAAGAGTGGTCTCACAAGGGCCAGACGGATTGAAATAACTGCTTTCCTTGTCCTTGTGTGTATACTCCTGCTAATACAGCCCAGGATGTGGGCTGTAGGATGTGCCTTTTTTTTTTCTTCCTTCCAGCAAGAGCACACTGCTGACTCCCAGTTCATGTCATTCCCAAATTTCATATACTCTGCAAACCTGCTGAGAGTGCACTCTGTCACGTAACCTGGATTTTTAATAAAGGCACTGAACAGTATCAACCCCCGTATCAACCTCTGAGGGTTGCCAGTAGTAAGCGGCTACCCATTGGACATTATATTGCTGACCACCACACTTAGAGCCTGACAGTC
>VXAL01019613.1:2936-14327 GCA_013399475.1 Chauna torquata | reverse complement strand
TGATTTCTGTAAGAACTTTAGGAGAAGATTTCAGGGTTGGGTACATGTCCAACAAATTATTTCATATTTTACTCTTATGGTGTATTACCAAATCATCTAGCTGTGTACTACTATCTGTCTCTTCTAATCCTTTCCAGGATTCAAAAATTTCTTCCATGGAGCGTGGCCTCCGGGATTTGGAAGAAGAGATTCAGATGTTGAAGTCAAATGGAGCTCTGAGTACAGAGGAACGTGAAGAGGAAATGAAGCAAATGGAAGTGTACCGTAGTCATTCCAAATTCATGAAAAATAAGGTATTGAGAAAACAGTGACAGTAGCAAGATAAAATGAGTTGTACTTAACAGATGAGATAAATCTTCATACTTAGTTAAGGAAAGAACTTAGGATCATGTTCCCATTCAAGTGCTGGTAAATAGTCAGAGTTTATTTGTATGTTGTCCTGAAGCCACTAAAATAGCTTTAAAATATTTAAGAGAATTTTAAAGACGAATTTCAAAATATTGTAATGGTAGTTCAGTAAAGTCTATGAACAAAATTCGGCTTTTGTCACATTCGTAACTTTGTTTTATTTCAGAAGTATTTTGTGTTTATCTTTAGATTATTGACAATCCATTATAGTTTAGGTTTTATTTTGTCTATGGTCTTTTCAAGTGTAGTTTATTGGAGAAAAAAAAAAATGTGTTTATTTTTGTGAGCTGTTGAATAAATTATGTTTTATTATGCAGAGGCTAAAAAGAACATGAGCTTTCAGTATAATGGCTTTGAATTACACTCTCCTTCCGGTCACGGAGTCAGAATATGAGTAGATTCTACAGCAGTGGTCATGCCAACATTAATTTATGTCCTTGGGAATATTTGTGCATCAGGACAAATATAGCAGTGAGATATGTTGGTCCTCAGACATAAAGATGAACACAGACTACTGTACGTGTGACTACTGTCAGTGTATAGTTGAAAGTGTACTATAGGCAAATATCAATTGCTTCTTTGTTTCTCCCAAAGAATAGTTTCTCAGTCTTCTAGCTACTGGGCCCTAACATCTTCTAATGGAGATTCAGGCTACGTTGTACAGTAAATTTAGGTATATTGTCAGCAGTTCTGCTTTTCTTGGTTACCTTGTACATACTCCTTAAAAGCAGTGCACAAATCTCTGGAACAGAGGTTGAAAATTTCTAGGTCCTGAACAGTTCTAACCTACTGCATTTGTCCTGCTTGAAGTTATTTGTCTTATAAAAAGAATGCTGGAGAAAGTTTCTTGGAACATTATTACCTGCCCTAAAGTAGGAACATAGTAAGTATGCGTTTCTTCCACTTCCCTCACACCAGCTCACTGATTTACCTCAAGATAACCCCATCTGTTCTTTTATACTTTACTCCTTTATCCCACTGTATTGCTTCTAAGAACTGAATGATACCCACTTCCAAATTAGGAATGGAGAGGTGATTTTCTTCTTTCTATCCTTCCCCTTTCCCCCTTTTATTTCTCCTCTCCCTCTGTGTCCCTATAGATCTTTTCAACTACTTGATTAATTTCTGGGTCTCTTCTGTCTACTGTGTCTGCTCATTTCTTTTCCTGCAGGAAGTTTGTTGCTTTTTGGTATCTATTCACTCATGAGTCATAACCAGCTCCATTCTTTGTATCTTGCTGTCCTGCTCTGTTTTGTAAATGCACAAAATTTGTTGGGGCTTTCGTTCAACGTTGTATTGTATAGTCACCTGTGGCTGTGTCTTCATAATTAACTTTTTTTTCCTCTTATACTGCAAAATCTCCCTTTTCCTGTCCTAATTTCCTTATGAATTCCAGTTTCAAAACTGTTGGGTGAAGTTCCCCATATTTGACATACATAAACATAACCATAACTATACGTCTTTGTTTCATAGTCGAATATTTGTCTGGCAGCCCATATGAAATCACAGAGACATAAAACTTTTGTTTTGAGAAGACTTAATGAAGAATGGAAGAGAAAACGAGTGGCCAATGTTGATCCTTCTGTTCAGTTCTTTGTCACTTTTAGTTAACTTGGTTGAAACAGGCTAACTAGAAGATGGCAAATGATAAATATTTAAAAGCATAACAATGTCGTGACAGGTAGAGCAACTGAAGGAAGAGCTAAGTGCCAAAGAGGTTCAAGGGGAGGACCTGAAAAAAAGAGTGGCTGGTCTCCAGGCCGAGGTCTCTGCCGTAAGATTTATTTTTTGTGTGCAGTGGCCATGCACTGGGGCTTTCTAGCTCTCTTGCTTTCGGGATAGCTTTTCTTCTCTTAGCTTCTTTACAACTTTAAATAACCGTAGAACTAACAGCCTGCTCAGCCCTGTAGCTGCATTTTGTTCACGTGGTTTTGCTGTCCATAACATCACTCTTCAACTGAACATTTATATTTGGTTTATTACTTGTTTTTTAATGGTATGATTAATTATAGCAGTAAGTTATTCTTCTCCATTGAAGCAAATTTTCAAGAGTATTCAGCACCCATTTTGGGGCCAGATTTTAAAGAGATTTGCTTTCCCTAGTGGAATAAAAATAATTTATAACTTTTCAAAATAATGTGCTGAACCCTCTTAACATTCTTTCACAAGAAAATGGCAGAAGTTGGATGCTGAACACTTTTTAAAACTGGTTGTTTCATTTTAGCTGCATGAATTTAGACTCTTCCTTTGCTGTGAAGGTAGTGCATTTGCTGAGTGATCATAGTGTCTCAGTGAAAAGAGAGATGTGAGTGAGCACTTCATACTGCCGTAACTTCCTTTGCGACTTGAAATGGTTTGGACTACATTCTTCCAAAAGAGCTCTAGCACATTTGCAGTGTGGGCTTACTTCTCTGAAACAGATTTCTAAGAACAATTACCTTGGGGTGCTACTTCGGAATTTTAATGTAAAGGAATGTGTTTCTGTTCAGATGAGAACATTTCATCAAAACACAAGTATTTAGGGTAAACATCTCTTCTAAGGTGGCTCACCCCAAAGAGAATTTCTTTTTTTTTTTAAAGAAAGACCAAACTGGCTTGAGAAAGGTTTACTATATTTCATGCTATCTAGTAGTTGAAAAGTTCGTGTCATCTGAAGTTTTTAAGGAGACTTTTTTGTTTAGATACTGTGGAAAACATAACTAGTAGTAAGTAGTTTCTGTTGTCCCAGTTATTCTGCTGTGCCTAGCAGTACTGTGCCACTGGTCAGTAGCCGACAGCAGAAATAGTCCTGCTACCATCAATACTTTTGTATCTTGTTGAAATGGATGGTGAAATCATTCTGTGGACATACTTACTTTTAGGAAAAAGTATAAAAAAAAAACCAGCCTATTATGTGTGAATTAAGTGAACAGTAAACTATCCAATAGTTCTCTAAACTAAATTCTCCTTATTCCTTCACATTATTCCATTTTAAAGAAAAAGTTTGTGGGGTTTTTTTGTTTGTTTTTTTTTTAAAGAGATACATGTCCTCCTTCTACCTCTCCCCTTCTTCCATGTGCCATTTCACACTGGAACACAAGAGTCCTTGATGAAATCTTTTGATGCTATTTTATTACTCTTTGGTAAAGAATTGTCCATTATTGAAGCAGTGTTGTCAAGATAAATGTACATTTACCCAAGCCTTTCACTAATTTCTAATCGTACTTGCATTTATTCTGATTTAAAATAGTTTATTTTATAGCTTATATTGATTTAATTTTGTTCTAGACACATTCCCAAAAATGGAAGATGACCTGGACAATTTTTTTAGTTTATGATGTCCTTTTATGTATGTTTTAAAGCATTGAAGGTTAATACTGTTGGGATTGATGGATTTGTTTTTAGAGTCACAAAATTGTTCAAGTTAAAAAAGGGAAAACTGTTTAGTTTTTAGAGAGATGTCCATTTCTACTGTATCGTATGCGGGCGTAATACATTCGTATTTTCTTCTGAGATGTATCAGATGCAAACCAGAAACTTGATTATAAACTTGGACAAAGTCTACCTTCAGACTTCCCTGTCCTCTGTAATTAAAAGCACATATTACTTCGAGTTTACATCAAAATTGTCCTGGATGATGATTGCACTGAGTTGATTGATTTCATCTCAGTGCTTTACTGTTAAAATTTCTTACTTTTTACCTTTTTAAATGATAATCCAACCTACATTTGTTAAAATAAATAGAAATTTCCATACTGATTTAATTTGCTAAATTAAATGTAGGAAATTGCTCTCAACAATGTGCAATTCCAAAAACAGTTTTTTCATAGAATCATAGAATGGTTTGAATTGGAAGGTTCCTTAAAGATCATCCCCCTTTGCCATGGGCAGGGACACCTTCTAGTAGATCAGACTGCCCAAAGCTGCATCCACCCTGGCCTTGAACACTTCCAAGGACGGGGCATCCTCAACTTCTTTGGCCAACCTCTTCCAGTGCCTCACCACCCTCATAGTGAAGAATTTCTTATATGTAATCTAAATCTACCCTCTGTTAGTTTAAGGTGTTACCCCCTGTCCTATCAGTGCAGGCCCTAATAAAAAATCTCCCTTCATGTTTCTTATAAGTCCTCTTGAAGTATTGAAAGGCTGCAATAAGGTCTCCCTGGAGCCTTCTCTTCTCCAGTTTAAACAACCCCAGCTCTTTCAGCCTTTCTTCATAGGAGAGGTGCTCCAGCCCTCTGATCATTTTTGTGTTGTTTTGATGTATATTTGCATCTGCTTTAGGAATCTTTCCTATACTAAAGGGTGTTTCTTAGAAGAGTGAAATGCTGGTTCCATAAACAGTGGGAAAAATAAAGGCATCTTTACATACTCTGTAAGCATGAGGCTGGATTGATGGATGGACGAAGAGAATAGAGAAACTTAGTGGTTTGACGTTTGAAAGCAAACATCATGCTTCTAAAGAGAAGCCTAGGTATCTCATCTTTTCTGATGCTACAGGGTAAGGGTACATTCGTGTTACAGTTTTGCTTCATCTTCGTTAAAAACTTATCTGTAAGTAACTGGTTTTGGTCAGTCCTTTGAAAGATGACTAAGAACAGATTGGCTCTGTTAAAAAGAACCTCTCTTAAAAAATTAATGTTATTGCTCCCGCCTCTTTTTCCTTGTACCTTCTGCTCCTAACACAAATTTTTGCTGTCCTTTCATTCAAGATAACTGAAGGCTTTAAAATTCTGTAAGACAAGTTTAGAGAATCATAGTGTTTGTTGGTACTTATGTGAATTTATCATCATTTTTGTAGCAAAGATATAAATTTATCATTATTTTTTCCTTTACCTATCTTTTCTTTCTTTTTCAGATTGGTCAGGTAAAACAGGAGCTGTCGCGCAAAGACACAGAGTTGCTAGCCTTGCAGACAAAGCTGGAGACCCTCACAAATCAGTTCTCTGACAGCAAGCAGCATATTGAAGTCCTTAAAGAGTCTCTTACAGCTAAAGAGCAAAGAGCTGCCATTCTGCAGACAGAGGTGAAATGGGCAATTCTGTTCTTATTGACTTTCTGTAGAGGAAGAGATAAAAAGCATTATTTCTTTTCTTCTTGCTTAGGTTGTACAATCACATAATGATGCAATACTGCTTGTTCTTAGCACTTTGTTTCTTTGCTTGTATGCTTGGGTTCTCTTGACAGGGGGATTGACAGTAAAGAAAAGTATGTGTAAGTGCACGTATGGTCCTGTGGATGAATGCACACTTGTACAACATGCTCCACTGACATGCAGTCAGTAATATTATTGTTCCTAGGTACATCTAAATTGGAAGTTGCAATGCTTGAGCTATGGGGATTTACTTTCAATGACATTGTGGCTAAAAGAGAGCAAAGAAAGGAAGTATACAACTCACTGCGGCTTTACTAGTACTGTCAGCATGTGCAGGAACTCTTGCATGTGAGCACATGCTTACACCTGAAATATGGAATTTCATGTTTTATGATGCATATTCCAAGCTAAAGGAAAAATATTTTCAAAACCGTGATAAGAAACGCTTAATAAATTCCCATATTATGTAAGACAGCTGCATATTTGAATATCAAATGGACAATAAGTATAGCATATACACTTATTGCTGCTGGATATTTTTGAAAAACAAGTATGACATGTTGTGTGAAGACAGCATTTCAATCCACTGGCATGGAAAACTGTAGTGATGGGAGAAGTCCAAAAGATGGCGGTCATGCATTGAAAAATCTTAGAGTTTTTACAGCTGGAACAGCAAAAAAACAAGAGCTATGAAACAGGCATGCAGAAAATTTGTGGCTTACGCTGGTAGAAAGATTCCATAATACAAGAGTGTAAAAGAATTTATTTGAACTTTTTACCATCATGTAGCTTTCCTTTAGCCACGTTCAGTGACTATATGGGTGCACATGGCCTTAGCAATCTGCAGAAATCAAGTTACGCAGCAAATATCTTTTGATGTTCTAAGATGGATTTTCGGATTATTCTCAGGCTTATGTAGAGGGTGAAATGGCAGTTCCTTTAACACAGTAGTGTTGTAGACATGACAGTGAAAGACTGTGATGCAAGTCTTACAGGGAGAGAGAATATCTTTAGGTATTAAATTTAACTGACGTAGTGAAAGAAATTCAGAGAGGGCCCACAAGATCATCTCCAGGTCAGAAACAAAGGCAGCTATTTTAAAGTTTAAGCACAAGTTGAAAATGAAAGCTCTGTGTTTAAACTTGATTGTATTAACAGGCAATTAGAGATGGGTAAATAATTTGGAGTGACTGAACACAGAGGAGATAGCAGATGGAGAGGTGTTAAGATTCTCTGGAACAAAAAGAGAAAATTATGCACTCAAAGCCTTATCTGTTTTATTTTTTAACTGCATTTAAAAAAAAAGGCTTGCCTTCCTAGTTTCCTCTTGCAATAGAAAGAGAATGGGTTAATTTAAGTGCCCATTTTAGTTATGGTTTAATTCTACAGGCTAGAAATCTTAAATTTGCATTTGTTTTTTATTTTATTTCATATTGATACTTTTAGATTCTTTTCTTGAGACAAGGTTCATTGGTATTAGTTGGTATAACTGTGAAAATGTGTTAGTTTACAATCACAAACATCTTCTTAAATTTCTTCATTACTTTTTTACTAGTCAGGAATGTACCTTAGATTTGTACATGTTTATTTAGAAAAAAAAAATAGAAATTACATTTCAAAATATTATTGGAAGTAGATATTAGGTAAATAAACAATTAAAAATATAAGTTGCAGTTTTTGATCTGTTATAATGGTTGAAAGTATTACAGATATATTAAATCACTGAGTATTGCGACAAGCTTACGAAGCTAGAAACACATTTCACACATTTCACTTCTTCTAAATAAAAAGCAGTACTTTTCTGTTCATGAGGTGAAGTACTTGAAAGAACTTACTTTTAACAAGTTAAGACTTCAATAGATTTTATTAAAGTTCATGTCTTAACATAGATTGTCGTTATTTCAGCTGTTATAGGAGGTAAACGCATTTCTTCAACTAAAATGTGCATAATTTAAGCAAAAAATTTAAAAACAAAAAGACATTTTATATACCCTTGATAGATACTCTTGATAGTTATTCAAAACATTTTGACTTTATTTTGGCTGAAGACCACAGTAGGTTTTTTGTTTCTTTTTTGTTTTTGTTTTTGTTTTTTTAATGTAGAAAATCATTATATTCTATTCTCTAACTTGTAATATTGCTAAATAATCATTGAGAATATTTGTTCTTCACTGGTTTCTTCCAAATGAGATTCTCATATAGCACTATAATACAAAAACAAATCTCACTCTTTATCTGAAACACGAGTACTCTTTTAATAATAAGAAGTACATGAAAGGAGAGAGAGAGAGTTTTCTACTTTCTGCTTTTAGGTTATTCACATAGTTTGCTTCCAGATACTGTAACTGAAACAACTGCACTAACAGTGAAAGGTGATTTTCTCTCTGTCTTCCTGTCTTCGTCTTTCAGTAAGTAGTTGCTGTGAAGTTAAAACATTAACAATACTGTTTTAGAATGATGCCTCTATGACAGATTTAAATGGATTATGGAGTTGTGAATCACCTCTCTTCTCTGGAACAGTAGTTCAAATACAGCCTAGTGTGTTTTCCATAGTAAAATGTAGCAATCTGGTATGGATTGAGCACATCCAAAGTGCTGTTGATTAATCAGGGTATTCCATTGTATCAGAGTAAGTTGAATATTTAGAATTATCCATTTATGTTCCTGAGAATTTTTATGTAATTCCAAGAAGATATTTATACTTTTTGAAAGGTAATCACCTTTTTCATCCTTGCTGGTGTACTTGACAGAAAGCTCAACGATTAAATCATCATACACAGTTACCTTTTTCTGTCTTCACAAGTGATTCTCTTGAGCATGAGATTAAAACACATTGATAAAATGCACCGTTGAGATGTTTGTTGCATCCTGTGATGCAACTGCTTCTGAAAGGAAAGAGTATCTTTCTGTAAAATAATTTTCACTGGAAATAGGGGAGGAACATGAGATCTGCTTGGCCTCACTGAGTTGTTGACAACAGCAGTCAAAGTTAAAATATCTCTAGAGCTTCTCTCTAGACACTTAGAGGAAGTTGTGAGGAAGAGGAGAGGTGCTTTTTCTGCCATATATCGGCAGAAATACTCATAGGGAAGAGGTATTTTAAAGTCATATTTAAATGTTTTGAGGGAAGAGGGCATACCCTTATGAGCCTTTGCCAATTATTCTTTTATTAAAGAAAAATGCAGATAGATGTGGAAAAGATGTTGGTACAATGTGTCAAAAATGGATCTGACACCTGCCATTACTAAAACTACAAAGAACAGTGTCCTATTTGTGGGGTGTTTATCTTGAGGGCTATTGGGTGGAGAGGATATTGTGGTTAACTTTTCAATTTGTGAAGGAACCTTTAAAAATAGCTCTAAAAGTGTACAATCCTTTTGTAAATAAAAAATAAGTATTTATTTTGGAGTTTATCCTTATAAAGTTTGTATTATGCCCTAGTGAGCCCTTTAGCTTATTTTGGTTCTGGAAGGTATGTGGCTTCAATGGGAGGTTAGATTAATCAGTGAGAACTTTCCATTTTATACACTGCCCAAGCTAGCATGGTACTATATTTGGTCTATTCTGTATGGTAAATTCAGATTTATATTCAGTAGAAAAATGAATTCAGTCCTCAGGAAGTATATTATTTACTCTGAATGTCTTAGTAGAACATAGAATTCTCTACAGGTCTTTCTTTACTGGTGCTTTATTGGTTTTGGAACTATAGTAGACTGTCCCAAACCAGAGGCATTTAGGGAGTGCATCACATTTAATGAGGAGGGTCTGAAAGGGAACTGGGTGTCTCTAACAAGCACTGGACACATTAAGACCTATGCTGACACTTGCAAACTTTCTCAGTTCACAAAACTGAGTTTGTTGTGTTTATTTAATACCATGTGTTAGAGATTGTGGAAGAAGAGTTGAACTGTTTGACCTGAGAGTCAAGAGTTGACCTGAGCAGGCCCTGAAAGTAGTACGTCTGTCCTGCATTGAGCTTGTAGCCCTGGCAAGAACCAAACTGGCTCTGCACAAAGCCCCATGTGTGTGCCTCTGCTCTGTGAAGCACTCATGTAATCTAAGTTATCCAGATAAATGGGAGCTGTGTTCATAAAGAGTTTGCTCTCAATTCTTCTACAGGCCAGAATGGATATTGTTGACTCCTCACCTTGCTATACAATTTGCAACTCTAACATAATTAATAAGAAAGATCAATGTCAAAAATAGAGAATCAAGTCCCGCAGACTGCCACGATATTCAAAATCAGTCAGTAAACGTAGCTTTTATGTTTTAACTTCTGACCATGTTATCAGGGAAACAGCTTAACTCATTTTGTGTTTGTGATTTGTTTGAAAGATAGCAATAGAACGTCACAAAAGTGATCCTTTTTAAAATGTAGTTTTTCATTTCAGGTACTTGGATATTTCACCTAGCATTATCTACAGTAGCATAAAAGTAACATTTCACCTCATGGATCAAATATAGTTTTATGTATTACTTTGTGCATTTCTCACTTATCTCTATATTCTGAGTGCTAACATAGATAGGATAGAATTACTTCAACATCTGCCTTAAAAAGTGACTGGCCTTTGTTAGAAGTCATAGCAAGCTCTTAGCGCATTTCAGGATTGGTATTCTGTCTGTTTCTTTTGTTGCCAATAGTGTAGTAATAACAACAGAGAATAAATGTTTTGAATTTTGCCATTAGAGAGGAATCAGACCTTGGATAAAATGTTTGGGAGCTTGTGCCTTCTGATTTGACTGAACAGAGCATGGCTTTATTCACAGATCTAAATGAATTGTTCAGCCATGGTTTCAGCAGGTGGCAGTCAGACAGGAAGGATCACTCAGTCTCAGGAACAGAGTAAAATATTGTTTTTTCTAGGCATCACTGACATCTTCGTAAACCGAGTGCAAATCACCAGCATCATAATAATAGCCTGATTGCTACTATACGCTAGAGATGATGGTAAAGATGAGAAAAAAAGTGTGGAACCTAAGTCCTGTTGTCTCAAGCTCCTCAGTCACTTCTGAAACTCACTGTGGGATTCTGAAAATTTTAGTGATGTCCCTAAGCTATAAATTGGTAATTGGTTTTTAAAATTAAGACTAATTACAGAAACCAAGACTTAAAAAAAAAAAAAAAAAAGCTTAAGAATAAATTTAGTTTAGATATTATGTCATTTCTTGTGTTAATTCTGGTAATCATTAGAGTTACTAATGTTCTAGTTTTTCTTGTAAATTCAGAATTCTACATGCTTTTATGTATGGCTATATGTTTTAGAAATAGTCATAGAGTATTATTTTCTGCTACTGGAAAATTCTGTGAAGACAGATCATTGATTCCTAACACAGTTTTTCATACATGGTTCTTACAATGAAGACATTGAAAAAATCTTTTGTATAGTACCCGGCTGAAAAGAGGCACCTATCTAGGCTATTGTGTTGAAGGTGGCAACAAATATGCTTTTTTTACTGAAGCGTCATGGGAAATTGGGTGGTATGCGCAGGCCAAGTTAGCAAGCACATTGTTATACGAAGGAGTAGCAGTTGCCTGAGCTATACTGTAAGATTTCACTTGCCATGCATAATTAAGGATATGGCAGACTATTACTGTGAAAGCAGTTAGGTTAACCCTGGGTTAAGACAACACCATCCAGGACACAGAAGTCAGGAGAAAGGGCGTCAGCACCTCAGTAGCTGTTTGCCTAGTNCCCTTCAAGTATGAATGAAAAAGACTATTAGCTTTAATATTAGGTACATGCAGAGAAGGACATACCTAATCAATCTTTAAATCTGTGTTTCTTGAAAGAAGATAAAGCCTGCTCCACCAGCTAAGCTTTTCGTTACGCTGTCAATTCTATATATCATATTTGGGTAGTACCTGTTACTCTAATATCACTACAAAATATACTCCATGCACTACTTGC
>VXAL01019612.1:125704-158331 GCA_013399475.1 Chauna torquata | reverse complement strand
CGCCCCCGGCCCGGCCGCGGAGCGAGCGGGGCCCGGGGCGCAGCGGGGTTTCCGACGCCGCTTGCCGAGAGCCGCGTGCGAGGTTTGGCCTGGGTGAGGTGGTAACTTCCTCAGAGCTGGGTAAGTGACTCCCGCGTCTGTAAGAGCGAGGATCTGAAGAGCTCGGCCCTCGCGCCTCTGGCTGGAAACGAGCGGGTCGGGATGGGCGCGCAGCCCTCCCACTTGTCAGCGGTTCTAGAAAGGTGGTCTACGCACCAGTTCGGGCACCCGAGAGCAAAACCCGCCTGAGCCCACAGACCGGTGGTGTTCCGGGCCGTCTCTCAGCCGCCCTTCGTTGCCTTTCACTTGCACAGTACAGAATGCCTACAGAGGACTAACAAAGGGAAGGAGTACCTGCTTACATCTTCTTTACTGGTGCAGATAACAACGGTCTTCCCAGGTTACGATAAATCCAAAAACACTATGAAAGGTGGTGCTCGTACACTTACCGAAGTAACAAACTGGAATGAAGAGAGCTACACAGGCGTACACAGGTAGAACTGTTTTTACCTCGTAACTGTTATTTCAGCTGCTAATACAAGTAGCAGATAACGGTAAGAGAGGATCCAAACAGTCCCTAGAGTTTTGTAGGCCATCTAAATGTGAAAATATGACAAACCCTAGTGTTCCACAACCCCTTCCAAAACTTAACAGATAGGAGACGGTTTTAAGAGATCATGATAATTAAGTAGACTGTCAAAATAAACTATTTCCACATGAACATTTGTGACCAATAACAAAATTTAGGTATTAAGCCGTATTATCAGTGACAAAATAAACTAATAGATAAAGTCAGTACCTTTTCCTTGGTAGGACCATGGCTAACTGCATTCAATAGCAGGAATGAGCCACAGTGAAAAGGGAATCCTAGGAAGACGTATTTCAAGTCCCAAACAAAACCAACCCCTCAAATCCAAGCACGATAATACTGTGCACCTTTTTCATTTGGCCCAACACCGCTTGCTTCATTCTTAGTGAGAGAGAAACTTAGACAATCGCAGTCTATTAATGTTACACCTATGCAAATGGGAAGCTATACAAATACTGAGAATTATTTTTTAAAAAAAGCCCCAAACCCACCTCTTAAAGTCATAATTGTACCAGTTACCAGTGCAGCCAGGTCTAAGGTCAATAAATTAGCATCCTCTGCTTCCTCTTTCTTTAGATACAAATGCGATTAAGAAGATGCCAATTATGCTGGTACTAGCTCACTGCGGACACTTTTACGCTGGGACGGCTCAATTCTCTACTTGTTTGCATCTGTGTTAGGTGGATTGAATCATTTTAGTTGTATCAGTGGAAGAGTCATTTTAGAATCCTGTGACAATTCACTCAAGTGATCACCTGGCACAGTTTGTCCAGAAGAATTGAGCCACAGAAGAGACTGAGAGATTGGTTTTCATACAGACTTACGGTTTGACGATCCTCAGCAGACCTCAGTGCTCACTCTTCCTTCTTTAAATGGGGCGGTATTTCTAAAATGTTTGTGGGACGCTGTTACAACCAACGGACTTCTAAAATGAGCAAATCCCTTAGCTGAGGCCACAGATGCTGCTCTATTAGAAGGAGTTACCACATAGGATGGAGTATAGCAATAGTCCTTGCTCTACACTAAGTCCCAGCCCAGAGTGCTACACATCAACAACTGGTCCCAGTGTCACACTGACCTTTGCGTCATGTTAGATGATGTGAGGCAAAAATTGCAATTCTTTATGCTTTTATATACAGTACCATTAAGTCCCATGGAAGTAATATACAGGTTCCGTACAGGCTGCAATATGTTCTTGTTCAGGAGGCTGGCAACACATGTTAAAATAGAGTAAGCTAAGCTGTTCAGCCTCATAAGATGTAAACCACCTCCCAATAAGCGTCTAAACATGCAGCAGGAAAATTTTTGTTGTTCAAGAAATTCATACCAGGACTACTACTGTTATCTGGACTTCCTACCTTCTTCTTCTGGCAATTCTTCCATCCAAGAAAACACATCTCTCCTCATAGTCTTCCTAAATAATGGGGCCACTCATGTTTGAAGAACAGGCCCTACAAATCACCCACATATTTACATATCTTCTGACAGAATATTTGTATTATTATTCACCTTATCTCCTTAGTTGACCTGGAGTCCAGTAATTTCTGTTCCAGAACCAGTGCCTGAGCCACTTGCTGTTGCTTGGTTATGACTTTTTTTCTTCTCTAGCTGATGCTTCTTTCAAGATATTGCTGGTGAGAAGGCAAACAGGTTCCAAATCTTCTATCACAATTATCAATTGTTTGTCAAGAAGGGGTGGTGCTTTATGGAAGGCAAAGATCCTTCCAAATAATTACCCTAATTCAAAAACTGTCTCATTTGCAAGTAAGCACTGATGGACACATGAAGACAGCAGTTCTGATATCTGAAACCGGTGAAGATACATTCACGTTAAGGAACGCTAATGTTTCTGTCTCAAGGAAGGCCCTTTTCTTTTTTGGCTGGTTTATGTCTTAAACTTTAAACCTTGTCTTTACACAGAATATAGTGCAGAGAAAAAACATAAAAAGCATAAACATTTATTTGGCCGAGCATGTAGTAGCTGATAACTTTACATATACTGAACTTCTTAAAAGTTTATTCTGTGAAAACCCAGCCTGGAGGCAAGGAATTAGAAGCATTTATATTTATTCCCAGCTGTTGTCTAGAGCCAACAATTTAGAAAAAGGTGAGCAACGAGGAGATTCTGATGACATGACATATTCCAATAAAGGTTTTTCCTCATCTCCGCTATTTATATTCTAAGGCCTGTACAGGTTTCCATATTCCAATGGGTTTCTTCTGCTGTCCTTGACTACAGAAATAACAAAGAATTTACTCATCAGTTGCATACTCCAGCATTTTTTACGGAAGCACTACATGTTTCTTCTCTTGTTCATGCTGTGCCACATCCCTTCTGACACTTTACAAACATGCCTTCTGCAAACTCTATTGAAGTCAAAATCTGTTTTAAATTACAATCCATATGCCAGGTGCAGTCATCAAGATCACTTGGATAACGTGAGCCACCTTAGACTTCACGCAAAGAAGCTTTGTCCACAGAACATTCATGTTATAACATCACAACATGATCACTCTGGAAAAAAAAGTAAGTAGCTGCACAGGAAGTTTCAAAATCCCAATTTAGTAATTTTGATGTTTTGCAAACTAGAGGATGCTTTGGGAAAAGTCACGTGGATTGGACGCTGTATTGCAAAGAAAGAATAAGACCATGTTTTCTATTATATATGTTTTCAAATACTTCAATTTTTACAATATCCCTTGTAGCTAGTTAATTGAAAACTAGTAGAAATGTTTGTAAGGAGTCTATTGGCTCAAATTCTTTTCCATACAAGGCAAGCTGAACTTGGATGGAAACATCAGCTATAGATTCTTAACCATTTTTAAAACATCCTTTTGTTTTCCATTTTCTTTAGAGATAACAGAGAATCAAGAGAAAGGCTTCTCTAAAGAGAGAATTGTTCTTCTAAGCAACATATTTCTAAATAACAGAAAAGTTCCAATGAAATAAAGATGAAAATAGATTTTTAATTTATTTACTTAAAATTCGACTCCTACTACTTCAGAACATCCTCTATGTAGCTCGTAACTGAAGGCTTCCAGCAAAGCCAAGCAATGATATAGAATCCCAAAGAGTAGACTACAGAGACCATCTGACAGTAATCAAGAGACAGACACAGAGTGGGTATCTGCTTCCTTCCCAACTCCCAAAATGACTTTGTGAAACACCCTGGTGACACTCCTCTTTGCCCAACAGACTTTTCGAGGAAGTCAAACTATGTAAGAAGCTAGGCCTTAGAAAGTCTCTGCCCACTTGAGCTCTGTGGTTGCTGACAGAGGTGAGAGAAGGAACTTGCATAAACTCCATATAAGACACAGAACACCACAGAATGGGGCAGCACACTTCCCCCTGGGACAATGTTACTGTGCCATGCCACCACCTTCTTACGCAGTTTTTGCTTTCTGTGAGGAACACTGCCTATTCCCCAGCATTTCTGGCTGGTAGGCAGATGATTTCATAGCTTGCTTTGACAATAAAGGGATTCAGTGTCGTCACTGGAACTCCGGATTTTGTCATGCTGTCCTCCCTGAGCGAAAAGATCCTTATTCCTTCAGGTCAAAATTACGAGTATATTATACTTAAATTAGCACAACAACAACTACCTTGTCAAATCCAAAGCCACTACTAGGCTATTTTTAATGAGATCTGAAAGCTTTTCTTGACAAAAAGTTTACATTTCCAGCTCAAAATGAGAGCAAAACATCTGCAGAGACAGGGCACCTGGCCACATGTACTTACAATGGAGCTCCTGGGGATTTAGACCGTCGTCGTGTTAGAGCACTTCCAGTTATACAGTGGGGTAGGCTGTTCGTGGTGCGCTCAGAAAGAGCACTGCCCGTATTTGCCTTTTTCCTGAGGCTGCAGTGCCAGCCTCTATACAGCCCATATGAACACAATTCTCACTTGCTTAGTAGATGCAGTCTTATAACCATTTTTTTTCTCCAGTGTCTTATTTGAAATCTTCAAGAGATACTTCAAATATTTCCTTAACATTATTTCTGGAAGAGATTTCCATTCACAGAAATGAGACGCAGCATGTCTGCAAACAGTAGCAATGCATGGAATGTGCTTTGCTCTACCTTTCTGGCTGGATTTGTTCAGATTGCATAAAGCAATCTGCATATATTGCTGGCTCTCTTATTAGTGAGCATTATCTAAAGAGCAGGGTTTCAGAAGGCCATGTGTCCTTTCAGCGTGGATGAGTGGCTGGCTATTCTAGATGTGTGAGTAAGTGGTAACTGAGGAGAAGTAGCAGCCAAACAAGGTAACCTGGGATGACTAAAGGAAGTGGTCTGGGAGAGGCATCCAGGGAGCCCGGATGGGACTGCTGCTGCTGCAGTAATTTTCTTACCAGGCTTCATTTGCGAACCATCTGATTTTTGTTGACATGTGAGCCCTGCAGACAACTCAATTCCATCATTTCCATAGCTGATCTTAAATCACAGTCAGTACTTACACAGTGTTCTTATCCATACAATGGATAACATTCATATTTTGCAAGCTGAGGAATTAACAGATGTAAAGTATCCAAGAAAACATATTTCATAGCACAGGCCTACGCCCCCACTCTTCAGCTCACAAAGTGGGCAAAACTGATAAAGATACATTAGTTATGGACTTTTCTTCTGATGATCATTATGGCATGCACATTTTTTCCACAGTGAAAACGTGTACAGATAGTAATAATTTCACAGTAACAGTAACAGAAATTATTTACCATTATGATGCGATTCCTTTAGCGTCTTATTCCTTATGTATAAGTATGTTACTTCTGTAAGTGCTTCTACGAAGCTTGCAGTGCAGTTTCAGATGGGAACTGTGTTCAGCTCCAACAGGAAAAAGGAGTTCAAGAAATGTTCTTCCAGGACTGCACGATCTTTGAAATTGCTGCCCAGTTAAGATGTTTGCTTTGCTGAGAGCAAAACTTGCAGTGCAACATCCACTTAGCCCTTCAGCTTTCTGGAACCATTGCATCAAATATTCAATTCCTCTCCAAAATCTCCAGCCCATTTATGTGACTGTACACTCGAGTCCACCACCAAGGTGGTGGTAAAAGGTAAAGGTAAAAGTTCTCAGCTGCATTGTTTGCTTGTAATGAACCCAAGATGCTGCTGTCCACCTTCAAGGACAATCTCCTCTAAAGGTATTGGTACTCAGTCTCCCTCAGCCCAGTCTAGAGGCAGATAACCTCTGATGCTGACACTGCCATTAGACTTGTACACCTGAACAGGCAGAATTCAACCAGGCCTAAGATGAAAAATATCTGATATTCCTTTTCTTCCTGCTTTATCCAGCCCAGATCATTCAAAAATATATGCTCCATCACATCTGGGACTCCTCTGGATATCTCTCAATGCTACATGTTAAATTGGAAAGATTCCTTGAGCCGGGTATAGTACTGGGACAGAAGTACTATTATCTCATGTGTATGCTTTCTGAAAACACACATGCAAGCATCGCTCTGACCAGTACTCTGGTCCTTTACACAGGACTCTATCCATATCTGTAACGCAGGCTAAACCATCCACTTCTGAACATGTAGCAGACACCTTAACACTAGCACAGTTCCTGATATTAGAAATCCTAGCACAGTAGTATCTCCACAAGGCAGAAAAATACTGTGAATTTATGGGATGCTGATATCCCAAGAAACAGGGGATGCAGCACACATCACTCTTCCTAGTAACTATACAGGATCTACAGTGGTGCCTACACTGCATACAGGCAGTTACAGGAACTGCTAGGGGAAACAACCATCAGCTTACAGCTTCAAAAAGGAACCTGCGTAGTTTGACAGCAGGGCAGTCTTGCCCTTTGGCTGAATACAGCCAAGCATATATGGTTGTCACTGAGTTGTATCCATCTCTTCCCTGACAACACAATGACAGAAATGCAATGTTACCCATTTTTTCAGAGAATTTTCCACATCTTCAGCAACATTAACTTGCTAACTTCCCAATGAGATATGGTGCTCAAAAGAGATTACAAGTACTACAAAATATCAAAAGCCATCCTTAAAGGCAAAAAAAACCCCAGGGTTTGGTTACTGTTTTACTGGCACTCTAGGACTCACAGTAATCAAACACCTACAGCATGCTCTACTATATGCTATACTACAGTTCTGCAGCACTACTTATTTTAGCATTTACTGAGTGAATACAAGGAAGCAGTCACCAATTACAAAAGACTTTACTAGATAAACACTCACTAAGAGCACCATACTTCTCTGGATACAACTACTAGGACTACTAGAAAAGTCAATTGTGGGCTCTACTTAGAGAATAACACTTCCTACCCTTCCCCTGCCTCCAACTTTTCTCAAGCTGCAGCTGTCCTGACGGAGAAACGGATCTTGAAAGGGTCTTGAAAAACATGACAAAATGTATACAAAGAAAACAATACCACACAGATTTGCCTACACGAATGACGGGCTTTTCAGAGTGAAGTCTTTAAGTACACATTTCTATCCACCAACCTGGGCTGCAATAAGTGTTGCAGAGACTGCGCTGCACGCAGCCTAAAGACGTCTCCAAGCTCACACAGCATCAAGGTTCACAGCAGTAGGACAGTCCTCAGTGTCAGCAGTTTTCAAACCAGGGAGTGAATCACTTATGGAGAGCAAAGAACATATCCTGAAAGAGCACAAGACGCCTCAAAAAACTGTTATGCTTTCTCCACCTCTCTTCCTTCTGTTCCCCTTTCTCTCCTTCTCCCCACACTCCTATGCAAAGGTAAGCTGCAAAATACACTGTGGCAGCTGTACCTGCTCACCAAAAACTAACCATTAGCATTACTTAAAGAGAAAGTAATTTTCTTGCTGCTACCCCTTCTCCTCCCAACTCCCCGAACGATTATCCAGTATATACTATGCTCCAGTGGGTGCTGCTTTGTTCAAACATCTACCGTTATAGGTGGCTGTCCCAATATTATTGGTTCAGGAAGGAGGATCAACTCTTATACACGGCTGTTCAAACGGAGTCCTGTTAGTATGAGTATGGAAACTGTCTCCAGTTGCTACCAT
The DNA here is from genome assembly GCA_013399475.1 of Chauna torquata. Classification (NCBI taxonomy): domain Eukaryota; kingdom Metazoa; phylum Chordata; class Aves; order Anseriformes; family Anhimidae; genus Chauna; species Chauna torquata. The sequence goes on along the minus strand of VXAL01019612.1, from coordinate 150,681 downwards.
AATCATTCTGGTTCTTCTACGATCCTTTTTTTCCCAGACACATCATCTCCCTTTATTTAAGGGCTCTATTCCAGGACTTGGGAGACTCAGGAGAAGAAACTGAGGCAATCTAGGATGTAAGAAATGACATCCCTTAGACTGACTAATCCTGCGATACCAATCAGCATTCAAGGGAAAGCCCACTTCTCTCATCTCTGTCCAGCAACAGATAGCTGTTTTGAAAATGGCTCTGCGGGCTCATCATTGCAGGGCGACAACTGCTATCCCAAATCATCCTGCACTACCAAAATCTTAACTTTTTGATTGAAACAAAATTGTAGCATCTATTTAGATTAGTACCTTCTTAGACCGTATGGCTTTTTATTCTGTCCTTAGTCACCTTAACTCTCTTTTCAGGAGTTTTAGAAGATTTTAAGTCTTTTACATTATTTTAATTTTCCTTTTTTCCTTATTCACTATGTTTCCATAAACTTTAGTTTTGTTGAAACAAGTCTTTTATTGAATATGCCTCAATTTTCACTGGATGAGTGCTACCACAAAGGGAAGGCACTCTATTAGAATTCAAAAAGCGAAACAGTTCGGACAGAAGGCCAATGTGGTGACCTCAAATTTGTGTAAGACAACATAGAGAAACTTGCATTAAACTGATCTGCAGCACTGACAGTTTAAACAGTCCCTGGCTCAATTTCATGAAAATCTGACAGTTTCTACGAGGAATAAGTGTGGATCTGGCTGTGTGGACTCAATTCAGACGCCGATATGCATGATATGTATTAAAGTCATCGGGTAGGTCCAAGATGCTTTGACCACACAGGCATCTGATTAGTCTCCTTAAGGTAAATGAACCTTTTCCTAAAGTATGAATAAAAATCAAAATGAATCGCAGCAGTAAAACTGTCAAGAATCTCCTTGAAGCTGTGGATTTTTGTTGTTTAAACTCTTATATGGCATAATGGTGATTGTTTTTATAACAAAAGAAATTCTTGATATTATCTTATTTCTTCTATTACAGCATAACATTTAGATCATGTAACTGTTCTGGGATTTCCAAATATAAGCAAGTGACTACTCACAGGATTAAACGGGTGTAAGGTATGCATATATTCACATCCATTCATTTATTCCCAGTGGCTCGGGCAGTCTATTACTCACAAAGGGTTTGCATTCAATCCTACAAAATTTTGGCAAGAAAAATATGCATTATTATGTTATTCATAGTACTCAAGATTTTGATGTATTATCCTTTTTTTTTTTTAAGATGATTTTATTTCACTTCTATCTCCTTAAAAACCTCAGCACAAACACACAGACTTTTGCAGCCCCTCCTGCACATCCACGCTTTCTGAATCAGTAGCCTTTCAGAAGTTTATGAAGCATTTCCATGTCTTCAAAATAATCCATCCTTTTCTGTCCTCCAATAATTATACACCCAGATGTGTTGAAGTCATATTAAATCGAAGTTTATTTTACTCAACCTTGCAAAATCATCAATTTCTGACCATACAAACACTGGAGCAACTAGTGAAGTAATTTTTACTACTGTGCATGTGACTAGTAAAATACAGTTTCATGTCTCGTCTTTTTAATAGAAAAATTAGAGAAGGAATAGAAAAGAGACACAAAAATCATCCAAGAATGTGAAAAAAATATAATGAAAATCATAAAAAGCTCAATCTGTTTAGCTTTAAAAAAAAAAAAAAAAAGATTGAGAAGTAACTTGATTACAGGGTAAAAGCACCTTCCTGGAGAGAAAATAGTGAGTACTAAAAAGCTCTTTAATCTATCAGAGAAAAGAATAACAAGAATCAATGACTGGAAGGTGAAGGCAAACAAATGCAAATGGAAATAAGGTAGAAATTTTTTCGCAGCAGGCATAATTACTACTTATATTATCCTAGTACCTGGAAGCCAAATCATGGATTAGGGCTCCCTCACACAAGGGGCTGTTAAAAAAAAAAAAAAAACCACCAGAAAAGAAAAACAATCCCTGCCAAAAGGTTACCATCAACACGTAAGATGAAATAACATAATAAATCAATGATGTAACATTATCCAATAGGAGAGGCAGCATTTTTGGGCTACGGATTTAAGATACAAAGTGCTGCACTGAGATACTGGCTAAAGGTGTTCTGCCCTGTCAAGTCTGATTCTTCCTGCTCTCAGAACTTCTCTGCAGCTGTGAAACTCTGAAAATGGATCCATTAAAAAGAGGTGTTAAAAGCAGGGTTTTCATTTTTTCTTTACAACAAAATGCCAGTGGAACTGATTTAATTTTGCAAGTGTTCTGATTTTAATGAATTTCAATGAATGGCTTGACCAAAATTTTCCTACCTACCTGTGTATCTCAGTATCAGCTACAGTGCTGTTTATAGGACATTCAAATTTGCTACATCGCTTGTGGGTAAAGACTGCATAACCCAAAGAAAAATATGCAAAAGCAAAGCATGAGGTTGTTTAATTTTCCTCATAGAAAATCACTCCTCCAGTCACCAAATCTCAGGCATCATCCATGGATAAGGCAGAACATCAACAAAAACCAAAAACTAGCCCATGGCCCAGCAAGACTCCTCTGGGGCAAAAAAACAAAAAAAAACAAAAAAACAAAAACATCATCATCAACAACAACAACAACAAAAAACACCCAATCTTATCATCCTAATCAATTCTAGCATAAAAGATCAAGAGATTAGCTTGTGATTCCTGATACCACTGCTCTGTCACCAGAGCCTACACCCCATCTTTGGTAGTTTACAAGCAACAGGCCACTGCTGTTTGACTGGGAAGAAGATTAAAAGGGGAAGCTGAGACCAATATTTTTTATTAGAAAAGGTTTTGCTACTTATTTTTGAGATTAAGAATCACATGGATCGCCCCTGAAATTCATTAGAGAGAAAACTGCGAGACTTGAGCAGTGCTTTCTCTTGTTTTCTGACAAAAAAATATGGATAGGAAAAAACACCTTTGATTTCCATTTCTTTTATTATTACTTTTTATGATTTACGCTATTAGCAGATTATAGCAACACACCAAACACCTCCGACATATATTGCACTGAGAAACCTCAGAAGAGATCATTTCTTGGTCTGGGAATGCTGAAGAGAAAACAAAAGCTAGGGTGAACTCTCCACAGATAGTCCCTGAGACTCAAGGGCAAAATGGGGTTACTGCCCATGCTGTTTACCACCCAGAACTCTTTCTTTCCTTCCTCCCTAAGGAGACAAGCCTCCTCCTCCTCGTTGATGCTCTGTATTTCACTGAGCTGAATACTCACATTCAAATGCTAGACAGGGAAACAGTTACAAGTATAAATACAAGCATTCATTTTTGCTCATTCCTTGTTAAAAATACTTCAAACTACAGCTATAATAAGCTATATTAGAATAATGTTTCATTGCAAAGTTTAAATACTTAATAGCCTTAATATTTGGCCTCATCCATTCTGCTCAAGTTTTCCACAGGACCGTGGCCGCCCTGTGTGCGCAGGACACACGCTGCTCAGGAAATGAATCAGGGTTGTGCATCAAATTAGATTATTTATAGGTTCCTATATGTGTTTGCTGTAGAAGTTGTGCAGAGAAGACAGACAACTGCAGGAAGAGAGCAATGGGCATGTGGTTAAGGCAGTTGAACGCCACACAGGAACATTCAGTTCTGCCTCTGCCTTCGCCATAGGCTTCTGCGAAGAAGGAGTAAGTCAGACCAAACACCTTGGCAGATGGCCACCAACGCTGTGTTCCTCATTTGGGAGTCCAAACTGAAACACCTTAGGCCTTGTATGCAGAAATACGAAGCATCCGATTTTAATGGAAGCTTTGGCTTTTGAGGAGAAATGGAGCTCAAGGCATGAGATTAAAATGCAGGAGGACCCAACTAATAACCTTGACTTTACTACTGACTGACTGACTGTTTTCTCCCTTGTGAAACAGGACAACAATGCTTTTCTGTTGTTCCAGGAATATGCAAAAAGCCATTAAATACAGTGAAGCTCTTAGATATCATTTTAATAAGGATACAAATTGAAAAAAAAAAAAAAAGGTATTCCTGATTTGCTATATACAGAGAAAGTTTTGGATCTTTTCACACATTAATTTTCCTATATTGATACATGCTTGCTTTAAAAGTCTATACAATATAAATACTAACATGGGTAGAGATGGAGCATAACCATTTTTCCCCTCCAACTCTATTTTTAATGTGATTTGCAAAGTCCTTTCCAGTTTGTACTGGGGCTATTTAACTTTAGTACTCAATGAAACTGTAACAGTCATATGCAATAGGGTGAGGAGGAGCATTCCATGTAAACAAAAGACATTAACCAGTTCACAAAAATAAAAATATCTTCACTTTCAGCCGTATAGTATGTCATGTAACTGCATCCACAAAAATAGAAAACTAACAGGAAAGCTAGTAAAAGTTATTGCCTTTTCCTGCTTATTTTATTGGTCTGCATCACAGTGTATCATCATATCGAAAGCTTTTAGTAATAGCAGGCTACTAAGAAAATAGCACAGTGCAAAACAAAATAAATGTACTTTGTGTCCAAAGAATAAAAAACAAATCTACCAATGTCTTCAAAAATTACCTGAACAGAGTTCCAGTAGTTACTCTGACTTCAGAATCTGAGCTAAGAGAAACACCACAACTTCTGAAAGCACAGGTGATAATCTCCTGTTTTAGGTAGGAAGCCATTAAATGTAAAAATATAACACAGTAATCACATCAATCAAGAGTTTTTGGCACATGACACAACAGAAATATTTTAACCGTGTCTGGCAATATCCAGACAACACTATACGAATGGTACTAAAGTAGATGTGCATTAAGTCTCAATAACAATACCACTTTATAGGACAACTTTCATGAATTAGAAGCAAATAGACATGGGAATAAAGTAAAAATTTAGGTTCAGGCCTACAGTCAGATCTTTGGAGTTGAAACTTCCAGTCATTCAGAGTCCCATTAACTCAATCAGGCCCCATTGCTATCAAGGTCCATTTGAACAAATCCAGTGGCAGAATTAGGGCCTAAATATGTAAACAGAAAAAGGAATCAGGTAGCACAGCCCACAACTATAATTAAAGAGACAACAAACTAGTCCCAGAAAAATAATCTGAGTGTCTACGTCATTACAAGATTTACATTTTTACCACAATCTGCTGCAGCTACAGAAAAGGCTACAATGATATCGTACATAGAGGTTTATACAGCATTAACTGATCACAGTAAATTCCCCTGCCAGCAAACAGGAGTACCTGCAGTGCATTTGCTCACCTCCTGCATGCTGCTGCTTTTTGTATTTATGTATTGTTTGTTTTTTCATTTTAAATAAATGAGAGCGGCCTAAAACCAATAAAGGGGATATTTTTATCTTACTCATCAACACTGCATTTCTAGACATGTAGATTTTTAGCCTCTTAGTAACGTGGTGGCAAAAACTAAAGTGAGGTAATCTTACCATATTTTAAAACTCTGTAAAACTGACAGAAAGTAATATTACTGCTATAAAAACACTCACTGTTGTGCCCATCTGAAGGTTGTGAGAAGTTCTAGCTTGGCAGTGCATTAGATGAAGTCACTTTTTACACTGATGTTTCTCCCTAACATACTAATAATAGCTCAGTAGCATATACCCACTATAATGTACAACTGCCAATGAGAAAAGGTACTGTCTCAGAAAAATGTCTGCTTTGTAAGGAGGTTTTCCTACATGGGAGCACAGGCGTAAGTGTAACAGGAATGTGTAACAGCAGCAGAGAAGACACTGCGGGAGTTACCGGTCACAGTGGAATACAAGTACAGAACCACGGGCTACGCTCTGGAATATCACATCATCCTAACTCCAGCAATGGCACTTACCATCCAGCCTACACGGAAAAAGGGAAGGGCCCCACGCTTTCTCTACCTGTGGCCTTCCCATATGTCAGCTCGGGAGGGCGTAACAGCCTTCAGCCTGATGTGCCAATTCACCAGGCCCGTCACTGTTGCTGTGCCTTCACTGTTACCACCTCTACCAGATAGCCGGACCAACAACAGTATGAGGTCATCCAGGAGTATGACACTGTTCTTCCCTTTACCATAGCAGGGTTACGCCTTCTGAGATCAGCACGTTGCCAGACAAATCAACATAAATACACCTTCTGCCCCAAAACCAAACCAAAACAAAAAACCAAAAGCCACCATTTAGGAGAATCAACCACTTCTAGTTACTTCTACATCTCCTACTTGGTTTAATACACAGAAAGATTCTTTATATGAAGTAAATTGCTGAGTTTAGACATTACTCCAAGATACACAAGGACATAAACATTCGAAAGTAACAAAGTGATGCTGAGTGGTCTATACCACTGATGGAGGGATAAACACTCAAATTGCTGTTATTTCTACTGGGAGAAAATATAAATGAAAATACTATACGTAAAGGTTTCTGTTCACTATGCACACTGACATTAGGACACCCATTTTGCAGACACCTGACACTGACATTACTTGGACCACTTATATATGAGGAAACATAGATATGCAAGAGAGATGCGATTTCCAGAGTCTGTGGGAAAAGGCAATGTTTTTGTATTCTTTGTGTTAGCTCAGGATAGATATAAAAATCTTTATTTCCATTTTAATGTTGAATTAACACTTGTATGCCACGTGCCTGTCAGAAGCTTGCACATTATAAAGAACCTACAAGGCCACATTTAGAATAGCGTCAAATTCTGGTTATTTTATCTCGAGACATTTATAGCCTATAATCCCGCTGTCTCTCAGCAAGCGCACTAGGGCGGGGGGAGAAACAGCAACTCGGCCGGACCCTGCAGAGGGAAGTCTATAACCTCCAGGCTCGTCTCTCCCCACAGAGCTTCAGCATCCCGCAGCCGGTACCCAGGCAGCGCGCACCGACTGCGCCTTTTGCCAGCAGATGTCTGGAACAGCACGAAGTGCATTTGCTCAGGAATTTGCATGTGACGGCCTTACCTGCCCATCACTGCTCTTTCTCTGAATAACCTGAAATTATTGAAGGGCTATTAATATCAAATTCCTTTTCAGTCACATTTCCGAGCGAGCCAGTTTTTTCTTTTTTTTCTTTTTTTTTTTTTTATTTCAGTTCCCAGAGCATACTACATATTTTGATATTTTAATCTGGACAGCTGACAACTAGACACTTAAGACACTGTTTCTTCTTCCTCTTGCAAAAATGCATTATCAGTTTATATATCCACAACTAGTCATCTGAAACGTATCTATTTCAGAACTAACAAGGAAAAAAAAAAGCTGTTCGCCTTTTTTAAGGTTATGCCTCCCTGATACTAAAGTCGCCTCATCTCTGTTTTAAGTGAAACGAGCCTAGAAACAATTCTAATTCACACCCATTTGCTACCATGCCCATAAGACAATACGCCAACAGAAAATTAGCCAAGTGCAGATGTTATTCCCTCTGCCCTTTTTGCTGTACCTTTTCACAACCTGTGAGTTTAGGACACATTGAAGGGGAAGCGAAAGGATCACTGCAGCTGGTACAGGACCTGGCTACAAAGGTCTGAAGCAAACTGAAAGCTTTCTCCTACTGGGAAGAACTCTTGCCTAGTCAGGCAGGAACAGAATAAGGAACTAAATAAATTAATTATATTACTGAAGTACTATGGAGAATACTTATTAGAAGACTTGGCTTAATTCAATTGTAAAGAAAATGCTGTAGATGGTGTTCATTATTACTATAAGCCAAATAAAAAGATCTGTGCCTCCACAGCAAACGCAGAACACACGTTCCCATGCTAGCCATCCCACTGTAACATCACAAATCAAACTAAACAATTCAAGCCCAATCTTTCCTGGCAGGTGAACTACATTCTAAGCTATGTTATTTTTGGGAAGCAATCATATGAATGAAGAACTCCAAATAATCAACAATACAATTATATCAGAGGACAGTTTTTTAAAGTTTTAATACAAATGACTCAATTGCTGGTGACATATATGCAGCTGTGTAGCTACATCATCACCCTGCCTACTGCTAGCATCACCAGACCCCATATTTTCTCCAGATCCCAAGATCCATATCCATAATTTGCAAATACTCTTGGTGTAACATTTCCAGGACCATAATTTTCTTAATTGTTCCAATCAACTAAAGCATTCAATCAGGCTATCATCATCACCACCACATTTTGATTTGGCAACGCTTTTCTCTGTGCTTTTGAGAAATACAGCCTCATCTCACTTGCATTCATTCAGAACACTGCTACAAGGCCCCTCTTGCTAGTCACTCACATGGAGAACGTCACTGTCTGCACAGCTCTCCCCAACTTCTCTGTTACTTGTCTTCACTTTCAAGGCCCTTGCTGGCTTATCACTACTGCACCTATTGTTCCTTAATCATCAGCAGGAAGTCAGCTGTGGTTTGTTCGTATTTCAAGCTAGGCCAATTTTCATAAAACATAAAGCTGAAAAAAAACCCAAGATTACACTGTTTCAATTGTTTATTACCTCGTGTTTGTCTAAAACACTTTCTTAAAACCTCACATTTTTATTGAAAAAAATAAATAAAATTGGAGATGCTTCATGCACCTCTTCCCTTCGTATCTCCCATCCGTCATTCAGGATCAGGAGTCCAGACTCCAGCTCCTCTATCACCCACGTTATATTTTCAAACAAACCTCTTACGTCTTTTCCTGTTTTGAACCTTACACTTGAGGGAAACTCCCTTAAATATTTGAAAACATACTTCATTCCTTTTCTCCAATGCCTTCTCTGAAATTCACCTTACTAAGATGCCCATACAGTGCTGTCCCCTCTGCCTCCAAACAAGTAGTCACGCTGCTACCTATGAGTAGTGTTTGACAAGAAGGTATATACACTATATACACCCCATCTAATTTTAAGCATCTAAGTAGACAAGTATCTGATGTAGGAGACAGATCCTCCTGCACAGTAAATGGAGAGAGGCTCCTGTTAAGACCAATTTTGATTAAGGAATGCCTCAAGTGTTCCAAACTCTCCTCCAAAGAAATCTCTTTACAGAAACTGGAAATAGCCTGTGGAGATCAAACTCTTGATTTAGGTACATGAATGCCCTCAACTCCTAATATTTCCCTTCTCATCTGTGTATATCCTCTATTTTCAATAGTATTAAATTTACATGGCAAACTTTTAGGAATGTAGATATTCTTTTCAGCCCAAGTTTGTGTAGTGCCTAGCATCACAGGAACTTCAATGCCCAATTAACACTCCTTTATTTTACAACAATACAAAAACAGTGTTATAATGCTACACAGTATTTTATTAAACAGTACCCGATCATATAATAATCATGTAAGTATGCACACAAGCCATGTAGATGGCACATAGCCATGCATTAACTTTAACTGTGTGATTTTCTAAATTCCTTAATGTCGTAACAAAGAGCAGGAATGTGTTCACAGCTGGCACCAGATGGTCCCCAATACAATTCAACATGGTGAAAGAGAAGAGAGAATGATACATGGGAGATGGAAAAGATGGGACGGTATATATGGATGCAGGATGCGTGCAGAATTTTTGGCAGAGGAAAGGGGGTTGTTGGAACAGACCACGAAAACCCTTGTCATGTGAGACACAGATGTCATAAGCTATTTTCTGAAACAATTGATGACAGAATGGTAAAATGTTGGTCTCAAAGTGCAATAAAGAAATATATGGAGTTCCTTCATATATGTAAAGATTTCATGCCCCACAATGCATGCTTCTCCCTCTTAAACGTACTGAATTTTAAATATACCCTACTAAAAAGGAGAATTCAGCAACATAAAGAAGGTCCTAAAGACTAAAATAAGGAAGCAAAGACCCTAGATACATCTCACATGCTCTGAGTCTCCAAAAACATGTTTATTGCTGGGAAGAAAGATAATAAAACATTATGAAGAAACAATGAGTTTCAAGAAGTTACTGGAATCCAATAGAAGTCTTTCAGACAAATTTGGAAATCTAATCCTAGTACAAACAATGAGCAAAAGTCATACCAAACATCATGTACAAAATAAATTGAACAGAACAACTAATACTGCTGATTATGTAGTTCTTGTTCTGGATCTATTCACTCAGATAACAGAAAAGAAGTTCTTCCAAAGACTGAAGTGAGAGAAGTATTATCCCTGAGCAATCAAGCAAGCAAAAACACCCCTAAGTCACATCTAGTCATAGACAAGAAGCAACAAGGTAAAATACTGTATTATATATTCAATTTCGTTATAATCATTTTCATTAATGGCAAAGAATTAACTGCAAAGTATCCCAAAATAATTGTTTTGATAAATATACCATAAGACCAATCCTATAGAAAGTGGCATGGGTGAGGACCATGGCATTTAACCTGCAGTTATTTAGGCAACCCAGAATCAGGGAAAAGTAAATCTAATAAAATGAACAAGTGGGCCACAAAAATGCCAAGTCAAGTTGGAACGACGACAGATAACAAACACATAATGAAAAAAAAAGCAAGAGAAAACAGTCTGTATTTTATGGCGTTCCAAATTAAGTGGCAACTGAAGGGAACTTAATGTAATAAAACTCAATATATTAGGCAAGGGGAAAGCAACAGTTACCTATGAAATCTCCAAATAAGTTGATTCCACCCACTGACATTTATTCTCCCATAGATTTAATGCACTCGCACTCTCATGCTCGCTCACTCACAAGCTGCATGATGCGTGCATCCAAACAGTCTGGCCAGGACAACTTATGTGCAAAACGGAGGACAAGGGCCATCAGCTATGGAGGCCTCACCACATTTCAGGAGTTGTTCTTAGTTAGCAATAACAAGCTAGATTTTTGAGCAGATTCTTTAGCATACCCTTCAGGAATCATCAGCTATGACAGGATAGTTCTTTGCCTCAGGATCTTGCTTACCTCGGCTTCCATAAATCTTAGGCCAGGTTGCTGCCCACTGTCTGTTTCCTTTTTTTTGGAATATAGGTCTGAAATGCGCGTCTGCAATCTCTTTTCCTGTTCAGCAAACAGGAAAAAGAATGGTATATGTGATATACGACAACCTTATTGCCATCCTCCTGATCTTAGGATGCAAGGTCTTCCGCTGGCAAATTATCTCTACTGTGGCACACAGATACTGCTGAGAATGGTGTCCTGGAAACGGTGTCCTTCGTTATCAGTATATGCCATTTCTTTAACCCTTTGTTCTGCTGTTTCTCCTTACGCTCATACACATATATCCATCCATACTATTCACACCTATCTTAACACTTCTGTTACAAATCTCTGCATAGTTTCATGCTAGTTAAATGGATCTGATGCAGATCATTGCAGAAAGGACATGTTCCACACCTCTATCTTCTCCTTCCTTTGCTATGTGCTCCTCTATTTTCCTTGCAAAAACAACAGCAGCCATCACTGGTAAGCCTGCACAGGGAGCAAAACCAGTAGAAAAACCAGCCCTTTATTGGTAAGATCAGGATTGTTTTTTTAACAGCACAGTTCCATGAACTGGATCACTGGGAGAGATGAGTGTCAGTGCCAGGTGCAAGGGAGGTGGTAAGACTGCCTCTTTTTAATGGAAGTTGTTCATTAGATCAGTTAAGCTGTAACGTGAACACCAGATGCCTTGGCCTCAGGAAGGAAGCAGGGCACCACTTCAGCAGTTCAGTGAAAATCTCTGCTCAATATGCTGCTGCTATCAAAATAAAAGTAACAAAACAGGCTGCTTAGACAATGGAAGAGAATGAGTAGAAAAACAGAGTGACAGGATTATTAAAAAAAAAAAAAATCAATCCTGTGACCTTACCAGAAAAAACACACATGGTACGGGTTACCCTTCTACAAAAGGATACTAGAGAAGTGGAACAGGTTCAGAGGTGAACAGTGATAAACACTGGAATTATCATATGAAGAGAAACTAGCAAGTTTAAAGTCAAGAGTGTTATGAGCAGACATCATATAAAATAATAAATGCTCCAAAGAGTCAGATCACGTGCTGCTATGCTTGCTAACTTATAACACAAGAAAAACACCAACAAGCTTCCAAGGTGTGGAAAATTCAAAGCTGATCAGAAGAAATGTTTTTCACATATGTAATTTATCCATGTTGATTACCAACGAAATCCAGAGTTATTAATGTAAATAAAATGTCCCTATCAAGAACAGTACAGACTAAACAAGTTACTACATAAAGAAATCAGGACAAAACATATTTGGAGTTAACATCAACTGAAGCATTGGGATATAGTTAGTGAGAAACAGGAAACTATATTTTGGCTTAAGCCAACATAACTCCTATGTAAAATTTTCAATTAAAAAAAAAGAACAGCAAATTGATTCCATTATTAAACTTCTATTCACAATATCAAAGTTTTCTGACAGTTTGCATTAAATGCCATTAATAGTTTATTAACAACAGTAAAGTCGTAGCTGGAAACATTTGAAAAAACTGGTTTGGATAGATAAAGTTCTTACGTAAGCAATAAAGACAAATATATGAAAAATGAAAATCAGCATGATTATAAATGCATTTTCTCCTCAGCTGCAAGTTCTATCTAAAATGTCTTTTCCTTGATTTTCAGTTTATTAGAAGCTTGCCTATTTTTTCAAAGATTTGAAATAGAACTTTTTCCCTCACCAAAATGATTTAAAAAGAAAAAAAATTGTTTTAACAAGAATTCCCATGACATCTTGCTAAAAAGCACCCAAAAAAGTGACTACTTACCAACCACCTATAAACAAGGGAGCTAGAAATGGTTCAAGCACTAACTCCTCAGTATGCCACCACTATACTGTTTGGTTGTCTTGATTAGATCATTCCGTTTCAGTTTGAAATGCACATTGTCACAGCAAATACTAGAAAACACATTACCCCATTCTGCTAGTCATTACAAAGACATACAGAAAATCATTATTCCTTCTCAAAGAGCAAAGTATCTTAATTTTATTAAGATAGACAAGACACAACAGGAAAGACATGAAAGCATACGGATGGGGCTTTGTATATTTTGTGAGTTTTTTTCCACAGTGTCTGGGAAGGTGAAGAGAATATAAAAGTGGTCAGAGGTAGAATATGGAGGGGAACAGGAAGGAGAGGCTGCCAGCATTGCCAAAGCAGGGGTGGGCCTTCATGGTTTAATAAGTGGCTGGGTCAGGTAAACAGGGCAGGAATAAACGGCTGAAGCAAACTACAGCACAACAGAGGGAACAAATGAACACTCAAAAAGTCAATAATATAGATAGCATGAAGAACCCAAAAGACAGCCTGAGAACTCTTTCTTGGAGAGAGAATGAAGCTGGTACCAGGCTGACAGAAGCTGAGAAATTTGCATAGCTACATGAACTTTGTACAGTGACACTTGAATGTAGGCAGTGGTACTGGTTCTGTTTGAGAAGGAAACTTCAGTCAATGCACAGCGGTGGGTCTGAGATGACCTTACTGTCCGCAACGACAGAAAAACTGTCAGGCATAAAAGAAAGCCAACAAGCTGCAGAAAGTCAATATACAATTTCTGAATCCAAAAAGCAACATACTTTTCATCTACGTTCCGAAAGCAGCAGACCATTCAACAGTAGGAAATCAGAACATAAAATTTATTCCCCTTGTTTAACTTGCTCTGTTTTGCAAATCACACAGGCTGTGAAATTGGGAGTAAAAGAATGGTCATTTGCCAGATTTATGGCTTTTGCCTGTGATCATTTTAATAATACGCCCCATTGACAAACAGCAACCACTTTCTAAAATGAAAGGGACATTTCGCTAATCTAGATAAAGGTATTATATGCTTGAAAATGTGTACTGAATATACATAACTCAAAATATACTTCACTCTACATTCACCTGCAAAGTTGTCCTATGCCCTTTTTCCCTTTTAAGGAGAAGGAAGACAATTACAATAAAATAAACTCATCGGGAAAGAGGTGTAAGCTAACTTCATGGGGATGTGAAGGAATTTCTTGTTAAAGACATTTATTTGCTCATTCCAATATTATGAAAGCCATTTCATTGGTAATAAAAGTTTTTGGATAGAAAGAGACATTTCTGAACTTCTTGTTCATGATTAATGTACAGTTTAAGAGAACCATTACTTTGCAACAGCCACTACAGAAGCCAAGTGTCAGATTATTAATCAGCTTCTTTTCCACATTAATTCTAGTTTAATGACCAGAACTCTTTTATTCTTAACATCTCATTTTAAATATTAAACTAGAAAGAGCTCATCAGGATACGCTGTAGTAGCTGTCAGATTAGATGACCTATCTCATAGTGCATGTATCATGCAGGCATTAAGCAAAGATATTTTACTATCAGCCAAAGAATATTTTTAAACGTGAACATCTGGCACTGTATATACATCGAGGGAAGATCCAAGTTTACACTATATATGCGCAAAAGAAAAACGGCATTAACAAAACCATAAAATTACTTCAACTCACGCGGTAAACTTTGACTGTACTCATCATTTGGTCCCTGCATTGTGCCACTTATTTTCCTGAGATAAACAAAATACTTCTTACCATTTTAAATACTTTCATCTGTTACTATTTACGCTTCTATTTCGAGGTACACAAAAGCTCCAGGCAGGCCCGTATCTCCACTCTAGCACCCAGCACGGAACTGCACACGAACGCGAGCTGCCAGCCCGAACAGCTCACAGCGCGCTCCCACCCGCGGTGCAGAAGCGTAGCGTTACTACGCTGTTACTGGAAATACTGCAGCAACGCGAGGGCATCCCGAACGCACGCCCAGCCCAAATCCGCAGCAAAAGCCAGCTCTTGCTCTGAAAAGCCGACAGCCGGCACACACTACGCCGTCAGGAAGGGCTGGCCTTCCCCGCGCAGGCACCCACCCGCGGCCGGCCGCCAGCAGCCCCGCGCCCCNCGCGGAGGCGGGCAAGGGCCGCCCGGCCCTAACGCCGCGGCGTCCGCAGGCGGCCCCGCCCGGCCCGGCGCCCCTCACCTCCCCTCCCGGCCTCGGCCCCGGCTGGAGTCACCCCGGTGCTGTTCTCAGCGCTTAACGGGGAGCTCCTGAGCGCGCTGCTAGCTGGCCTGAGGCAGCATTTGAGCCCAGTTCTGATCTGAGCGAGAAGAACCGAAGGCCGCCCGAACTGACGTGCAGCACCCCAGCGAGCTGGGTGGCTGGCAGAGCTGCGTAGCCACAGGTGAAGCCACTGCCGCGGGACAAAAGCACTTAATGATTCAACACGGAAAGGAAAAGGTCAGTACGTTCAGCGCCTGACACAAAACCTGTCAGTGCTTCCAACAAACCCAGATGCACATCCTCAAGTCATCACCCCTAAACTTAACTGTAGAGCTCTGTGTCTTCACCGTGCAGTGCAGGACAGGAAAAAAATATATATTCTGGAACAGGTGGAAAAGTGAGAGCAGGACTAAGACTGCACATGCTAGTAAGATTCCAGGACCTGTCCTGGCAAAGGAAGGAAGGATCTCAACAAGGCAAAGATTTAGAAACAGAGAACACTGCACGAAGAACAGCCTGGGTGAGGCACCTTTTCACTTACAGATATGTATAGAATATACCAGCGTGCCCATTTTCTGGCATTCTGCTGCTACTTATGTTTATTGAAAGGTGAGCGCAGCCCGACATGAAGACAGAGATACTGCCCTCTGCAAAATTGCTGAAGTGGCAGTTTCTGATGTATTTCATTTTGATACTTTCTCCCTCACCTATGGGTCAACACTACTTGAAGATCAAACAGTAGTGTTCAGTTATAGTTTTATACCTTTTATACTCTTCCAGTGAGACATCCTTAAGTGACTTGAGATGTCTTGGTATAGGGTATTGGAATTTGAAATGACTGAAATTGCTATTTTGATTGCCTTCTGGTATATTCTATGGAAATTGTGGTCGATTTTGTTAATAGTTACATGTAGTTTTCATTAACACACTTACAATCTTGCACTGCAAACCAGATAAGGGACAGACAGATCAGCTCTGTATCAGGGGAATTAGAGTTAGGTAAGCACAGGCAACCTCCTCCTGAAAATGTATAAGGACATCAACAGATAAACCTCACACTGTGTACAGCTGTGAGAAGTGTAAAGTGAAAAATTTATGACAAGACCACTCTAAGATAAATGTATCTGCTCACTTTGGCATAAACTCCTCCACTACATATTATGCACGGTAGAACAGAACCTGACTCATGATGTTGTATTTACTCTATAATCTATGTTACTATTACCAAAACCATAAGTCTGTCATCCAGTGAACAAAAATTCTGGAGCTGTGTACATATTTTCAATATACAAATCAATGGTGGCTTATGGTTAATACTGCTATATAACACTTGAGGTAAAAAAAAACACACACACGGACACACACACACACCACCAACACCAAAAAAAACACCTAAAGATTCAAAACAGTATCTGAAAAAAATTAGTTCATGTTCTTTTCAGTACTCCATATGTCTCCATATTACAATGGACGTAACAGAGTGCAGGGTAAGAGATGCACAAGAAACGTAGGAGTGGAACCTCAGACCAGTGTTAGACCTGCTTCTCAGCTTGTTCCAGTATGAAGCTTCTGTAATATAAGTGATAATTTCTGCGACATGTTATCAGTAGGTAAATCTGTTTTGTCTTTGACATTTTTGTTAAACAAGGAAAAATTAAATTGGTAAGAAATCCCCAATTCAAGGAGAGCTAAGATCACCAGAGGCCGACTAGTTCACTCTAATTAGCATTTTCACAATATGGAGAGCAGTAGATCTGTGCTATCAACTTGACAAAAATATTTCTGAATCTGCCTAAATCATTACAAAAACATACAATGTGGCAATGCAAGTACTTCTGTAGTCTCTCATCAAATAGTCCAGAAATGAATACACTGAAACCATACCATTTTACAAATAAATAAATAAATAAATCACCATTTCTCAGTTTGAACTTACAAGACAGATGTTGCCTACCAACTCAACAAATTAACGGTGTGAAAAAGAACAATCAGATAGGGGTAAAAGACAACTCTTTGAAATAAAGTACCTTAAGTATTTGATAGCACACATGTCCAATGTGCACGTAACTTTTCAAGGATTCAAATGGGTATGAGCATCTTCCACACTTTTATATATAACGGCACCAAGTTTCACTGTGGGCTGCGACACTGAGGGCACGCCTTTAGGCTGGTATGTTCATTTAGCATATGAGTCATTCAGTGTGGAAACAACATAACAGTAACATCCACAAACTAATGAATTGTGAAAGAACCATAACATTTTCCCCCTCAGGCTTCCACCTACTAGTGGAAGCAGAGTGTCACAAATAAAGTTATTATGACAAAAATGATTTAGCAAAGGAGGAATTAAATACTAAATGCCAATCATCTCTTTTTCAAGTCAATCACTTATTTTAACTGTTTTTATCTGAAACAATACCATTCAGTACAGTCATCTTATAAAAGATCAACAGAAAAAGACAGGTAATGCTCCAGCCTTGATTTTTACAACCATTACAACTACAGATAAGATACCTCTATGATATGGAAATTGCAAACTAGGTTTTTCTTGATTGATATCATCCTTCAGAATTTGAGGGGTTTTAAAACTGAGAAGAGCTCACCTCTCCTTCCCCCCCCTCCTCCCCCAAATCTGATTTAAAATATAAACAGATCAAATAAATAACCAAGCATTTGCGATGCAATGAACCAG
This sequence comes from Chauna torquata, assembly GCA_013399475.1. Taxonomy (NCBI): domain Eukaryota; kingdom Metazoa; phylum Chordata; class Aves; order Anseriformes; family Anhimidae; genus Chauna; species Chauna torquata. The sequence continues at coordinate 133,051 of VXAL01019612.1, read as the reverse complement.
AGTAAAAGATCAGCCTGGCAAAAAAAAACTTGTGAGCAGCCTAACTTCTTCATCCCAAGTTACTACAACGGCCTATGGAATCACAGCAGTTTAAAAAACTACCTATAAATATATCCAAGCAGATATTTAAGCTTATATGCATCTATCTAGTGCACATACTTGTTCGGTGCAGCTAGAGGAACCTAGTACGTAGACCTGTTGGTTTGTGTTTTGTATTTTGGCACTGGAATGAGTGCATAGCACTTTGAAGGCCTGATTGCCTCTTCCACCCGCCTAGAAAGTAAAAATGAAAAGCTGAGTGTTGCAGAAAGGGATATTAAACAGAAGTCACTATTAGTCACTTTCATACCAAACTAAATTCAAATGAGAAGACAGCTCACATTAATCTTTTCAAAAACTGTCTTAAGGCAGGTTTAACTTGTGCACTTGTATCAGGCCTCTGGAGCGTCACCTGTTGGGCCACAGACCTCTCAGGAGTCCATCGACCAGGCATTCTCCAGACTTCCTTTCCCACAATCTTAGTGAAGATACACGTGTTTTAATTAATGCAGCCTTAGGTACCTTTTAAGTTATGGAGCATGACCATACTGTGCAAATGACTGCAGTGCAACCAGTTTCCATCAGCCAGACCGGTGCTGCTACCCCACCAGGATACGCTGCAGTTTTGCGCCTCTCGTCAGGTGCCCGTGTCAGCACAACAGTGTGCCTCTGCTCGGGGCTAATGGTTCTGACAGACACGCAGTGCACCAAATGCTGTTACCACTCTCAGACATTAACATTGTCCATTCAATTAACACCTAATCTGCTTGCGAGTCAACTCCTGAACCGCTGCAGTTTTTAGCATAGTATTAAGAGTTCTTGAGGTCTGTCAAACCCCTAATTTTGCTGAAAGTAGCATGCTGCTGAAACAGCTGCCTCAGTTCTGGAACTAGTTCATCAAAAGGAAGTTCAGCCTCTGTGCAGCTCTTTACTGCACAATGTATGCATACCCAGGACCTCAAAATATCTTTAACAACAATCTTTAAGAACTGCCAGCTGTTACCAGATCAGCTCCATTGCAGTAACAGCCACCAGTGGGATTCAAAGAATCGGTAGAAAAACACAGGCACAAATTCTTTCTCAATTTCAAGAAATCAGTATATACACAAATAAGAACATATCTGGTTTTGGTGGAAACAAGAATTTTTGCTTGGGGAATTGCTGGCCTAAACTATTGCAAAGACTAAATTAAAAGGAACCACTTTTACCATGCTGGACTGTAGTTACAGTAGAATTTCCACTGGTGTTTCTACTTGGACTTTCTAATTGTGTACATTATTTAAGTAGTGTGAAACTTCCAACAAAGTGATACCAGTACAGTAATTTAGCATGTTACTACTTTTTTTTTTTAAAAATCTATACAAGAATTAAAAGCCTCCAGCTATGATTAATTTGTCAATAAATACGTGTTTCCTATCTTCTGCAAAGTTGGGTTGTTTCTTACAATGCCTGTTAGAACAGTTACATGCGTAGTGGTAAAATATGCCACTGAAGGTTAGTTATAGCATAAATCCGAGTGCAAAAACAAAATTCTTTTTTTTTTCAAATGACAGTTCAAAAATATTCAGTTGTAAATATTCAGAGAAGTAGGCTCAGAAGCAGTGAGCCATAAATGGCCACTAACTACTACTCTAAAATAGCTTATTTTTCTAAAAAGATACATTTACTGTTTTTATATGAAAGAAATCACTGCTAAGTAAACTGAAGTTGTACACTGTTTCAGACTTTAAAATGCTGCACAATATAGAGCAATCCTCATATTTTTCACATTTTCAATGAAATATTTCCATTAAGTGACTGGGCAAATCTTCAGAGAGAGATACAAACACATTTTACTGAGAACTATCATGTATTGTTTCATAAATTACATGCAGATTCTTACCGGAATGCCACTGTTTTTGAAGATGCCATATCAATTGTTATCCTTAAGATATCCATTCACATCCATCATTATTACCATGCCTGCTTTGCACTCAAGCTTCGGAAGAGATTTCAGACAAGCAACCTGCAGCTACCAAAATGGTTTCTAGAAAGCAAATTTAAAAGCTGTGAAACATGGAAAACAAACCAAAAATTTTCAAACCACTGCAAGTGCAATGCAAACATAGCAAATATAAAATTCATTCTGAAATGTTTATCATAGTATGTTGGACTGTAATAGAACCAAGTAATAGAATTTTCTTCTGAATAAAAGAAAATATAGATGTTTTGACATCCATACTTTTAAATCACTAGTTCACCTACAGAAAAACTGCAAGATCCAAGTTTCCCTTATCCTGTTACATCCAATACACCTCATCTCATTAAAGGTACTCATTTGCCTAGAAGTGATTTCTTATTTAAAAAAAAAAAAGGCAGGATAAAGGGATATTATTCTTAGTCATACCTAAGGACTAATGAAAATTAAAGTTCCATTATGCTGGACAGCGCATAAACACAGAACAGTAAAAGGTGCCCAATTAAAGAAAAAAAAAAACCACTTTTACAGCCTAAACAGATAAGACAGCATGGGGGAAAAGTTCACACACGGCACAAACAGCATGACTGTGGTAAATGCAAGAGTAATTCTATTTTGGCGGTGGCTTTTGCTTGCAAAGAAGATGGAAGGGAGATACAGAGCAAGGAGGGCAGATTGGGGGAAGAAAAGCATACGATGCAAGCAGGATTGAAGCAGAAGTAAAGAGGCAGAATGGAAAGAAAGAGCGGAACAAACAGTCAATGAGCACAGGACAGAGAACAGCTCATTAAAGCTAGTGAATGTTCTCTGAATGGTCAAAGGTCCCTTGGGCTTTTGGCTCTTTCTGTTCCTGCTAGTTAGTCTCTGGCTAGGTCCTTTCTTTACTGCTTCCAGTCTTAGAGCAGAAGGGTTATACAAATTCTCAGTCTTCTCCCCATCACGAAATTCCTCCCCTTTTAATATGGGAATCAAGATTACTCCATCTGTAGCTTTAAAACTGGAATCATCTAGATCTGTTCAACAGTATCTTTACAGAACACATGTATGCAGATCATCCTTATTTGCAAGTGATCCAAGTTCAGATATTCTGACCTCAGTTTTCTTAATTCTTTCTTGGGCAACACGTATTGGACAAGCTTCATTTGCACATCAGAAAAGTGAGGCAAGACACTGATCTATAAAACAGCAGTGAAAGTTTGGTCAGAAAATGTAAAACACTTTGTTCCATACTCAACAACAAAGAGCGAAGCTAGGATTCAGAGGGGCAGCTGCTCTGTACGCTCTGGTACAGGCAGCCAGATGGAAATATCCTAACCATTCACATTAATCTGTACTTGTTCTGGTATAAACTGAGTAAAGTAGGGTTATATTAGAGATGAAGATGCATTATTAGCATCAAAACATCATTTATATCCTGTAGCATACATGCTGATGTGTGTAACAGGCAAGTTCGCCCACAAAGACAAACCAAACCTATAAAACTGAAGTGGTGCAACTTTTTATGGGGCTCTATGGATAAGGGCAAATAAACAACAATGAAGTCACTTTCTTCTGGTATAAGGTCTCACACAAATAGTTTATATAGACATAGCAACTGCAACATAATTTTAAAAAAAATTCTGGAATTGGGCCAGCCCTCCCAGGTTATTTCCTTCTACGTGGAAATAAGCTACCAATACAGTTTTATACTGATACAGCTCTATTCGCACAAGGGGGAAGAGAGGACTGCTACTTTAATTATGCCAGTACAGATAAAGTAGCAAAATGTCTGACAGAGAAGTTAGTGTCTTGGATATAGTACCTTTACCTATTGCAAGTTAGCTACAATATTCCTAGCACAGGCAAAACTTTAGAGTACTAATTCTTAACATAAAAAATAATCCCTGCTGTGTAATTCCCAGAACATCATCAGCCTTTTAATGTTAATGGAATTACTAGAGACAAACCACACTGACTTTCTGCCAGATTCTGTCAGGAGTTCAGCTGACAAGAGTTTTCTGCATGCCACTAAGGTGGCACTATTCTTTTCATAATGCTTTTCCATTTAAAAATAACTTCTTTCAGCAACAATGCTGTGATGATTTTGAATCTTGATAAAAACACTGGATCTTGACTAAGAGCGTGTTCTGGCTTGAAAAATACGTATAAAAGCAATTACTCCTCCTCAGCCAGACTACAGCTTTGGAAATGACCACTGCTTTATCTCTGCCTTGTCAATAACAGGCAAGTAGCTATCCAACAAAATCCCTGTAGTTCAGTTGCACAATAGTATTCCCACCACTGTCTACTTCATTCGGTTGTTTTAAACAGCATCTGCAAATTCAGGCTGCACTGTTTAAAAAAACCTTTTTGCTTCTAAAGGAAGAAAGTTTAGTTACTTCCTCAATTATTCCTTAAATGAGAAAAAAGCTGATTTTTCAAATTTATTTATTTTTATTGTTTTAACTAACACATTCCCCTTAGGACACTATGAATTGGATGTCCCAGATGACTGAGTTAAGAGACCAGAATCACCTGATAAAACAAGGGTGCATCTTCCTGCTTACTTATGACTTGTATTACGATACCTTTCAAAACAGACTCAAGATAAATGCATACACGAGGACAGAAATTCAGTAATTTATTCAAGCTTAAGTTACAATGTCTGAGTCTAGAAAATCTAGCTCTTATGTTTCTGCAGACTAGGAAAGGCATGTTTTTGTCTCCCTATCTCCCAGAAATCTTTGTATAAAGTGAAATATCTACAGTATCACCTTTGCTTACCAAAGGTGAGCTGTATGCACTTAGTTAAGAATGAGAACCATATCAACCATAACCCAGCTAGTACATAGAAGGTAACTGCTAGGTATATTAGTTATAAAAAAAATCATAAAATACTGATTTTTAATAATGTAAACTTGTTCTAATCTTAGATATGGATCTGTGCTGTAAACAGAGGTCCTAAAATATTTTGTTTGCTAGTTGACCAACCTCAGTAAGAACAAAAAAAATGAAAAGAAAAATCAACATACAATTCTTGTAATTGTAACATCGTATCATAAATACATGGGAAGTGCATACTTCTCCAGAAAGTCTTGTTAAACAAACAAGACATTTCTATATAGCGAGATTAACTCATTACAAATAATTAACAGAGCACTTTAAGGACCTACCAGTAAATGTAGTCTGTAGTATATAGGAATTGCAATTTCTCAATGCCATGAAGTTTTGGATCAGAGTAACTTTATTAAAATATTTACTCACAGAATGCATCTTGAAGGGTGCAATACTCTAAGTTATTACTTTTAAATCAGCTTCACTGCTCACTTTGATATGTGCAGATTTCTTTAAACTATGGGTAAAAATTTCCAATAGACTCCTGGAAAAAAACAAGGAAAATCATTCTTTCTTCTGTAGATTCCAAAGTTTTTTTCCCTCCAAATCCTTCAGCCAAGATTCTCTTTCCAATCCTCAGAGTTCCTTTTTTGTTTATTACTCAGGTGAGATTAATCATCTATATATATATATATCGAAGAATATATAGATATATTCTGCTAAATAAAACACGACTAGGAAATTGACTCTACATAGCACTTGCCTCTAGCCCCATATTGTGCCCCTGCAGCTATAACATACTATTCATTACCCTTCGTTGCGTGAAGCATAATCAGATAAACAAGGCTGGAAGGTGGGAATATATAATAACAACATCTCCAGGATTAAATGGCCCAGTAGGAAGTTAGTCCACAGCAAGCTGCAATGAAAAACACTGTCTCTAAAAATGGAGGATGAGAGAGAAAGCAGTAGCAGAAACAAGTCAGACTCTGAAGTGAACACCCTTACCTGGTGTTTAGGAGCAAAAGGCTACATGCCAAGGCAGACATGGCTTAAAGAATCATACATATCTTCATCGACAAGCTAGAGAATAAATCAATTCCAGCAACAGTTGTGAAAACAACTGGTAGAATTTAGCAAAAAGGTACATCTCCAACCATGGTCTTTAACTAAACCAAAGCGCAGGGCACTTCATCCATCTACAAACTGAAATACTTTGCCCATGAATTTAAGAGTGTCTTCATCTGAACCACGTGGCCTTTTGAAGCATCTGGAGTTCCAATGCCAGGTCTCTAGTAGGCTGCTGTATTCACAGTGTTGCGTAGAATAAAATTCAAGTCATTGACTATCCCTCTCTGATGTGTTGATTGGAGTCCTCATTTGATACCAAGTACAGTATTTGTATCTTGTGAGATGGTATTCATAACTTAGACTGTAACTCGAGAAAATGTATCCTCTTCCTGACCCACAGAATACTCCTCTAGTTCTTTCCTTCTGCTGTGCTGCAACCTCTTCTGTCTTTGGAAGAGCTGTGGTACTTCAGACTAACAATTCTGGCCATTGTGTACTGTTAAACCAAGCCACTAGGAACCTGTACTGCCTAACATATACAACTACCCGTTCCATAGCAGAATAATGAAGTTCATCGAGGCAGTATGCAGGCTTCATCACCTCTTCTTGGCAAGCACACCAGGAATGAAATATAACCTCTCTGAAGACCCTGAAACTCCCATAGTCAGACTGCAGATAAGGCAGTCTCCTCTGTCGAAAAATTTAACCATCCAGCTCAACACGACAACATTAACATGGTGAGATCCACGAGGAGAGTATTTAAGCTGGATGCTGATGATCAGGGCACCTTTCTGGGCCCGCTCTCAAAAGGATGTCATGATGCTAGGAACCCAAACCTTCACAGTGTTGCGTGGTATCCAATACTGCTATCACAGCGTAACTTACTCAGAGGTTCTTGGATGACAAGCCCCAAGGACAAGGTAAGATATGTCTCTCTGAGACAGGAGAGAGGAAGCTAATGGTGTTCCAAAGAGGAATGGAACAAAGTTGTTCCATAATACTAATACATCGATGTGCTGGGAACAAAAAGAGGTATGCGCACAGCTTATATATTGCTCACTTACTATGCTTCTAACTTAGGGTGCTAATGGTACGTACTACAGCGATATGGATTGTCTGTAAAATGTTACTTCTCTAAGATTGTATCTGATGTTTGCTAGCTGATATTTTATTAATTATTTAAGAACTCTTAGTAGCTGTTACTTAGATTTTATAGAACTATACAACTTCAGTTTACAATTTTGCCCCCGCTTGTTTAGTTCACCTGTGACAAGAATTACAGGAATTACTGAATTATCTGGGACAAAAAAAAAATCTGTATTTTTCAACACACCAGAAGAAATATGTATCTTACTACAAGTGTGTGGTATTTCTTCTGCTTACTTACAGAGCTACTATGAAAACATTTGCATTTTAATAGTTTTGTTTAACTGATTGTTCAGCAGAAATAGTCGCTTACTTTCTTA
>VXAL01019612.1:108900-120592 GCA_013399475.1 Chauna torquata | reverse complement strand
ATTAATTTAAAGCTGTTTTTTCCATAGTGGGCACACTGAGAAGAAATTTTCACCAGGGCACTTGTAACGATATGTGTATTTTTGCAACATTTACTTATAGTTTAGAAATATCTTCAAGTAGTTCAAAGTTGTTCCTTCCACTGTCAGTTATTTTGTAAGTGCAAGCACCGGAATGACATCTACCATTATCATGCTAACATACCCAGTTTTAGAAGACTGCCCTCAAGTTCTTCACAGCTTTCTCTAATTTTACCAAATGCATACAGTATTTTACTTTGGACACTTATCTGAGGACAAGATTAATCACTTCTAAGGTAGACTCTGGGGGTGTACTTTGATAAACTCTTATTTTGGTAAGAGTGCCAATTCAAACAGATATGACCCTGCTGCTGCTTGTTCTCATCCTTGCACCATGTCTTCATTTGTGCATGCATCTGTTTGTGGAGCAACTCACTATACTATATTGAGGAAATAACTTGGGTTAAAAATTGCTGCTTTTCATAAGACTCCTCTTGAAGTCGGGATCAATTTTCTGATCCAAGTCACTGCATCATGACACAAATGACTATGCTAATACAACAAGAGGGAAAATGAAGAAACGAGCATGTAAGCTAAATGCAGCTACAAATGTCAGCACTTCAGAAACTACTGTTGTCACCGAAGTGTAAGGTACAACGTAGATCAGCTTTGCCACTGGAAGCAATATAGGATATTCCCAGACTGCTTTACCCTTCATTTCCATCTCTGCATCACAGTTCACCAGTCCTTCAGTTGCACCAAAAATAAGTGCTTGTAGGGCCACACCAAAATTGCTTAGCTTACATGGACAGTTTTATGCCAGAGGCTGTACATTGTAAATTTAAGAAAGTGGGATGAAGTATGCATGGCAGGTGAGTATATGAACATATAGACATGTCGGTGTGTCTCTCTTCAACTAACAAGAGAAGCAACTTAAACATGATGACTGCTGTTCAGACTGCTAAAGACAGAACAGATTAATGCTGCTTAATGTGTCTGCCTAGGCTCTGCCTGACCCTTTGTAACTTCTAAATCCACTACCTTATTTCAAACAGTTCTGTGAAAGAGGAAGATTCAAAAGTCATTTACAGTTTAATAAGCATTCAGAGATTTCAGAATTCCAAGTACTAGGCAAGCGAATAGAAAAGACAGAGCCACAAACTGCCCAAAGTAAAGTAAAGGCTGCAGCATACACCCAGTACTAGAGAACACATGCACTAAGAGACACAGCTTACAAACGCCCCAGCGGCAGCTGGTACCTCTAAGATACAACTACGTAGGAAACTAGGCTCTGTTAGATCTTGGGCTCACAGAACTACTCGACTAGCCATTCAGTATTCAAATCTCTTTGCTTGGCATTACAATACGAGTCCTTGGTCTGCAAATTCCAGATCTGCTCCGTGTGCTCAGTTTAAAAGTACGGTACAAACAACACTTGACAGTTCCTGGTCTTCTGGCACAGTATCACATCCTAACAAGATGCATTCTTCTTAGCAGATCAGCCACTTCATCCTTCAGAACCACTGGATGGATGAATCGCATCTAGTCCTCATGACTTAGGGGTCTTGAGCACTTTATTCGAGCATTCAATCTTTTGATTCTCTAATCCGATAATCAGATAATGTCCCATCAACACCGTTTGAAAAGAACAGAATGTCCACAACATTCTTTGTGGTGAAGAGTAACAAAGAAATCACTCAGCTCCTTCCTAGCACCTTTTATTCCTTTTAATTGCTCTGTGGTCCCTAAAAGTCCAGGAGACCTGTCGAGTCCTTAACACTTTACTTACTTCAGCTAGGATACCATCGACCTTTTCTTTTTTTAATAAAAGCATACAAGCAACCAAGTACTTCCCTGAAACAGACTGCAACAAGACAGGACAACCACCACATTCTGTTACTGGGGCTACTTCACATATTTGGAAGGGTTAAAATGTTGCATGAAACCATTTCCAGTCACATGCATGTGAAAGTGACTGGCCTTTTACAGCCAGTAATTTTGAAATTTCCTCCCTCATCACCACCTTTTTGCTTAAAAGTCAATAATCAACTGTTTCCATTTAGTATTGTTAACGAGGTATCAATGGGTATGAATTTTATCCCAATACAGCAAGGAAATCCATATGAATTCCCCATACAGCTTAATGAGAAGGATCATACTAGTGTTAATCAAAAAACAATTTCTGAAATAATGGAAAAGACTGTTCATTTCAAAATCCACTCGACACGTATCGTTTATCAAACCCAACCAGTTGTGGCAACAACTACACATATTCAGAATCTACATAGTATAATCTTACAGAGTTTTGTTTGTTTGTTTTTAAATATAAGAATCCCCTCTCACATTCTGAGTCCATGCTTTGGAAGGTTTTTAAGGCCTCAAGCCTTTCTTACTCAGAGTGCTAACCTGCACTGACAGCTTTGTTACAACAGCCTCGGTGGCAGCCGTACCTGAAACGGTCAGAGTAAGCTGAAGTCCCTTCACACAGCACAACTGCAGATAAAGCATCGCATTTTCAGGCCCTATGTACTCTGCACTAGTTCCAGAAATGCAGCCACGTCAGCTGTGTGCTAGGAATATGAAGAATCCAGTTTAATCTAAAACTGTATACAAGGAATTCAATGTAATATACAAAAAGGCATGGATGTGTTCCTTTTACAGTTTTAAGTCTTAAACTTGGGTCAAATTTGCATCTCCATACTACAACGTGATGCAATAAGTAAAATTAATTGCAACAATTTGCTAGGGGTTAGCTTATTTAATTAATGTTGTTTTATAAAATGAAGTATCTGTTTGCACAATACAAGTGTGATAATCATAAAATTCTCGTTGGAACAGACCTCAGAGGTCATCTAGTTGACCCTCCTGCTCAAAGCAGCGTTAATATATAATACTCATTAATGACACAGGTCGTACTCCTAACCTTGCAGACCACTAATCACACGTAATCCTTAATCAAATGCACTCAACTGCCTTTGATGGCACTACTTATCTGCAGAAGGGTTTGTGGGACAAGTTATTTGCCACACATTACTTGTAACCATGGTGCATTACAGTACCTCCCAGCCAAGCCTGTATAAACAGTATCACACTTTCATTTCACGTTAAACGTTTTCTAAGCAGGTACTGTTTTGAGAGCAATTTTGGAAGTGGGCCTGCTGTACATGAGTAGATTTTGGCATACAAGAATAGGATGAAGTAAGGGGTGATGAACTAGTAAGTGAGGCAGGAAGCACAGACCTGGGTCCTGGCTTCAGGTTATGTTTTACAGGTTGATGAATATAGGGATAGAGGTCCCGGTCTGAGAGAGACCTATAAAACCAGAGAAATTAACACCGCTGGCACCAGTCCGTCATCATCCATGCCAGCGACCAAACTTCAGTCAACCAAGCCCGGGAATCTCTACTTTCGTAATGTGGTTTAATTTTGTTCCTTTAGTTTTACTCTGATAAGGATCCCCATTTCAGATTTCATGCACGAAGAAGTGATTTAATATGGCATAGCACTGAGAAAAAAAAATCACAGAAAATCCAAATGTAAAAAGAAAAAGTTGAAATGTTTTATAAAACCACGATTACTCAGCAGCACAAGCTGAATTACAAAGGAAGTTTGCCTTATATTAATTCAGTAATGTCCCTCTGTTCTGAAGCATGAAATACAGTAAGTTTACTTACACTCTACAGTGATACATGAACTCTGCCACACTGATTAAATAGAAAAGCTCATCTTCTAAATAATGATTTTATTTAGGTATTTATTACCTGCTAATATGAATAACTTCAGATATTAATACAACTTAATTAAGTTTATATAACGGAAAGAGTACAGAATATTTTGATTTATTTGGTTCATTTATTAGGATTTCATGGTCTTTTTTGTTGGTTGTGCACACTACAGAAAACTATAAAAATGCTCTTTAAATGGCAACAAGAAAAACAACAGCAGGATGTACAAAAAGAAAGATCGGCTGTAGACTTTAGCAGCTTTGATAACCTTGCTCTCTCCTATCTGAAAGGCATTTTTGAACATCAGTATTTTAAGAAATACACTGAAAACCTTCTAAAATATTCTTAAATTGAATTTAAACTTGTTTAAGACATCATTTACATGCCTTCCCAAAGCATTCATTAATAACCACTGCTGTATGGTAGACACACTAATTGATACACTAGTTCTTAAAGTTCCGGGTACTCCAAGAAATTTATTTTACTCTTAATTATCCACAAAAAAAAAGTTAAATTTACACCCTGCAAAAAAACTTTCCTGCCAGTGCAACCACCACACAGTCACAAACGGGATATGCTTGAAAAAATGCAGGTAGGAAGCTACTGCAAAACTTTTGAGTACGTGTAGCATCAAGTAACATCTGACAATCTTTTGGCAGTAGAATACAAATCTGACTGACCACTAATCTTGCTTGAGAGTTCTAATGCAGAAAAGAAGCTCCAGCACATGATGTGCCGTAGTCACTGAACAGCAAGAGACAAGAATCAATCAATCAATTCTAAAGCTGAAAATGAGAGAGAAGATACCTCCACAAAATGAGAGAATATCTTCAACAGCAAAATTTCCAGCTTGTATATCTTTATTTTATAATTTTGTCAAAAATGTTTGATGTTTTTCTGATTAACAAAGCTGAATAATTGATTCTACTAAATATTTAAGTTCCCTTTTAATGCCAAACTATACTGCTTTTCTATTTTAGAAACCAAAAATTCACTAAAGAATACTTGTTTGCAACAAAAGCAACTGCATTTGCATGTTTGTGGTAACCCCATACATTACTTGGCATTCGAGTTGAGACAGGAAGCTGAAAACCTGAACACCAAGCAACAACTGACCATCCTGGCACCTTGTCTGAGGGAGGAATGAACAAACTGTGAGATGCTTTTGTGATATCACAAAAATACAGATATGTGCAAACCTTGCTAGGTGCTGCTGCCATATAAAAAGCAGTTTAGTAGATGGTTCTGAGTTTTGGCCAAGTGCAAAACCACTTTCTTGACAACTTTGACTAGAAAACAAAACAAAAAGATACTTCTGAATGTCAGTTACACTGTATTATAAACAGAGGACAACACCAGTATACAGATGACATGACATCAGCTCACCTCAAAAACTTCTCCATTAACACACCACAGGTTATATGAAAATTAGCGGTACGTGCAGCTAATACCATTTCTGGTATATGGAAAAAGCACTATCAGACTGTAAAGGACAATTACAGCCATCCCCTTCTGTTTTAAAGGCAAATGTAGAAATTATGCTTTATGTAGAACAATTACTGAACATTATCACAGCTTTGGAACATATTATCTCTAATTTTAAAGTATAAAGAAAGGTTGAGAGATCGACAGGGAAGAGGACGTACAATTAGGTCCATTTAACAGGCCAGCAGGTCGCAACACATGAGAATTAGAGGGCTGATAAATTTACAGCAGCAAACAAAAGGTGGTAACTTTTGGTTTCAGCTAGAAGTTGAACTATTGATATTTTGGGCACCATGAAAAAAAAAAGTATTGAAAGTAATAGATTTTTTTTCCCCTCTCCTCCAAATCCCCCCAACCCCCAAGTGACTGAGGATCTAAGGTATAGGAAAATGCTCTACAAACAGTTTGGGAATTTTGTATGTATGTATGTATGTATTTATTTGAGAAGGATAATGGTCTTCGGGCCTAAAATGTTTGTTTTTTGAGGGTGAAGAACAACGTGCATCCTAACAGCAAGCAGCATAACAAACTCAAACTTCATGTGGCCTTTAAGCACCACCACAAAATAGATGGTTTATATATCCATTTTTATGTCCTGCACTTCATAAAGACAGATTATTTTCTGTTTGAATAACCCCACATAAAGGAATGAATTCAGATTTATTAGCTGTTTCACAAATATGCATTAACACTAAGCCCAGTGCTACATTTTTAGACTTAAAAACAAACAAACAAACAAAAAAAAAAGGACAATTGAAACACAGAAAAGATTTTGCTTACAGGTATATTTAAGTTCATACACAATTAGTCCCAGCAAGTTCAACAAACTATCTAGACTTATGCAATTCTGTGAAAAATCAGGAAAGCATACAGCATGTTGGCAATTCATGAAAAATGAGATGGGACATGTATTTTTAAACTCTTGAGAATAAGCGTAAGTCTTTCTTTTACAGCACTTACGAGAAAGTTGCCAAGTTGCCAATAACTTGAGCCTCTGCTCATGCGTGTCAGTAACTGTAACAGTACAAGCATCCTAACACACCATACTTTCCTAAATTATTTGTACAGGACAAAAAATCCATGTTTAAATAAGAGAAGGACCAGAAGATAATGGTTGTCAATATCCTCCTAAATTTTAGCTCCTGTGTCTAAATGTACTAGAGGGAAAAGTGTCTAATAGATAGGTAACAATATGTCACAGTATATGCTTAATTAGATAAGCAGGAATGAATAATTTCTCACTTTCAAACTTTTCATGAAAACATATCATTGCTCCTCCTTTCTCAGTGCGGACTCCCATCCTACCAACACAGAACCAGTTTACCTGAAGAGACTCCTTCACTTACCCGAAGTTGGAAAGTTTGAAAATTTGAAAGTAACAGAAACTAGAATACATGAAAAAGTGTCTTGAAGCAATTTAGAGATTGTAATAACAACTCGTTCATTTCTTAGCCAGCATGTTATTTAATACTCTTCATTCTGCTAACATCTGAACCAAGTTCTGCAGGCAGGATATTTAAAAACTTTCCAAGAGGCACAAGGGTTTGACTTTTATTAATATGGTTGATTACTGCTTATTTTCAAGAAAACAAAACAGGAAACCTTCAAAGTAACTTTGAAATGAATGGAATGAAACAATTAGATCTTTTTTAAAGAGTCCTATGTTACATCCAACATTGTATGCTTGCACAGATATCATTTGGAGTTGAGTTTCCTTTTATAAATATACAGAAAAGCAGCACAAATCAGCATCATCCTGATTTTCTTAAGTCCTGTAAAACACCACCTTCAGATGCTATTACTGAAAAGCACTGATCTCAAAGCTAATGAATCACCTTCCTGATAAAATGTCTTTGAATTCCACAATGAGTCGATCATTTAAAACTACAGTCACAACTAAGAAAAAATAACACACCTAAGGAATCTCAGACTTCCATGCAGCAGAACAGAAAGCCAGCATAAAGCCCAAACAAAGGCAAAAGGGAGACTCAAGTAAAACCTGCCTCTAAAGAGCAACATCAATTTAAAAAACAAAACAAAACAAAAAACCAACAGTATGAGACCAGAAACAACACATCTTATTTGAGCATGAAATACTACCCATGATTTTCTCAATTTCAAAACTCTTCGCTTGCCCTAATCTTTTTTATTTTGAACGTCTTTTACCCAATGCACCTCCAAACTTTCACATCACTTTTTAAAATCCTTGCTGTCATAAACAAGCTAACCAAGATCTTTGCACTTACAAAAGCCTGAATTTTGTTGGGCTGTTGTTATATTACCTCGTATTGGGTCCAAGTCAATTTCTTCCATCGGTATTAAAATTTATGCTGATTTGCACTAAGAATAGCAATGTAACACCATGATGCCACAGGGATATAACCAAACTGAATTGGAAGAATCCTAAGGACACAAATGCACAACACAGCGACTGTTTTCCCACTGTTGAATGCAGAATGAAAACTAAGAAAAAGTATTTTGAAGACCAGCTGCAATTCCCAAATGGAAATCTTCGCAATGATTTCAATGCACATTGCATCAGGCTTAAAATGTTCAGTTAATAACAGTTTCTGTCTCTGCTGCAGAGCAAAGAAGATGCTCCTGTTAAGGATGACAAAATAAGAGCCACCCTTAAGAATCCTTATGCTACCATTTACTCAGAGCAGTGAATAGATTTCTCCTGCTTTGTCAGGGCTACAGACACTGTAGTAGTGAAACAATGCAGCATTTATTTTCAAAAGTTCGGGAGGAAAAAAAAAAGTCATAAAAATACCTTATAAGAGGTTTTTACTCCAGAAAAAAAGATTTAAACAGGTCAGCAGTTGACCAAAAAGAACCTGGCCTCATGTTTTGGCTACTGATTTGATAACCTCTGTCTCAAAAAAGATCTCCCTTTCTTTGGTTAAAATATTAAGATGTAATAGCCAAGGGATACTGCATACACATATCAGTATCAGTCATGTCAGCAGTAACGCAATAATCCAGTGTGTGGACTTAAAGTTTGTAAACCTTCTTGCATTTCATGACTACCACAGTAATCTTAACTTTTTATACACAAAAACTATCAAAATTGAGTTTATCATGACTGTAAACTTTCCTGTGGTATACATTTAACATAACACTAATAATGTATTTCAGCATTAAACAGGAAAAAAAAGAGGTACACATAGTTAGTTAGTTATTGTATTCTTCTTATATTTTCAAAAAGGCACTTTGTACATTTAAATTTTAATTTTGTTAGTTTTTGGAAAAGGAAGAAAGAAAACCAAGCAAACAAACCCTGAAAAACCAAACTTTCAAAGCAAAAGTTTTCAGTTGTTACCTCCCACTCCATATTCGATTTCTCGGGAGCCAACAACCATGCAGTGACAGTCTGGTTAGAAGTAAGAAGCCAACGGGTATATAATTTGCATGTGAAAATATTTTTAGAAGACACACATGAACAGCATATGTTCTCAGCCTGAGTACAGTCTACTATCTATATACCCAGAATATTATTTCCCCAACATTCATAATTATTTTCCAGATAATGATTCCTGCTACAGATATATTACTCTTTGAAAACAACATATATATGAAGACTTAACACTCATTTTTTGAGTTCACCTTGGGGCAGGCAGGGGGTTGTGTGTGTGTGTGTATGTGTAAATAAAAAGCCTCCATACAATTCATTTTTCTCCTCCATATCTGAATATACTAGGAAAAAAAACTCTTTCCTTTTTCTGCTGTTACACTGCATGTTCAATTCCCATGAGAAGAGGCTTCAGTCATGGAAAGAGTCCATTCCAGATATGCCTTTTAGAAATATAATAAATGAAAATGAATTAATATTTAAACTGTTTTAAAAGTCTTTACTGCGGATGTAATTACAAAGTGGGCAGGTTATGTTTGAAAAGAGTGCAACAAGAGGATACTCTGACACAAAAAGTTAAATCAGATATGTGCCACACAAGCAGCTTCAAAAATCTTTACCAGAAACCTGTTCTACTCTCCCCATGTTAACTAAAGCCAATTTAAAATGATGAAGCCAGAAGTGAATAAAACCAGAAATAAGCCATGTGCTCATACATTGTTAGTTAATTAAAACTAAACCAAATGTAGTCAAACTGACACAATGTGTCCGAGAAAACAACATTTGAATACATAGGAAGTCTAACTAGATCCCAAAGTCATTACCAGTCCATGTCTGGAACATCCAAACCAATTCCTGGTGGCTCTGGAGTTTGCATCACGTAGTAATTATTACTTTAGCGCTGCTTTGTTCAGGCTAAATGAAGTTTTATTGTATTGTGAGTTGAAAACCTCAGTTTCTTTTCTTTGCCAACATGTAAACTCTTCCTTCCATGGGAAATTCCCTCTTTGTATATGAAAACTCAGGTGTGGATTCTTTCTTTGGCCCAAGCTTGCCTTTACTCGACTTGAATGTCAGGGGTGAACAAACCAGGAACACCAGTAAATTATTCTGTGGCACTTCACAGTATATAGAAAATACCTGAGATATAAGTTAATTTACTGAAAAAGCTGGGGGACAAAAAACAACCAAACAAAAAGAGAAACAAAGAAGATGGAAGCCTTAGCTGGCTTTAAAATCTTAACAGCATCAAGTCATGAATTCTAACCGATTAGAGAATTGGAATCTACACTGGGGCCTTTTCAAAGTCTGTCCGCACTAACAAGCAGGAAATAAAGTCTACTTAATCATTCTAGAGCACAAACACACACAAGTAAACAGCTTTTACCACACGATGTTAGGCAGTTTACACTTGAAACAAAAACTTATCTTTGGTAGAAGCTCAAAACAAAACAGTGGACTCTAGTCACCCTGGGGAAAGTAAAAACAAGCTAAAAATTTATTACTGAAATTAATATACAGAGCATATATTAATTTTCATACATCCAAACACTGTATTTTAACTATAAATAAGTGTTGCCAGTGCTAAAACCACAATGCACAGAGTCCTAAAACGCCATGAGGAAAATCATTGCATGCATACCACTCTAGTGAAACTATTACATCACAACATTATTCAATGTACTGCATTATTTGACCAGTTTTAACATTCAACTACACCAACTAAAAAAGGGATGAAATACACTGCATTTGATGTGCTATGTGCATAGAAACACCAGCCTCAATGGCTGTAGAGCCAGCCAGTTCCCTCTCCTATGCAACAGACCCAAAACTGCTTTACGCTCCTGATGGAAGTGCACGGAAAAAAATAGATTCTCCATAATGAGACCACCAATGGATCAAAACCCAAGGTCAATTTTAAAAGTACCCTTCACACAATTATTATGAAATTTCATTGCAATCTGTCTCCCGTCAGGCAAAATATTCCTCCAATAGAGAAAAATACCCTAAAGCATTAATTCAAACTTCAAAACATTGCTATACAAAGCAAAGGAAGAATAAACACTGCAAAAACTAGATTACGATGTTACAATGGAGCCATCACACTAACAGATTATTATTTCACAACATACAGAGTACAACGATACACATTTTTTAAAAACCCAGTCAAGGGTAAGGTGCCAGCAAACCAGAGGCAGGCAAGAGAGAAGGCATTTGCCATGTTATCACTCGAAAAATTTCCTGACTCATTCCTCTCCCCAGCCCCAGGGACTAGCTAGGTCCACACCAACAGTCTTCTTGACGTAACTGAAGCAGAGCATTGACCTAAATGCCGTTGCTATCGAGCTCCTTGCGGCTCACGCCCGATGACAAGGGGTCAATATGGATTCAAATCCGAGCACCAAATACTCAAGCTATTTCAGCCTGAAACTGCTAGTGCAGGAGCGCTCCTTGAGACCGACAGCCCCGCATCGCCTCAGCTTCTACAGACTGAAACCTCCACAGATGACTGCGAGAAGACCTCGAGGCTACCTAAGAGAGGAGAGCCGTTCAAAACGGAGCCTGAAACACAGCAGCACCTCAGCAGACGCAGAGCTGACAGAGCCAGCACCTCGGTGCTAGGACAGACGAGAAGGCCCGAGGCACTGGACCTCAGACGAGATTAAACGACGCCCGGGTGCTCTTTTAAGCAGGAGTTCAACGAACTGCAGATCAATCCTCAACTCCCTGCCCTGAGCAAGGCGCAGGACGCCGACGAGGCGCTGCCGCTACCGGGGCGAGCACCGCGGCGCAGGCCTACAACAGAGGCCCGCAGTCACCGAGCTGCAACCGGCCCGGCTGCCGCGCCTTCGCCCCGGATGGGAGCGGAGGGAGCAAGGCGCGGCCCCCAGCCCTGCCCAGGCGCCCGCCCGAGCCTCCCGGGGAGGCGGCCGACAGTAGCAGCTGCCTGCGCACAGAGCCGGCCCCGCGGCGCCGCGGCTGTCCCCTCCCATCGGAAGTGAGGAGGCGGGCAGGGGAGGAGGGGACCCTGCAGGGCTGCTCGGCGCCAACCGCGGCCGCGCAGGCCCTCGCCCGCCCACTGGCGGCGGCTCCGTTGCCTGCCGGGAGCGGG